>VDFB02000002.1:54330362-54547076 GCA_007258455.2 Sequoia sempervirens | reverse complement strand
CATACATGACACACCAACATACATGTACATACAACCATAAAAATATATCAACAAATATTCAATAGAGTGGCATTTAAATCATAAAGGAAGACATAACGCGAGTGCGTATTAACACACTTTCATTATGTGTTGCTTGACATGTATCCTGGATAAGCAAAAAAATGTGAAAACTAGGAAATAATGCGAGCATGTTATAATGTGCTCTTGTTATATCTTGCTTTGGGAATCCTTGAGCCTTAGCATTGGTATTTTCCTTGGAATACCAACCCAAAGGCTTGGAGGGCATTCCCAGCCACCAGAGACATGCTTTTGCAAATTGTACAATTTTTCACATAATTGGGTTTGTACTCACCATCACAATTGCGTCTAGTTCAATATCGACAAAATTGAACACATGGGTAATGTTAGGTTCTCTCTTAGCTATCCAACGATGTAATTTTTTTCACTTTTTGACAATGTTAATCCTTTCATCCATAATTTCTTTTGTTTGTATGTTTCTTTTTTTCCAAAAAGTAGTGTTTGGTGTTTTTTTCATTATAAATTAACCGTTCATCAAAATTTCAAATAAATTATAGTTCTATAAACTAGACTTCATTCTACAAATTAAAAAAATAAATTAATTACTTTAAAAACTTTGTAGGGGGAGCACGACTAAAATTCTGCTTTTCAGGAAGTGCCCACTTAGAAAATTAGTAACAAATAAAATATTCATTGAAAATTTATTAGAAAAATCATGCATCAACTAGATATTGTTAGCTAGCTTTTGATCATAGTGATTTTAAAAATACTACAAAAAAATTCACCATGCTAGGGTCATACAAGAGTTTCTATGTTATGTTTTTCTAACAAAAACAACACCAATTTGTGTATGTCCCTCTTTTGAACCCCTTAATCTCAACCATTTTCAAAATAAATTAGTAGTTTAGAAAGTAGACTCAGAGCATTTCGATCCTTACTTTCATTCCATTTAGAAATTTTGAGTGTAACTATCCTCAATTTCACGTCCAAGGTCAGTATTTCTCAATTTTAGAAAAAAAGTGGCCACTTAAGCCCCCTTTTTGGGAACCATCTTGGTGCACTTACCCGAACACTAGAAGGAGGGCCTTTCTTCATAAAAGTCCTAAATTCCACATGGAAATATGAATGATGTCTTCCTAGGTTAAAGTTTGCATGCAATAATAAAATTCCCAAGGCCTAATACTCCATGTGATAAGTCATCATGTGACACAAATATTCAAAATTTTCAAAGAATTTTAAATAAGAAGCTTCATCCTAAATTTTTTCTGAAATTTGGATCAGGGTATGTGTAGGGCATGTGGCTGACGACTTTTTTTTTACCCAAAATTGATGAAATGAAAAGGGTTTTTAAAGGAGAATCTCAGATTTCCACCAATATAAATTATGCTTTACTTTGAATTTAATAAATAATTATTTTTCATTTTCTATTTGAATTATGACTAAAGTCCTAATTGATAGGCTAATTGAAAAACATCTATAGCTTTCAAATGGTATCACATTTTTTTAGTCTAAAACATGTGTGTCACATTCTATGCTTCACATACGATAGGATTAAAAAAAAAGAATTTCATGAAGTTTTGACCAAGTTAAGGTGGTCAGATATACAATTTTTTATATATTTAAAAGTTGTAATAAAAAATTCATAATTAGTTATTTACTTCGAAAAAAATTACAAAAAAATATGCATCACAATGGGACATGAGTCATCTACTTATATCTAAAATATTATAAAAAAATATTATCATTTTATTGTGGTTAGGGTGGTCAAATAGACACCTACTTCTTATTTTTTCCCATAAATTTATGTACTACTACATTGAAATTTCAAATTTTCACCAAATAATTTAAAAAATAAAAATAAACCTACTATTTTAGAAACTACATTCAATTTGCTATAGATTCTATTCTTACATATTTTTGAAATAATATAGATAACTTATTCAAATTTTTACGTCAAGTTGCCTAACTCTGATTTTTTCTAAATTTTTTGCCACTTAAGGGCCTATATTTTCCATGATGATCCTGCACATACCCATCATGATCCTGCACATACCCATCAACTGACAACTGTAGGATCCATGAAACCAAAGAGCATAATAAAATTGGTTTTGTAATTTTCTTTATTAGAAAGAGATTAGTAGTCAAGAAGTTGATATATTTAAACAAATTCTTCTCATGTAAATGGAAAGACAAGACTTTACTAACTCCTACATTTAGCAAGAAAGGTTCAAAGTAAAAGTTGTTGCACATGCTTATCAATTGTTTGACTAGTGTAGTAGTGTAGGTTTAGGTGATTTCATTGATACAAAGAGGTCAATGGGGGGATTTATGATGTTGCATTAGGAAGGAAAAAATATCTCATTAACATGGCCAATTACACCTCTAATTGAAAACTTTTCGCGAGAAGAATGGTTAAGGAATGACGAAATCCATTTAGCCATACCAAGCGATTACAAAATAATGCTAATTCTTTTCTTGTCCCTAAACTGAGAGATAAAGAAGTGATTGATAAAGAAAGGTTTTAGAATGAGGATAAATATTGAAGATATCCTAAATTATTGGAGAAACTAGCACATTTAAAATTATGTGTGAATAAAGGAGATGATGATAATTTCCTATCAAAAGCATAATATCAGTCTTTGATTTTCCCAAATCAGGATAAATGCATTCTTAATTTACAAAGGGCCAATAAAATATTGCTAGTTAATGTTTGGTTGAATAACAAGAATTGCAACATCATACCATCACATCAATTGATGAAATTACAAGAAGGTTTTCAGATCATGGACAAAGAATATATTTCAAACTCACACATCAATGGACATCATAACACCAAATTTCATAGAAATGGCTACAATCTAAAAGAAGAAATCACCTAGGTTGCTTCTATCCACATTAGTGAATTAATTAGGAAACATGCACCTTTGATTTTATGCAAGAGAAATTGAAAATTGATAAATTAAAAAATAATCTGAATGCTTACTTTGATGCATTAATTGAAGCTTGTGTATCAAAATTCAAAGACAATTTATGGTTAAGACAATGATTCTTATGTTTGTGTGTGTGATTAATAGTTAGGGTTATTTTTTACAACATAAATAATTAGATTAGGTTTCGTTTAGGTTTTGGTGTGCTCTTAAATTGGTAAGTTTCTTGTAGAGATTTAAGTCCCCTATTTTAAAATGTTCACACAATATTCAATCTCAAATTTCACATTCTTCATCCATGGAATTAAAGAATAAGGAAAAATCAAACGCTTATAGGTTGTTAATTAATCATATTTATAGATATATATTTACATTAATTATAATAGGAGGGTTTATGCATAATTTTTTTAAGAAATAGTAGACTCATGCTAAGGCACCTCTAGTCCACTTCCTAGATGCCTTATCATGGAGAAAATGATATCCCAACTGCACTCCTTTCCCATGCTTCACCAAATTTATGCTAAGAAGATTACCTATGAAAGGGAGCAAGTGAACCACTATTCCTTCATTAACATAACAAGGAATGTCCCATGGGGCTAGAATTCCCACCCTAAATCACACAGTGATCAAGACATAATCTAAATTACCCAAATAATCAACCTTGTTTATTAGGGTAGCCATTGCCAGTACCTCTGCTTGAAGGAGTCTAATGTCCAAAAGAGAAGCCACAAAGATAAAATTTCATAATTTACTTGGTATTGTTCTCCCCTATCCATGAAATCATCTCCAAGCACCATTCTAAGGGTGACCTAGGTTATACAAATACTGATGAGAAAAATTTCTATAATATTTGGCTCATATATGACTAAGGAATGTGGAATTCCTTCTCAATTTGGTTAAATAGATCAAAGTCTCTATTAAACAAAGTTTACTAGAGAAACAATAGTAAAAGGTAATTCTACTATGTGATTTCCATGCAAATTTATAGAGTATAAAATGCAGAATGACATCATAATACAACACAAGTGTGGTAATTTTACATTTAATGAAAGGATCTCATAAAAAATATGTATGAGATTCTAGGGTGTCATCTATCTTGTGTTGCACAACAATTGATACCAATAAACTAAAATTTTATTTAAGTTTGTACATTTGTAATAGGTTTCAGCAAGGGGTGTGAGTGCAAAATTTCATTTGTTCCTTCAGAATTACACAATCATCATCTAAGTTCCTTAAGTAAGAATGAATGATGTCAAAGCTTGATCTGTATGTTCATTCAAAGGCTATGTTTAATAAATAAACTATAGAAAGAGTGTGAAGTTGGAAGGTTAAAACCTTGAGCAATCGTGTGAATAAAAGTAATGATTATAAGCATTATTATGGGTCACATGGAAAAATATTGATAAATTGTTGGTTGGTTCACGTATAGGCAGGTGTACGAGGGGTTTTTAGAAAAGACACTTATTAATAAATAAGTATCAATAACCATTTTTAGTGCTCAGTTTCACTTAGATAATGAATAATTTAGTTGGTTTTTGGATAGTGCACTTTGATTAATTCACACAAAAGATGCATTAATGGGCCTAGTAAACATAAAGGGAAAACATGCTAAAATTCAAAGGGAATAGTAACAACACAAAATATAATAAAAAAGGATCAAATTGTATGTTAAAATGTAATTGGAATCTTGGTTGGAGGGAATGATTTCATGATTATGTTAGATTTCATAATTAATATGGTTTACCTAAAACTTTTGAAGGGATTACATATTTCAAACATCTAAGTTATTTTGGGATTATTGAAAAGGTAATAGATATCTATATTGAGTAAGAAATCTAAAGGTTTTCCTTTGCTGCAACTATAATTCCCAACCTAATAGTAGGCTTCAATACTAGTGAGTTGAAAAGGAGTTCCAAAGAAATATCAAAAGAAAAAAATAGAAATTAAAAAGATACACCAAGAGAGAAATCAACTATTTAGGTAATCCAAATATCTCTATTAGGGCTACAGACATCTAACTGGCAATAGAGCTAGGCTTGGAGAGAATTATAACCTCGTTTGGGCTAAAGAAACTTCACTAGCAACAAGGATCTATCCATAGTTTTCTTAAAAGGTTAAAGCAAACTATGTAGTTCAACATAGGTATCTATCTATTCTTTCTCACTAGTCTTTAAAGGAAGGAAATTAATCAAAGAATACACTTATGTTCCTTGTGATATTTTATGTTTCCCATATTAATTATATAAATTAAATGAAATGAGGAAGTATTTTTCTTACAAAGATAGAAATTTGGGTTTAGTATATTATTGGTTTCTTTAAATTTTTTTATTTATGGTTTCTAGTTATTATGTGGTCTCATAACATGTGCCATGTCATCAAAATAACATGGGGACCCTTAAGAAGGCCTAGAATATGAGTTAAAGAGGAGAGGCTAATACAATGTCAAGTGGTGAATAAAATTTTAAATGAGAGGTGAAATTATTTAGAGAAATAGCCTACATCAAAACCAAACATCTAGGATTTCATAGTTGGAAGTAAGTAGGGAATAACCCATGTGGTCTATAACAAAATTAGTTAGCAGGCTATGTAATCGGGCAAATATTTCATAAGAGTGCAGACCCAAAGGTGGTTTTAAGTTGGTAAGAGGTACAGGTCAAAATTTTATGTCTTGGAAAATAAAATGGGAGTTTTATTTTGGTACATTAATTCCAAGGAAGAGGGAGAAGTTGTTCGGGAAACGTGTTAATTAATGGGTATATGTAGGATCATGATGGGCCAAAAAGTGGCGATATGATGGGTATGTGTAGGGTATGTCGCTAATGAATTTTTTTTTACCCAAAATTGATGAAATGAAAAGGGTTTTTAAAGGATATTCTTAGGTTTCCACCAATATAAATTATGCTTTACTTTGAATTTAATAAATAATTATTATTCATTTTCTATTTGAATTGCAACTAAAGTCCTAATTGATAGGCTGATTGAAAAACATCTATAGCTTTCAAAAGGTATCACATTTTTTGAATCTAAAACACGCGTCATATTCTATGCTTCACATACTATAGGATTAAAAAAAAAGAATTTCATGAATTTTTGACCAAGTTAAGGTGGTCAAACATACAAATTTTTATATTTTTTAAAAGTTGTAATAAAAAATTCATAATTAATTATTTACATGGAAAAAAATTACAAAAAAATATGTATCACATTGAGAGATGAGTCGTCTACTTATATCTAAAATTTTATAAAAAAATATTATCATTTTTTTGTGGTCAGGGTCGTTAGACAGACACTTATTTTTTCACTGAAATTTAAGTACTACTGCATTGAAATTTCAAATTTTCACCAAATTGATTTTTTTATTTTTAAAATAAACCTAGTAGTTTAGAAACTACATTCAATTTTCTACAAATTCTATTTTTACATATTTTTGAAATAATATAGATAACTTATTCAAATTTTTACGTCAAGTTGCCTAACACTGATTTTTCTAAATTTTTTGCCACTTAAGGCCTATTTTTTTCATGATGATCCTACACATACCCTAATAATGCTTTTTGTAGCACATGCATCAGTTAAGGGGTGTTATTAATAAATTAGGTAATTGGGGGTTCAAGAGAAGCCTGAAGCATAAGAAGTTCCTCATAACTTTTTGTAACATTAATAATCCTCAAAATACCTTCCAATATAGAAATTCTTGAAAGTCGTAAAAATGAAAAAGCATGAAAAGGGCTAAGAAAAGAGTTATTATGGTCATAATCATGCTTTAGGGAAGGTCAAGTTGGCTAGAGGAAAATATTTGATAATGTTTTATTTTGGAAATAATTAAATGCATGATATTTCACTTATGGGGTAATTTTATGTTTTGATGTAGGTAACCGAAAGGTTGCTAAATATGGAAATAGATGCAAGTGTTGGTATGAGAGCTATATTTCTTGAAAAGTAATAGAGATCTTAGATAAAAATGGAGAAGCTCTAGTATGTGGATGTTTTTCCCAATGAGTAGAGGTTTTTGCTGATTTTGATAACATGGGTATTTTTCCCATTATGGGAGATAATAAACACAAATTCAGGGATTTTGAAGCTTGCTGCCACTGGAGGTGCCCTTGTATTTTTTCCACTCAAATTATTTGAGATTCAAAATATTATAAGCATGGATTGAAGCAATGGAACATAAATCTGATATTTTACTGGGAGTGATGACCTAGCATTTACCATGTGTATAGTGAATATTGTAGTGCCACATGTTTTTAATTTGTCTTTTTCTATCTAGCCATGTGATTTTATAACTAACTCTTTCCTTTTTTCTATAAAAGATGGTGGGCTTATGGGTTCGAAGGATCTTAATTTTCTAAAATGATAAACTTAAATTGGAACATCATCAATTTATTTTACTTCATTCTTTTTTTAATTCTAGCATAAAATCTTGTATTTATAGTAGAGATTGGTAATGCTGAAGTAAGTGAAAGGTTACTCCAAATCGTATATTTTGTGTAACTATAAGTTGTTCATTCTTATTGGAAGAATCAATTTCTGCATCAAGTTTGTGTGCATTTTGATTCTATTTTAGTGGTGTATGGTTCTCTTCTTTAAACTCTTGCATGATTTTGTATGTAGTTATGAAGCAATCTAGTGAAATACAAAATAGTTGATGTTTTAGCTTATTTATTTCTTAGTGAATGCGTGCATAAAAACCACCAGCTAAATTAACTTTTTAGGATTTATTTCTTCTTACCTTCATCTTGTGGAGTTTAGTATTATTATTTTTTTAATTATTGAAAGTTTAAAAGTGATACAATTATTATATGTTAGGATTTTTACATCACTAATTGTTCACTGGAAGCAACTTTGGATGCCAACAACCCCCTATGTTAAAACAATAATTGCACAAAAAACCCTAAGAGAACCTAGTACATCAAGAACTAACATTCTTGAGCCTTGGGATAACCAAATTCCTAAACCAAATTTGGTGATTCTTTCAAGATAGATAGGCTCTTTTCAAATAGCAAGTATTTATCTACATGTTGTTGTGTGTGTAACAACCACATCAACACTATCCCTTCTAAACCTTTCTCTTTGGGATATATTCATGTGAACACCAAACCTGTACAAACTAACAAGAGATCAAAAAAAAAGTGTCAAACATGTTAGAAAGAAAATCTAAGGTTCCCTATGAAATTCTTTAACCAAAATTACTAGAAAAAATGAAATAACATGAAATTGAACTAAATAAAGCATGTAATCTAAATAAAATCAGCTAAACACCCATCCCATAAGGGGAGTGGTAAAGAAGCCCTTTCCTAATCCCTTTGATAAACTTGATGAAGTGTAGATGAACTAAGTATGAAAATGGTTATAATCTAGCTAAATTATGTGAAAATAATGAAAAACTATGGAGTGAAATGCCTATAAAGATAATGCTCTAAGTTGTGGATCCATATTGTGAAAAGAATGCCTTTATTTATAGAAGCCAAGGTTTGAAGAATGGAGGAAATTGGTGAATGTGGGATAAATTAAGAGCCAATGAGAATTTTCCAAGTGTCACAATTCTATTGAAGGAAGTTGGAGCACATTTTGGGAAATGTGTGAATGGAGGATAGAAGAGAAGTAAATGTTGATGGTTGAGAATTTGAAATTGGTGTAAGAGGAATTAAATGAGATTTGAGAGGATGTAAGAGGATTTGAAAGGTTGTAAGAGAAGTTATTATAGATGTGAAAGGTTTTTGAAAACCTTTGAAGGAAGATTGAATGAGAGGTTGTTGAAAGGAATATTCCTCAAAATATGCCTTTGTGACGATAATTGAGGTAATTAGATAATTAGAAGAAATTTGTTTTATGTGCAACCTAGTTAGTTGATCATAGTTGACTTCACTCTTAAGGAGTTAAAAGCTAGAGGAATTGATAAATGACGATTAGAAAGCTCATTTAGGATTAATTAATCCAAAATTAATTAATTAGAGTGAATTAGGAGATGTGGCATTTGATTCGATTAATTTTTAATCAAATGAGAGGATTAAGAGAGGATTTAATTAAATGATTTAATTTAATTAAATATGATGAATAATTAGTTAGAAGAAGGATGAATTAATCAATAAATTTAGTTATTTGATTAATATTTGAATTTAATTAAATAATGTTGATTATTTAATTAAATGATGATGAATTTGAAGTGATTTAGGAAGAAATGGTGTTAATTTATTAGAATTAGATGCATAGTATCAATCATGACATTTTTGGTGTCTACATTTTTCCGCTCTTTGAAGCGAAGCACCTGCTACATCAGTTTAAAGAATAATGCTTCCATGATCAAAATTCAAAAAAATTCTATTTTTCTTTGGATGGTTCACTGCTACCCCAGCGAAAGGAATTACATTGCTATACTACCCCCTTGAGAGATTGAGCGAAAATTGCAAAAAAATTGGTTGAGCTCACGAAAAATATTTAACAATGATTCAAGAGTGGAAAACAACCCATGAGATGCAAAATTAGGCTTATGACGACGAAAAAAGATCAAAATGGGCTTCGTTTGGGAAAAAATGGATTAAATGGGTTGAAAAACCCTAAAAAAATACCCATAAAACCCTAAAAATTTTGCATAAAAGGGGTTAAGAGGGTCACTATCAAATCATTTGCACACTTGACCTTTAGAGATTTAGGCAATTTTTCTTTGAGGTGCTGATGAAATGGTGGCTCATGTGCTTCCCAGACATTAGACGGATCAGGTTCGTGAGTTCCAATGGCCTCAGGATGCAGGACCCCTAGTATGCCCTTCAAAAAATTTCTCATTCTACATGTTTTTGGTGCATTTATTAGGGGTCTTTTAGGGTGACCAAAAGCGGTCCTCTTGGGTGTCACTTTTGTTACGAGCGGTATCACATTTGCAGATGTTGAACCATGTTTGCACGAGAGCATCATGCGACACTGAATGGTTCCAGAGTCACACAACAAATGTTGACTCACCTTTGCAATATTGTGTCACACGACCCTAGGGGGATCTGGCATTGCTTGAAATTTCTGACTTGCCTTTGGAGGATAGCATCACATTTGCAAAATGCAGAGCCTCACTTTTGCAAATGTCGCACTGCCTTTACCATGCCAACCCACTTTTTCCTTTTGAAGGATTTTTTAAATTTTGAAAATGCGCCAAGGTGATTGATTTTGATGACATGGGTGTTTTGGTTGTAGGAGGTCCTGCTAGCGCTCCATTCAAAGGAGCATAGGAGTCGGTTCTTGTGCATAGCGAGACATTTGTCAGAGCATGCCCTATTTTTCCTTGGCATGATTGGATTTGACCATATTTCCCAGATGCCTAAGGTGTAGATGCACCTTGCGATAATGATAGTGGTTGTGGAGAGATGGCGGAGTGAGACCTCTTCGCTTCACTTACCGACTGGCGAGGTCACCATGACCTTGGAAGATGTATGGTGGATCTTGAGGATCCCTATTCATGGTGACTGCATTATTTATGGTGTTGAGGTCAGTGGTGATGCCATTTTCCAGTTATTCCATGTTGATTTGTATGAGGTGGACAACAGTTAGATAGACCTTGACCAATATGAGGGGATTTCCCCTGATTTGACCATTTTTTTTAGTGCATTGATCTTGGGAGTCCTTGTTCTTGATCAACAAGATAGAGGATGCAGTGTTGGATGGGGGATCATTTGGTTCCAAATGATGCTAGAAATGACCATCTACACTTGGGGGCCAATTGTCCTAGCCTCTTTGTACCATGATATGCACTAAGTTGTATATAGCGGAGCTCACAACATTGGAGCAGGCATTACCCTTCACGTGTGGGCCTATGAGCACATTCCCATTTTGAGGCCATAGATAGTAGACATCTAGATTGACCGCGATGATCCTATGACATATAGATAAGGGGAGATGACCACCATCCATTACATAGGTATTACATGCATCTTGCACTAGAGGTAAGTTCTTGATGAGATGCGAGTATTTTGGTCGAGGCCTTGGCTCCATTTTTCCAGGTGGCATGATGACAATGATCATCTCTTTTACTATTAGCAGTCTCAATATATGTAGGGGAGGGAGCACTATATGGTCAAGTAGTACCTCCCGAATAGGGTTGCTCACTAATTCAGGGAGGTATAGGATGTCCCAGATGATAAGCTGAGAGTCATATTTGCTTAGCAGACTAGAGAGGTAGCTTGGGGACAAAGGATCCCACCTCAATAGGTGATTGATGACTTCAAAAAACTAGTCATAGTGTCATGGGTATACTTTGATGGTCCTATGGATGCAAGGACTACCCAGGATTATGATGCATATTGGTGGGCTCATGCCCCTATTCGATTCACCTTGCCAGTTGTGCTGGCTATGGCTAGAGGATAGGTTAGAGGACCCAGGATTGGACAAGTTCCATAGTAGCTAGGAGATCTGTCATAGGATGGATAGGACAAGGGTGGATATCATGATGGAAAAATCCCACCATTGGTGCCACCCATCAGATAAAGGCCACTGGTCTAGCCACACCAACAACCACATCAACACATGCCACCCCCAAGACAACCATTGAGTCTCGATCCTAGGGATGATCAGATAGTAGTGTTGCAGGTGTAGATTTAGGTTTTGATAGGGAAAATTTAGTAGGCTCAGGCCTAGATTCAAATATTGGTCTAGGAGAGGGACCAAGCATGGTAGGAGGTGGTGCAGGAGTGCCATATGAGGTAGGATTTGAACATGGCCTTAGCACTAGAGACAAGACAAAGGCAGTAGCTAGATGTTGTAGCACAATAGATATAGGGATAGGCCATGGTCTTGGTCAAGATGTATGGCTGAGTGATGCAGGAGGCCTCGTATTACAAGGTAGTGTACTGCAGAGTTGTGGCCTAGGGGCGATGGGAGCCAAATTTCTCCCATCTTAGCTATATTTCTCCCACTAGGACCCCTCATGCAGGCACATCAGGGAGACCATCAGGGTCTCACCATCAGAGCCGAGGTAGCCATCATAGAGATAGACAGAGTGAGGGAAGCTCAAGATATTGATAATACACTTGGACACACTTATGCAGCATGTGATCATTATGATGATGCTTATATGATTATGCAATGGATGTTTTATGCAAAGGTATGGTTTATGAGATTCTTAGAATAACCAATCTATATTATGATTGATAATGATATGATCAATGCCATGTATGTGAGATGATTGATGTTTCCTATTATGATGATATGTGCAGTATTTTGATGGTTTGTAGGATGAGTGCATATATAGATGTTTTTATTTCTAAATTTCATGATACCATGTTAGTATTAGTATATGGAAAAGATAGAAGAAAGATAAATCAACCCTAGACTTTGAGATGATGTTAGAACATGATGATGATAATGATGATTGCTTATCAGAGATTGGGAACATAAAGAGCTTACTTACCTTATTTTTGATAACACACATAGATATGATGCATCAAGTTATAAAGAACCAGAATGACATTTGTACCCAGTGTGATGGATTTTGACTTGATAATTAGATAGGAGTATCCTTGTTCACACCTGGCATACAAGACCCTATTAGGATGTAGTTTAGATATTTCAAACATCTCAAACCAAAACATAGAGAGGAAAAAACTTCCCAGGTAATAGTCAACAAGACATCCAAAACACCCTCCCTACAAACCAAACAAAGTAAGCATGACCAAGGTTATATTACAAGAATATCCAACAAGCAAAACCGATAAAAGATAATAATCAATTACCCATTCGTTTCTCTCTAAAACTTTGTGACTAGACATCATCAAGAGGTCATTGGAATGAGGGAAATAAGATAAATCATTAAGACAAAGATCAAGTAAACAGACAAGCTAATGTTCTTCATACCTCTAGCCAAGACTACACTATGGTGATGTCTGATGTTGATGCCCATTGTAGGAAGGATGCATCCTAGGAAATGATGTTATTAGATGATTTTGGGACTAACTAGATGATGGGTTATTGATAAGAGTTAACCATCTTGTTTACCTATAGACCTAGACTTTAGACCTTTGACATTTTGAGTTTCTACTTTTGAATTTGCTAGATCTATTCCCGATTGTTTCACCAAAGTTTGAAAATATGACAATCATTTATTATGAGTGGATGTTTATTGTGGGTGAACGTGAAACGTGATGGATGATTTTTGGTTTTTTGAATTTTTTTGATGTTTTAAAATGTTTGGAGGTTGTTTTTGGTATTTTTAAGATGTTTTATAATTTTTTTGTTTTTCAAAATTTCTAATGTTTTTTGTGTTTTCTAAGATTTTGACCAATACCCTAACCTAAGGACCTATCCTAGGTGCCTCAGGGACTAATCAAAGATTAGCCTTGCCTATGTTATACACACAAAGACCACGTAGTTCAACTGAAACAAACTTGTTTATTGATGAGATATGAACAAATGGATTGCTAGTTTATTGTGATAGATTCCTAAAGGACTGACCTAATGTGTCTTGGGGCCACATCGATGATGGTATTACCTATGTTCAAAGCTCAGAGACCCGTAGTTCAACAAGACAAATCTATTTTTTTACTTTTTTGACTTTTCAACCTGTTTTTGGATTTTTTGATATGTTTTGGATGTTTTGGGGATTTTTGATTTTATGAATGTTTTTGGATTTCTAAATTTAAGGAAGATTTTAGGAATATACATGAATTTGATCCAATATAAGAACATGCCCCCAGCGTGGTGCAATAGACTACTTTGATATAGGTAGAACAAACTGACCTTAGGAATGTACCAAGTAGTTCTAGGAGGGATCATGATATACACATAGGATCAAGCTATGATGCAAATGTAGATGGCTGATGGACAAAGATATGGAAGTGTGATGGATGAATAATGCAGAACAAGCTATAGAGATCATGGTGGATGGAAGGTGCTTATTTACATGAGGTGCTTGTTTGCTAGGTTTTCACCAAGGTACTTGCCCAAAGTGCCACCGAAGTGGTTTTCACTAGAGGACAGATTTTTTCTTTACTGTTTTCAATCCTTTTTTCAAATTTTTTGGATTTTTTATATTTTTTGATGTTTTTGATATTTGGATTTATACCCTGCAAGTTTAGGTATAATTTTTTTGATATGGGAGCTATTGATAGGCTCTTATAGAGGCTCACCTTCTGGTGTAGATAGTTGATATGCTCCTAATTTATAACTTTCTATGATGATAAAAGGTCCCAAACAATTGGGCTCAAATTTTCCCTTGCTGTCTGGATTTGGCACATTCTTTTGATTCTCTTTCAACACGAGCTCTCTGACTTGAAAGGTATAATTCTTGATCTTCTTATTGTAGCTTCACCTGAGATGATTCTGATAGACTTGTAGATGGTTCAAGGCATCCATGCATTGTTCATCCAGTAGTTATCACTTGTTCAATCATGAAACTTGATATTCTTCATCAGTAATGAGATTCTGCAATGATATTCTTAAGGATGGGAGATTGATCTCAATGGGAAGGATGGCTTCTGATCAATAAAAGGGAGAAAAGGGTTGCACATATAGGTGTGCGGATACTTGTTTGGTAGGCCCATAAGGTGGGATTTAGCTGTAGGTGCTAGTCACAGCCAGCTTCATTGACTATCTTCTTTAGGATTTTCAAGATGGTTTTATTAGTAGCCTCAACTTGGCTATTTCCCTAGGGGTAATATGGGGTGGAGAAGCAATGTTGGATATTGAATTTTTGGCATAGTTCTTAAAAATCCTAGTTTTTGAAAGGTGTCATGTTATCTAAGATAAGGGATTGTGGAACACCGTAATGATAGATGAGGTAGTTCAGAATGAATTTGGATATCTACTTCCCTATAATGTAGGTTATCAAGGTGGCCTCTACCCATTTCATGAAGTACTTAGTGTTGGTGATAACGAACTTGTGTTTATTAGATGAGGTGGGAGTGATTTTGCTGATGATATTGAGCCCTCATTATGAAAAGGGCCAAGGTGTTATAATCGGTTGGATCTCCTATGTTGGTGCATGGATGAGGTCCCCATGCTATTGACATTGTAAACATTTTTAGACATAGTCATGAGCTTCATTCTCCATCATAGGCCTGTAGTACCTAGTCCTTAGTAGTTTCTTGTCCAAGGTCGTACCACTCGAATGTGATCCACAAATTCCATCGTGTTCCTCAGTTAAAGTTGTCAAAGCTTCTTTAGGGTTAAGGCATCACAACATGGTTCCTTGGATACTCCTATGGTATAGGGTGAAACCTAAGACAATGAAATGGGATGAATTCTTAACAAATGTTTTTTTAAGGTTTGCGGTGATATCAGGAGGGAGGACTCCTATTTTTAAGTAGGTGTATATGTCATGGTACCAAGGATCACCAAGATTAATGAGTTCACACACAAATTCAGACTTTGGTACCTCGAAAGCTGGTATTAGAAGTTTCTCTACCATGAATTCATGTTTATGGACATTGTGTGTGATATCTAGTAGTGATCCGATTGTTTCCATAACATTAGCTTCTTGGTTTTTTTCCCTTGGTATTTTCTCAAATGTGATGTTGATGAAGAATTCTTTGAGAGTCTCCAGCAATTTATTGTATGTGGTTGGTTTTTCATCCTTTGTTTGGTATTCCTCATTGACCTGGTTGATGATAAGCTGTGAGTCCCCATAGACCTTAAGTGCCATAATCTACCATTGTACTACAATTCTGAGTCTTATGATAAGAGCCTCATACTCTCCAATATTGTTTGTGCATGGGAAAGATAAATTAGATGACTTTGGTATGCAATCCCCTTATGGTGTGATGAAGAAGACTCATACTCCTAACCCATTATGTGTGTAGGATCCATCAAAATATAGTTTCCAATGATTTTCTATGCTTAGGTTAAAGATTGACACATTAGGAATTTTGATATCAATGGGTTCTCTAAATATATCGATGCTTCTGCTAGCTAATCTGTGATTACTTGTCCCTTAATGGCCTTTCACTCTACATACTCAATATTGTATTCTATTAGGATCATGACCCATTTAGCCATTCACCCTGCGAGTGTTGCTTTAGAAAGTAGATGCTTGAGAGGATCTATCTTGGAATTGAGTTTAATTTGATGAGCCAATATATAGTGTCTAAACTTATGTGCAGTGAATACTACTGCTAGAAAAACCTTCTCAATGAATGTGTAATTCAATTCATGTCCTACCATTGCTCTACTAATATAGTAAATAGCTCTCTCTTTCACATTTTCATCATGTTGATCTAATAGAGCCCCAAGGGCTACTGTTGTTACTGATATATATAGGATCAATGGTTTGTTTGGAATTGGTGGCATAAGGACTGGTGGTGTCAACAAGTACTCCTTGATTTTATTGAATGCCTGATCACATTTCTTGTCCCATTTATATGTTACCCCTTTGTGGAGTAGATGAGAATATGGGATATCCTTATCTTCTAATTGTGCTATGAACTAATGAATGGATTGGAGTCTTCCCTACAAACCCCTTAACTACTTCAATGTTCTTGGTGCTTCCATCTTGAGAAATTCTTTGACTTTGGTAGGGTCTATCTTGATCCCCCTCATAGATACAATATACCCTAGGACCTTCCTTGATTGTACACCAAAGATACACTTCTTAGGATTGAGCCTAACCTTGTATTCTTCTAGCTTGTCAAAGATGGAATTTAGTGTCGCTATGTGATCTTGACACTTCTTTTATTTGGATAATATGTCATTCACATATTCTTCCATAGTTTTGTGTATCATGTCATGGAAGATTAGAATCATAGCTCTTTGATATGTAGCCCCAATATTCTTTATCCCAAATGACATCATGTTCTAACAGTAAGTTCCCCATGGACAAGTGAAAGTTGTTTTATGCTGATCATCTTTGGCTATCATGATATGATTATACCTTGAAAATCCATCCATTAAGGATAGAATTTCATTTCCTTCCATCATATCCACGATAATGTTTATATTTGGGAGAGGGAAATCATCCTTAGGACATGCTTTGTTTAGGTCTTTGAAGTCTGTGTAGATGTAGATACCCCCACTAGGCTTAGAAATAGGTAAAAGATTTGAAATCCACTGTGGATAATCAATTGGCCATATGAAGCCAACATCAAGGAGCTTCTATAATTCAAGTTTGAATAGTAATGCTATCTATGGATCCATCTTTCTTAGCTTTTGTCTTACTGGTTTTGCCTCTAGATAGATGGCTAGATGGTGAACCACAACCTCTTGATCAAGACTAGGCATGTCAGCGTAGGTCCATGCAAAGTTTACCTTTCTCCTAGAAATGCAGCTAGAAGTTCCCATTCCTCTATCAAAAGTGATTCTGCATAGAAGGTGATGTGTGGTGTTTCCTCGATTCCTAGGTTGACTAGATTACATTTCTCTGCAAGACCACTAATTTTTCCTGATGAATAGAACTAAGGGGGAGATTGAATCCCTCATCCTTTGTCACCTCAAAGAGGTTTTCACCATTGGATATGTCCTTTGTTACTATTTTTGGGTCAAAAAGTGCCATAGTGTGGTTTTCACTTAAAGACCTAGATATTACTCTTAAATTTTCAATTTTGTGATTGAGGGATTTAATCATTTCCCCATAGTATGCATGTGTGTCCAACTCAATGTTGAACCCATCTTTATGATCTCCACATGGTAGAGTATCCTAGAGTCCCATGAATTCTAAGAGAGCCTCATAAGTTTTGAACATGTCTAAGATCAGTGGTCCTCATTGGTTGTAATTGACGAGCTGGGGGTAGACAAGTTTTAGCTCATTGGTCTGGTTACTTGGTTTGAAGGATAGGGTATTGATCATGAAAAGAGAGGAATCCTCAAATGACATGGGTAGGTCAGTGATGGGGTCCTTGTCACATACATTGGTTTTATCAAAGCTAAAGTTATCTAAAGGTAAACCAATGGACACTAGTAACTAAGTAGGAGATTTTACTTTTTTAACTGGGGCACCTTTTCCATGCATGGTTATCTTTAGAGGGGTACATCCAAGGACAAGATTCTTTATACACTTCTTAGGAATGATAGGTTCTAGTAGGCCATTATCATTTTTCCCAAGCTTTTCATTTTTGGTATAGCCCCATCCTTGCATTAACTGTAGTCCTTTGTTGTCATTGTCCATGGGAAGATCAGGTACGGGCCTTTCATCTTGATATAATATGCTTGATATATCCTTTTCATCTACCACTTCTTGAATTAGGTACCCCCACCTTTCAAATCTAGATGGGTCTACTTTGAAGGTTTGAGATGGTGTGTCAATCGGTTGGGGTTTTCCTTGAGATCAAGGAGATTGAGGTAAGTCTCCTATTACAAAGAAACTCTTTTTCATTTTGTAGTCCCCACACCCATTATCTCTGATAATGAATTTAATATCAAATATTTCTAGAATGGAGGGTGTCTTTTTCTCAAAAGTGGAGTCTAGGGTAGATGGGTCTATGTATGGAGATGTCAGTCCCTCATCATTCTTTAAGACTTAAGGGATCTTGTAGTACTTGGGTTCTATATTTTTGCAATAATAAAATGGTTCAGGATCTCCATGGACTATGACCTCTTGATTTTGATAAGGAAACTTGACACATTGATGGAAGGTGGATGTGACAGCTTGCATCCCATGAATCCATGGGCACCCAAGGAAAATATTATAAGGTAATTCGAGATCAAGGACTTGGCATGTAGTTTCCAAGATTGCTAGCCCTACTTGAATAGGGTGTTGAATGGTGCCTTGAGACACCCATTCTTGATCGTCATATGCCCTGATAGTAATACCCTTACCTTTTTCAATGTCATTTTCAGAGAATTCTAGATTCTTCATTAGCTCAAGAGTACAAATATTTAGACCTATACCTCCATCCACCAAGAATCTTTTGAATTTATTCTTATGGACTAGGACTTCAAGATGGAGTGTGATGCAGGAACATCCAGTGGTGTAAGGGAAATCTTGCATCACCCAAAAATAGTTAAATTTGAAGTTTCTCAGTTTTTTAGATGTTTTTATATTTTTGGATACCCTTTTCATCATAATGAAATTCCCAATTTATGGTTTTTATTTTCTATTCCTAGGTGGAAAGATATTGCAGTTTTAGTTTCCCAGATTTGTACTTGAAAATCTTTCGAGTGAGATTTGAGGCACTTAGATTTCTTGGATCGGCCCTGAAACTTGCCAAAATTGACGTAGCAGATTTTGAGTGCGTTCTTGACTTCGAGATCTTTCCAACGGTTTGAACGGTTCGCGAATCAGAGTCCCGGATCAAAAGTTATGGCCCCGTGAAGTTGGTGTACTTTCTAGAAGATATAGTTGCAAATGCTCTTTTGAGATTTGAACTTCATGTAGTAAATTTTCGGTGCCAAACCACCTAAACTCAAATTTGAATGTTGTTTTAGCTCCAAACTAATGAGGAACTCTATTTATGGGTAGGTTTCTAATTTTTGGGTAATTTTTTGGGGACAAGCTCGCATATTGCGAAAGGGTTATTTTGTAGCTTTCTGTGACTTGCATGTGTTGTAGAACTTGGGGATTGAGATCCTCTGCATGTAAGAAGCTCCATTTTTTTAATAATAAAATTATTCTCTTATTTGTGGGTTATTTTTTGTGTCTCGGGCCGTGCCCTCATCAAGTGGTATCAGAGCGGGTTTTCTTGAGTGTGTGGACAGATCGTCGATCGTGAGGCAGTTCGCACCAGGACCATGGTTGTGGGTCAAGGTCAAGAAAGATGCCTCCAAGAGTGGTGCCTGGTAGGCATGGTGGTGCTAGAGGTGGTCAAGGTGGTATAAATGTTGGTGGAAGAGATGCACTGGCAGCCCTCCAGAGACAGATTGATGTGTTACAAGAGTAGTTGAGAAGAGGGTTAAACCTGAGGGAAGAAAGTGAGGATGAAGGAGAGGAAGAAGGTTCAGATGTAGAAGAGGAAGAAGAAGTAATTTATCAAGACCAAATGTAGCTAATAAGGGCCATTTTGAAGATTGGGAAAAGACCTAGAGCAAAAGTCCCCAGTTATTCCGGAAGTCTGAACCCAAAAGAGTTGATCGACTGGATCAACGAGCTAGAAGAATATTTTGAGTATGAGGAAATAGAGGACCCAGATCGGGTTAAGTTTGCAAAAATGAAGCTGAAGGGCCATGCCAGTATTTGGTGGAAAAAGGTCCAATTAGAAAGAAATCGAAGAGGAAAAGGAAATATCACCAGATGGGATTGCATGGTAGAGAAACTGAAGAAGTAGTTCATACTAGTGGACTACGAGTTAGATCTGTTGAAGAAATTGCAAGGGTTGAAGCAAGGAAGCAAATCTGTGAAAGAATATACTGAAGATTTTCACAAGATAATCATCAGAATGGGTCACATAGAGGCCAATAAGGAGAAGGTATCCCGATATCTTAATGGGTTACAACCAAGCATTCAGGAGGAGTTAAGCCTAGTCAGAATGACCACCATTGAGGATGTGTATCAGTTTGCTCTGAAGGGGGAAGAGAAGCTGAATAAAAGATTTGATGGCAAGAAAAAATGACAAGGAGGTCAAAGCGGAAGGGGCAATAGAAGACCTTTAGGAAGCAGAAATGATGATGAAAAGAAAAGTGAAGATGTGGGTACCAGCTGAAGCCAAAGAAATGACAACTTCTACCACCCTCGTGATCAAAATAGTGGTGATCAAAGAGGTAGAGGACGAGGGAGATATGGACAAGGATCTGGAAGAGGTGGTTTCAGAGGAACGTTTTTTCAATGTGGTGAAGAAGGGCATCGAGTCTATGCATGTCCACAACACCAAGGAAGGCTAGACAAAAGGCCAGAAGGTCATGGAAGGGTTGCGCATGCAGATGAGGAGGCCCAATCTAAACATTCAAATGATGCTAAAAGGGGAGAAGCCCTAGTGATTAGGAGAGCCCTAGTGACTGAGGAAAAGGAACCAGAACAGAGGAATAATCTGTTTCGCACAAGGTGCAAGTGTGAAGGAAAATGTTGTGATGTCATTATTGACAGTGGGAGCACCGATAATTTGGTGTCAGAGGAGATGGTCACAAAGTTGAAGCTGAAGAGGGAAAGGCATCCACATCTGTATCAGATTGCCTGGTTGCAGAAATACCACAAAGTTTTGGTCAATGAGAAGTGCCTAGTAAAGTTCAAGATCGGGAGCTACCATGATGAGGTACTCTGTGATATCATCCCCATGGATGCATGTCACATGTTGTTGGGGAGGCCGTGGCAGTTCGATAGGCGAGCTATACATGATGGCCATGCAAACACTTATTCCTTGACAAAGGATGGGGTTCATCACAAGTTGAAACCCCTAAAGGAGATCGAAGAAAAGGTATGCTGTAGTGCTAGAATTTGTTATGTAGATGGAAGAAAAAATTTAGAAGGTATAAAGCATGAGCGTGTGTGTTATGCATTGATTCTGAGAGTGAGTAAGGAGGATAGTGAGAAGGTTCCAGAAGAAGTTTAAAGTGTTGGATGAGTTTCAGGATATTATTTCTGGTAATGTACCTAAGGTTTTACCACCAATAAGGAAGATTAGTCACCAGATTGACTTGATTCCTGGAGCCAGTTTGCCAAATAAGGCAGCTCATAGAATGACTCCAGTAGAAAATGAGGAGTTGAATATACAAGTTCAAGAGTTTTGAAAGGGTTTGATATGAGAGTTTGAGTCCATGTGTAGTACACTGCGGTACTAGCACCAAAGAGATGGGGAAGTGGAGGATGTGTCTGATTCCCAAGCCATAAACAAGATAACAATCAAGTACAAATTTCCCGTGCCAAGGATAGATGACTGATGAATTTGTTTGAGTGGAGCTCAATACTTCACAAAGATTGTCACGAAGAGTGGATATCACCAGATCTGGATTAGGAAGGAGATGAATGGAAGCTGCCTTCAAGACCAAGGGGCACATACAAGTGGTTAGTCATGCCTTTTGGGCTAACCAATGCAGAGAGCACATTCATGTGGCTCATGAATGAGGTATTAAAAAGAATTTAGGAAGTTTTAGATGATATTTTGATTTTTAGTAAGACATTGGATGACATCGATGCATATTGAAGAGCCTATGAAATTTAAGGAAGAGAAACTATTGATTAATGCGAAGTCACGGTTTTGTGAAGAGGGAGTTGAAGTGTACTTGAGGTTTGTTGTTTCGTGATCTCAAGATGGACCGGAAGAAGGTGAAGATATTTTGGAATGGCCTACACATAAAGAACTACTACCGAGGGTAAGATATTTCCATGGTTTGGCTAGTTTTATAGAAAGTTCATTAGGAAACCGGTGGTAATGGACCCATTTGAAACAATGAGAGGGATAAGAATTCAAGTGGAAGCCTGGCGGAAAAAGTTTTAGGCTGAGCGAAGGTGACAGAGCAACCTGTTCTAGCCCTCCCAGATTTCAACAAGGTGTTTCAGGTGGATTGTGATGCTAGTGGTTGTGCCATTGGAGCAGTGTTGAACCAAGAAGGTAAGCCCATTGCCTATTTCAGTGAAAAGCTAAATGATGCCAAGAGAAAGTATTCTGTATATGATTAGGAATTTTATGCAATAGTTCAAGCATTAAAAATAGAACATTATTTGTTGCCAAAATTTGTTCTATATCTTGATCATCGAGGCCTTGCGATACATAAATGATCAAGGAAAATTCATCGAGAGGCATATGGAAATGGGTAGAGTTTTTCGCGAGGATTACTGCTTTGTTTTGAAACATAGAGGTGGGAAGTCAAATAGGTTCGCAGATGCCTTAAGTAGGAGAGCATACATTGATGACAAAGATGCAGTTAAGTGGTTGGGTTCGAACTCAAGACACTATATCACGAGGAAAGATCTGGAACACCTTAGAGGCTTGGAAAGCTTGCAAGGAACTTGTTATAGTGGATAGGACAAGGTGGCTAGATTTCATAATACAGGATGGTATGTTATTTAAGGGAATTCAATTGTGTATCCCGAGGAGTTCCATGAGGGAGAACCTGATAAAGGAGAAGCATAGTGGAGGAATGGCGGGACATTTTGGTCGAGATAAGACCATTGCCATTATCAGTGAGCATTATTATTGGCTTCAGTTGTCACAAGATGTGAAGAAGTTTGTACAAAGTTGCAGGGTATGTCAGATGGCTAAAGGAGTGAGCTAGAATATAGGCTTATATCAGCCCTTACCTATACCAGAGAGGCCATGAGAGGATATAAGTATGGACTTTGTTCTTGGTTTTCCAAGGACACAATGAGGGAATGATTCAGTCTTTGTGGTGGTTGATAGGTTTTCGAAGATGGCACATTTCATTCCATGTCATAAGACCCATGATGCAGTCCACATTGCTGACTTGTTCTTCAAAGAGGTGGTGAGGCTACATGGTCTGCCAAAGAGTATTGTTTCAGATATGACACCAAATTTGTGGGGTACTTTTGGAGGACCTTGTGGAAGAAGCTGAAGATAGAGTTGAAGTTCAGTTCTGCACACCATCCACAAACAGATGGGCAGACAGAGGTTGTTAACAAGAGTCTGGGTAATCTACTAAGATGTTTGGTAGGAGAGAACCCAAGGGATGGGACTTGATCTTACCCCAGGAAGAATTTTCTTACAACAATTCTATCAATAGAAGCATTGGTAGATCACCATTCCAGATTGTGTATGGAGGTAGCCCCAAAATAGCTCCAGAATTGAGGAAGATGAACCAAGAGAAGAAAATAAGTGCTGAAGTTGAAGATTTTTTGTAGAACACATCAAGGATATACATGAGAAGGTAAGAGAATATATTCACAAGATGAATATGTAGTATAAGGCTAAGGCAGATCAAAAGAGGAGGTATAAGGAGTTTCAAATTGGTGATGAAGTGATGGTCCACTTGAGGAAAGAAAGGTTTCCAATGGGAACATATAACAAATTGAAGATGAAGAAGTTCGGTTCCTGTAAGATTTTGAAGAAGCATGATTCAGGGAATGCATATGAGGTAGAGTTGCCTGATGGAATCAACATTTCCCCTGTGTTCAACATTTCAGATTTGACAGAGTATCATGAAGGTGGAATGGAGGAAGCACCAGCAATAGGGCAGTATGGCATTCTAGCACCTACTTCTGAAAGGGAGGAGATTGAAGCAATCTTGGATAGTCGTGTGGGAAGGAGTACCCAAAACAGGCAGTATGAAGAATATCTAGTGAAATGGAGAGGAAGGCCTGTGGAAGATTCATCCTAGCTATCTAAGGAAGTGGTTGACCAGTTGGGTTTTCCTCAACCATCTGAGACATGACGGGTCACTTCTCAAATTACCCTAGGTGTCTGATGTAGGAGCATCCAGTGGTGTAAGGGCAATTTTGCATCACCCAAAAATAGTTAAATTTCAAGTTTCTCAAATTTTTAGATGTTTTTATATTTTTGGATACCCTTTTCATCATAATGAAATTCCTAATTTACGGTTTTTATTTTCTATTCTTGGGTGGAAAGATATTGTAGTTTTAGTTTCCCAGATTTGCACCTGAAAATCTTCTGAGTGAGATTTGAGGCACTTAGAGTTCTCGGATCGGCCCTTAAACTTTCTGAAATCGGCGTAGCAGGTATCAAGCACGTTCTTGACTTTGAGACCTTTCCAACGGTTTGAACGGTTCGCGAATCGGAGTCCCAGATCAAAAGTTATGGCCCCGCAAAGTTGGTGCACTTTCTAGAAGATACAGTTGCAAATGGTCTTTTGAAATTTGAACTTCATGTTGTAAATTTTCGGCGCCAAACCACCTAAACTCAAATTTGAATGTTGTTTTGGCTCCAAACTAATGAGGAGCTCTATTTATGGGCGGGTTTCTAATTTTTGGGTAACTTTTTGGGGACAAGCTCGCATATTGTGAAAGGGTTATTCTGTCGCTTTTTGTGACTTGCATGTGTTGTAGAACTTGGGGATTGAGATCCTCTACAAGTAAGAAGCTCCATTTTTTGAATAATAAAATTATTCTCTTGTTTTTGGGTCATTTTCTATGTCTCGGGCCGTGCCCTCATCAGAGTGCATGGTTATGAGATGGTTGCATTGGGAAGTCTTGATTAGAAAATATTAGGAGATGTGGGGTGGTGATATGTTTGACCATAGCTTGGAACTGGTCTGCATCAAGATCTATTTGGATGGAGGATGTAGCCAATGCTTTTTCTAGGATTTCCCTATGTGCTGGTGAGATTTTTAATAATTTCATGATGGAAATCTGGGTAGGGGTTCCTTTTAATTGATGTAGGACATTATAACCATTGGGAATTGACTTTGGATTGGTGGCAGATGCCTTGGGTGGTCTTGGAATGGTAAATTTTCCACCACATGTGGTGACTCCACAATCAGCTCTGGATCCTTTAATACTGACAACAGTAACCCACTCATCTAAGGATGCAAGAGCATGGTTGTAAACATGATTCACATTATTATACTTTGCCTTACCATTGTTGTTTCCTTTGTTGTGATTTGGCATTAGATTCATGTATATTTTGAGATCTTGATTTCCTACAGGTTATTTAATGGTTACAATTTTTTCATTGACGAGGTTCTGAATCAGATTTTTAAGTCACATGTAACTGGCTATCATCTGTCCCTTTATTTTGTGGAAATTATAGAGCTATTTCTCATTATATACCATGGTAGTTTAACTTCAGGATCTTGATAATTGTCATAAACAATAATCTTGATGAGGTTTTCTTGTACTAGACATTGCATGATAGACTCAATCATTTCGCCAAGTAGTGTGTATTTCCATTTAGGGGGGTAATTGTTCCTTCGGGGTGGTCCCCCTTGAGTATTCATGTTATTGACCACTTGATTGTTGGGTTGTTGTGATGATGTGTTGGGTTGTGTGTTATTTTAGTTATTGACTTGTGGTTGTTGATATATTTGCATGTGTTTTTTCTTGGGTCACTGATGATAACTTTGGCATCAACAACACCATTGTTAGTAACATTCTTGTTCTTTGGCAAGGTTTTTCATTGTGACTAGTTGGTGGAAAGTTGTTTTGATAAGGAGGTGTACCCCCTTGTGCAATAAGGGCTCTTTCGTTGTTGAGTTCCTTGGGGATCAATTGGTCATATGTGGTGATGCATTGCATTTTTCAGATGGAAGAACAAGGTCCCTTCAAGATTAGCGATGATAGTACCAATTTGCTATTCTTTGAGCATAGCCTATTTGCTCCTGTTGGACTTGGATTGTCATCATTGCAAGGACACAAAATTTTCCCCCTTGGCTTGTTTTACAGTAGATAATTCTTCTAGACTCACATCCATGCCTATGTTGAATGAATAGTTCTATATGAACTAGTCCACAATTTCTTGGAACTTCTTGATTCCATGAGGAAGGTGAGAGAACCATTCCATTGCTGGACCAACCAAACTCTAAGGGAATTGTTTCATTAGATAAGACTCATTGTATGAAAATTCCATATAGTGGATATGGAATTCCCTGATGTGATCTTTAGGGTTACTAGTCCCACAATATTTTTCAAATTTAGGTATCTCAAACCCTTGTGGGAATGGAACCATCAAAATGCTTCTGTCGAATGGATAAGGGCACAAATTCTCTTGTTCTTTTGTGGTTTTTCCAGATTGTAGGTCTATCACTTATTGTGATAGAAATTTAATTCATGCAAACACATCATTTTGTGCATTAGGTGGTGGGATGAATGTGTTTTGTGGTGGTTTGATTGTTTTAGTGACAAACCATGGGTTGTTTTGTGTGGTCATGGGAGGCTATTGCAATTTTTGTTGTGCCACCAACACTTGTTGGTATGCTTGCAATTGTTGTTGTGTTAATAATTCTTGTTGTTGGTCTTGCTATTGTTGTGCCAACAATGTTTGTTGTTGGTCTTGTAATTGAGATGCTTGTTGTTGTGCTTGGTATTTTTGCAAAGCTTGTTGATAAGCATGTTGTTGTAACAAGGCTTGTGCTCGAGCTTTTTGTGCTTGATACTAAGCTTGTGCCTGAGCTTGGGCTTGTTGGGTAGCTTGCACAACCTGGGTAGCCTATGTGGCTTGTGTGGATTCCCCAGCTTGTTCAACTTGGGCAGCTTGTTGTTATTGAAATAAAGCTTGAGCTTGTGCTTGGGAAGCCTTTTGTGATTTTGTACAGCTTGTTGTTCCTATGTTTTTTGAGCAGCTTGTTGCACAACTTGCATGGATTTTTGAGCTTGGAATTGCTAGAATGCTTTTTGATAGGCTTGATGGGTAGCTTGCAGCATGATGCTACATTGATTTTCCATGTTTGGGTTTGGTGGTGGTGGTGGAGGATTTAGAATGGTGTGAGATGTTGTGATGAGATTTTGTTGAGGTGGTTGTTGAGTTGTTTGAGTGATGACAATGGGTTGTGTGGTAGACGGTGTAGTTGATATTCTAGGTCCTTGGGAGACCACATTTTGAGGTGCTATATAAATTGTAGTGATTGATTGTGTCATTTGGATTAGTGCCTCCTGGTGTTGCAATATCAGTGTCAGCTTGGAGGATTTGGTATGTTGATTTGATTCATGATTAAATGATTTTTTTGATTTGGTTGATTGAGGATTGGTAAAGGGGGTTGCCCTAAACCAAGGATTGGTGTGAATGTTGATGTTAGTGGGGAAAATGGTGGGAAGATGGGTGGTGTGTTTCCTTTAGAAAGTGATGATGAGGGATCAAATATTCCCTCTTGTCCAAATAGACCCACTTGTCCTTGTGAAGTCATGGGGAGAGAGACTTGTGTATTAAGGGAATATGTCGGTGATGCATTGAAAGTGAAAGGATTGTTGGTGTCATGAAAGATGAGTGGGACATATGGATGCTTTGGATATTGAGGAATGGTATTTGGTAGACCCAAGATGGTGTTTTCACCTAAGTCTTGGTTATTTAAAAGGGTATGTGTTTGAAGAGCATGAAGTGATGAACTTCCCTTGGTAACCATAGGTTCACTTGGAGCATGAGATGATGTTGGTTGTGGGATGGGTTGGATGATGTTTTGGAAGGAAGGTGTGAGTGATACCGGTGGCATATTCCCAAGAGGTTGTTCCATAATAGTGGTCACATCATAATCAGAAGGTAGTTTAGCCCCTTACTTTGCTAATGCTAACATGTATTGTGAAGGATTAAGTCTCATCATTGCATTGACAATTTTGTCATTATCAAGATTTTGGACTATCTCCATGATTTCATCTTGAGTCATTCCTAGGATATTGTTGGTGACATCCTCCACTTGGCAACCTCCCTCTTGAAGATCTTGAGGTAGTTGAGGAAGGTTGAGTGTGGGATTGTTAGATCCAATGGGGTTGATTTCAAGTGTATTTTGACTCAAGTCACTTGAAGTGGATTCTTGTTTGCTTCCATGTTTTTCTTGTGTTGAGATCTAGTTTGGACAATAAATGAGGATCAAATTTCAAGAATATGGGAGGTAAACCTCTAAATCCTTAGGTTGGTCCAAAATTTAGGTACAAAAAAGATAATCTAAGATGTTAAGGATCAAATGGTGGTGTTGAGATAAATGCAATATGGATTATGTGAATGATTTAACTCTTAAGAAACCCCAGAGGGATACTAGACTTTAGGACTTTTTTATTTTTTTTATTTTTGACTTGATTTGGATTTGATTTGGATAGTGAACACATAAACCCCAAGATGTTGGATGTTATCTTGGAATAAACTCGTTCACAAGGATGATAATTTAACTAATTGTATGAAGAAGGATTCATCCACACACACTTAGTCAAGCAAGATGATTTTTTATTTGAAGGATTACCAAAAGTTTACCATGAAGGATTTTTTCAATGATTCTAAGAGTTATTTGTGAGATGGGATTTGATAGATGTTTTGGGATGAATGAAGGTGTTGATTTTGATCCTAAGTGAACCTAGAGATACTTTTGTTTACAAGACCTAGGTATTTAATAACATGTTATACTTCCAAGAACTTTTCAACCCTACTAAGTGAGATACTCAAAACATTGGAAGAGAGCTGGATTTTGACAATAATAAAATGAGTACAAGTTTGGGTTGTCCTTTGATGCACATTTGTAAAAGTTCTAGAGAAATCTTTCTCTAACTTGACAAAGCATAGACTGATGTTTCTTGAGATTTCTTGGACTAAGATGTTTGTGACGATTGATAGACTTTGGTTTTGGGACTTTTATCTTGTAGGATATCATTTGAGCAAACACGTGTAGGGTTCAATTTGTATTTTATTTTTTCTTAATGGATTATAATTACCACAAACACTTTCTTGCTTAGCTTTTCAACTAAATGTTTGTCTCATTTTATTTTCATCCCACAAGGTCCATTATGTGGAAATCAAGAGAATCAAGGCAATAGTTTCCTAATGTTGACTTTAGAGAGAGAAAATTGAGATATAAGCCCAAATATTTAGAAGCCTCTAAGGATAGAATCCTTAGGGACAAGTAGTAATACTTGGACATTTCAAAGGTATTTTCTCTTTCTAAAGGGCTTGAAATTTGATGCCCTTGTTGAATGACTATTTTTAACATTTGGGATCCAAGAAAAATGTTTAACTGACTCACAAATTTCACAACCGTAGGATAGAAAATAAAATATGTGTTGAATTCCCACTTGGATTTCTCCAATTATGCTTATTTAGAGCGGATGATTAGAAGCTTGACCACACTGGCTCCCCCCATGATACTCACTTCTATGAGTCATCCAAACTTTGAGTTCTCATGAATATCCCATGATGAATTATTCATCTCTACAAAGAACCAAAAGTATGTGGGATGGCTTTAGAGGTCTAACCTTCTAACACCAACAAATATTAGGGAATTTTGGCTTCTACACAAAGGTTCGTAATAAGGGTATCTAGTTTAGGGGCTACAATGATAAACACCTTGTGAGAGGTATCCCAACCCTTAGAAAAAGGTCTTTACATATCATAAAGATATTGGGGGAGAGCTATCATACACCACTTCCCATTGTTTACAATTTTTATCATAACCACAAATTTATATAGCCATTTGGAAGAGCTTGGCTTATGCTCATTACTGCTTAGGGCATTCCCTTGGGGTGAGAAATTTTTCCCACCAAGGCATTCCCTCTAAAGGTGAACAATAGTGAGTAAGTACATCCATAGTTTGATCATCTTTGTTTGCATGAACAAAGAGAGAACACACACTATGACTTTTCTCACACTAGCAATATTTGTTCAATTTTAAAAACCCAAATTTGAAATGTGGGGGCAATCTTTTAGACAACCTAATTTCATGAAATTCTTTTGATTCTTAAGATCACTGTGAAGTGTGAGAGAAGTGCATACACATTCAAATGAAACAAGTTTGTAAAGAAGATTACAAAACAAAACAAACAAAAAATCTTTTTAGTCCTCAAAGGAAATAAATGAGTTCTTTTTATAACATAAAATTTGAGTATGAAGTTGATTGTTTAATTTTAATCCAAACTCAAAATTCTAGTAATTATCTAAGGTTCAATTTTAACCAATTTGACAAAGCTTGAGTTTTAGGTTAATTTTAAGCCCAAATTGAATCTAGTTGGTCCTAGGAAATGAATTGTAGAAATTAAAACCCTAGATTATTACAAAGAAAACTGAAAAATGCTTTTGTCTTAAAACTTTGATCCTCCCTTACTTCCTGCATATGCAACATTGGAATGAAAATGTGACGCTTTGAAAAATGTCAAATTCTGTGCTAAAAAACAAATACAACGCTCACGTGAGTGCAAAAACGGTGCTTTGCAGAAGCAAAGAACGCGAATGTGGTGCTATTACAAAAGTAGTGCTTTGTGACAAGCATGTGAGACAAAACACAAAGAGTGTGTATGTGACATTAAATCAAAAGCAACACAATAGAGGCATGCATATGTGGTGCAATGTAATGAATGCAACATTGTATAACAAAAAGCGACACTCTACAGTGTCACATTTGTAGAAAGGCAGTGTCACATTCCTGTACCTGCAAAAAGTGGGAAAATCAAGTGAAATTGAACATGTAAAGTTGATCAGCCCTCCTTCTAGCGCCAAAATGTGCACACCAAACTTACACAAACTAAAAAGAGATAAAAAACCAAGTGTCAAACATGTTAAAAAGAAAATCTAATGTTCCCTATGAAATTATTTAACCAAAATTAGTAGAAGACATGAAATAGCATAAAATTGAACTAAATAAATCATGTAATCTAAGTAAAACTAGATAAACCTCCATCCAATAAGCGGAGTGGTGCTCCTTTGATGTGGAAAGAAGCCCTTTCCCAATCCCTTTGATAAAATTGATGAAGTGTAGATGATCTAAGTAAGAAAATGGCTATAATCTAGTTAAATTGCTTGAAAATGATGAAAAGCTATGGAGTGAAATGCCTATAATGATAATGCTCTAAGTTGTGGATACATATTGTGAAAAGGATGCCTCTATTTATAGAAGCCAAGTTTTGAAGAATGCAGGAAATTGGTGAATGTGGGATAAATTGAGAGCCAATTAGAATGTGCCAAGTGTCACAATTCTATTGAAGGAAGTTGGAGCACATTTTGGGAAATGTGTGAGTGGAAGAGGATGGAAGAGAAGTAAATGTTGATGGTTAAGAATTTGAAATTGGTGTAAGAGGAATTGAATGAGATTTGAGAGGATGTAAGAGGATTTGAAAGGTTGTAAGAGAAGTTATTGTAGATGTGAAAGGTTTTTGAAAAACCTTTGGAGGGAACTGAATGAGAGGTTGTTGAGGGGAATATTAATAAGAATATTCCTTTGTGAGGATAATTGAGATAATTAGATAATTAGAAGAAATTGATTTTATGTGAAACCTAGCTAGTTGACCATGGTTGCTTTAACTCTCGAGGAGTTAAAATATGGAGGAATTGATAAATGATTATTAGAAAGATGATTTAGGATTAATTAATCCAGAATTAATTAATTGGACTGAATTAGGGGATGTGACATTTGATTTGATTGATTTTTAATGAAATGAGAGGATTAAGAGAGGATTTAATTAAATATGATGAATAATTACTTAGAAGAAGGATGAATTAATCAATAAATTTAGTTATTTGATTAATAGTTGAATTTGTTGAATTTAATTAAATAATGTTGATTATTCAATTAAATGATGAATTTGAAGTTATTTAGGAAGAAACGATGTTAATTTATCATAATTAGATGCATAGTATCAATCGGGACTTTTTCAGTGTCTACACTTCATCTTGTATTTCTCTTTATAAATATGCCATTATCTTTCCTTTGATAGAATATTGTCCTCCATGAATATGAGATTGCATTTTAAGGTTTCAAAACACTATGCCTAAATAGTCTACATGAATGTCGTGAATACTTCTTCTCTTTTGTCACTAACCACCTTTTAAAGATTCCTTAATCAACATATGTCTTTGATTTGTCAAATTTGAAGTGATTGTCATTCTTCAACCTAGGGTGATTTTCACAACTCGCCACTTTGAATAGCTCTACCCAATCTACACTTTTTCCACTTCATGAACTAATAAAAAGAATATATAACTATCTTTTCCTATGATCATGATCTTGTCCTTGTCTTACTAGGAACCCAACTCTATCATTCCTCTTTATTCACCTTCTTTTCCATAGTCCATTGTGATTTATCCTCAGGTCATTTCATAATAATGGGTCCCAAAACTTGGGAAATGGGACATCCTGATTTTTTCTTGAAATCACATATTTTTTAAAAAACTAATGATTTAATCCTTGAGTGATTCTATCTAAATTTTTTTAATTGAAGAGGTTTAGATAAGACTCCCTTAGATCAAAACCCCTTGGATATAATCTATCTAGTCTTAAAACATAGCCACAATGGAGTCTCCATCACACCTATTAGGATGCTAGAAAAACAAACATTTTCTTATCCTTTTGAGGGATTAACTATATTCAATTAGAAATTATATTTTGTAACTATGTATCTCTTATTATAAGCTTTCCAAAAATTATAATTTAAAATATTTTAATTTTATTATTATATTTATATTTTATTTCTTGTGAATGTTGTTTTTTTACTAAACATCAAGGTATTTGTTTCACACATGTAAAAAATAAAAAATAGAGAAAAAATATTCTAAAAAATATGTGTGCACTAGGTATTGATGTTCTTGTTTCATCAAAAAAAATAATAATAATTTTAATACATAGAAAAGAAGTTATGCATGGTGAGATACACCTATGTCCTTATTATAATTACTTTGACCTCAAAAATTAATTTTAAAAAATTATGGAATAAAAAAATATGAAAAAATATCCATGCACTAGATATTGATATTAAAAATCTATATTTTAAAATTTATAATTTTATCCTTTCAATAAAAAATTTGTGTGATGATATAAATATCACTTTTGAAAAATGTTGTTTACTATGAAAAATAAATTATTAAAAGTTACGTAAAAAAAATCACAATTTATTAGTTTTTTTTAATAATATATACTTAGAATCTACATAAAAATCCTCACAAGTCACTAATTCACATCATCTCCAAATTATTAATGGTTTAGTTGCTATAGGTTTCATAAAGTGAAATTTTGTTCAAAAAGTGTTGATATTAATGTCCAACTTGGCCAAAAAGTGGGACACAGTATTGTGGGCTGACCCCCCTAAAGTCTACCTCCTCATGAGTCCTTAGTCATTTTTGACTATCCACCTCTATGCTTGGGGACTATCATGTTTAAAGAGGGTTGTCACCTTTGAAAATCCATGATGACTATCCATCTTCTCGACACTTCGTAGGTCTTCATCCTTTGTGTACATTTTCCTTATTGATCCTTGATCTCATATTGTCTCTATGAACTATACTCTTTGATATTGGTGAAAAAATGCATCCTCAGAATTCTTTACCATCATATGTCTTTGAATGTCAATCATTTATAAGACTGTCCTTACATGATAGCCCTCGTTTTCTATCTCTTATAAGCATTCATGCTTGTTACAAGACGATCTCCCTTTTACATAGTAAGTTTTAGTATTCAATGAAATTTATTAATTTATTTATGGCATATGAGTCTTCATGAGCTCCTTTTGATCAACATGTCTTCTTGTATACATGTGTTAATTGACATGGTTTAGGTTTTTATGTATCTTTACATGTACCAACTCCATAATACCACACAAATGTAGGCACAAGGCTTAGTACGATTTGATAGTGAATATTGATGATTATGCAAGGTTGATTTGCATGCTTCTCATGACTATCACAAAGATCATCCACTCCTTTAGCTTTTATGGTCTTTTTTCACTCTCTGTTTATCTTCAACATTTACTTTATCTCTCAGAATTTCAAACTCAAATACTATCTTCCTTTGAATCTCTACGTATCTATTATTATTGAAACTAATCACCATTTCCATATTTATGTAGATTTTTATTGCCTTTTGATTCTTGTAAATCCTTTATTTTGTAAGGACTACCCTTGACTATGTAGTGGTTGTCTTTTTCATATTGCTACTATCATGTTAAAAAAATTTCTTTCCAATGTTTGGTATGACTATCTTTTAAGAAGGGTTGTCTTCCTACCATTTCATTCATTAACTTTCATTGATTATTTCTACCTTTGATAGGTTTGTCTTGTTCTTGTTATAAGGATTTTCTTTGATAGTCATGAATTCAAATTAATTATCATCATTCTAGAAATTTCATGGGAATTGTTAATAAATATTTAACTAGCTCCCTTTGGGTGTATTTCCCTCTATACATCAACTCTTGCATCACAAGTGATCAACTCGGCCTATTATTTAAGTTTTTCTCTCCCGCTCCACCTATCTACTCCTAGCAACCCTGAGTTTCTGCATTCCTTTCCCATCCTGAGGAACCCAACTATGCTTCCACGTGTCATGGCTATGGGATACTTTTGATCATTCTTTCTTGCTACGTCATCGGGCTCTACTCAGTGCCACAAAGCCCTCATTCTCAAAAGTTTTTGGTGGACCCCACAATTGTTATCTATGGTATACTCTTGCTACATGTCTGCTATTCACAAATCTTTTAGCGTAGAGATGAAGTAACAACTGCGGGCAGCGAAATGCTGCCACATGTCTCTTTTGCCCCTGACTGGTGATTGTTCCCTTCATTATTGATGAAGTGCTCCACCCGTTCGACACGTGTAGCCTTAACACAAGTCCTTAGCGATGAAAGAGAGAGGTTCATACAGGCAGCGAAAGGCTGCCACGTGCCTAGTCAGTGGACCTCATATTCGGGTGATAGACCAGACGAACTGAATGATGCTATTGGCCACTATGTATCATAATCATTTGCACAGAATGGTGACACTTGTCTGATTAAGCCTTGCCGAGACCACCGCCATCATTTGTAGAGGATGCACCTTTGCTTGGAGTGACCGGATGCTTGGTTTTAGATCGATTATGTTGCGACGACTTGGGGAATATTATGATTTTGTATCATTGCCAGGGGATTGTGAAATATTTTCTATTGCTGCTCTTTGAAGCAGTGGGGGATTTTTTCTTGCTATATATACTTTTCTCTATTGTGAGAAAAAGGGGCCAAAATTTGGAGAAAACACTAGTTTCGATTAAAGACACCAGGCCTTTATTATTGTTTTATTTTATTGCAACGACTCTCAGTCTATGCCAATTGTTCGACCTTTTTGTTTTTTCATGCTATTTGATCAAACTGTAAACTGTGCTTTTTATTGTCTGGACATTTCATTTGAGAACTTCTATATATTTTGAATGCAACTTTGCTGACCTAGACCATGTCTAATGACTCTTCCTAGCAGTAGGAATGTAGGCAATATTATTTTATGTCAATGAATGGATTGTCTATGCTATAATCTTTAGTTTCTAATTTTATGGAACACTACAAATACCATTCATGCCCTTAGATCTATGATTTATCATGCCTATCAATAAGTCTTGGTGCATTGCCTTAGGTTAGACATTACTATATCTATTTCCTTTTCCATTTCCAAACCTCCATTATAGGAGAAGATGACTTCTCTAAAAACCCAGGGGTCACTCAGTTTAGCGCAAAAGGTCCCCCATAAACTGAGTTTCCCATAAGACACTGTTATCTCATCAAATTTTGGCATCAACAGTTTGTTTTTTTTTTTGGCATGCCCGGTGGGACCAAGCTTAAATGAATTTGTGTTTTAGAAGGGTGTATGAGCCATCGACCTATAACTAGATACCAAACCACAGGCAACCCCAGTTTACTAGTACCTCCACTAGGAACAGTGTGAGTAGTAAATCAGTTGGTAATCGTTCAATTCCCACCACATGTTCTTGTTACCATGTTGTCAGCCGCCAAAAGAAATTACATGGCATGGGACACCGAAAGTCCCCTAGCAGCCCTAGTAGCACCCATTGTCTGGGGTGCTATCTCGATTTCAGCCATGAAAGCTATACCCAAGTTTACTGGAGATGGCTCAAGAACACCAACAAAACATTTGCAGGATGTGGTGGACATGTGTCTGGTACACGAGATTACAATGCAAAATGTAGCTCTAAGGCTTCTCACAATGTCTTTTAAAGGCAAGGCGCTGGATTGGTACCGAACACTATCACCTAGTACTATTCGCACTTGGGACGAGCTTAGAGATCCATTCTATGAGAGGTTCTCAAATGATGGAGATCATTCTTCACTGTATTATCAACTATCTGTCATAAAATGAGCCCCCAAGGAGGCTCCGATGGACTTTAATGCCTGATTTCACACAAATATGAAGAGGATCCCTATTACTATACGCTCGACTCTTGAGTTGGCGTTCATATTTTATCTAAAGTCCATCAATTTTGACATTTTCATGATGATCAAGTCTTTGGGAGGAGCTACTCTACCAGATGTTTACGGTGTCACTGTCAAAGCTAAGAATCATTTAATAGATTGCAAAAAATTGCCTCCTCGACCTATTATGCCAATATTTCCTGAAATATCGATCCCCACGCAAGAAGTTGCATCAACTAGTGTGCCCGCAACTGCCCAATCGATGTACACATATGCGGAAGCCCCACAAAATGTAGCCTCTACATTGAGTTCTTCCAAAGATGAAATGAGCGACCTCAAAGAGATGTTACAGACCATGGAAAATGATATAACCACTCTTATGCGGAACCAATCGACACCTCCAAAGCCTGCATATCAAAACTATCAATGCGAGTAGTCCTCATATCAGCAGAATTAGTACCAAGGCATGCCTCGCACTAATCCACTAGCTCCGACCACAAACTGAATGGTGCCAGTGCCTACTCCACTGAAGAGCATGTTGCCAAGCTTGAGTAGGCAGTTAACCATAGGGAAAAACAACCTTATTGATGATATCAACTAGTGGTGCTTCCCTTGCAGCGATGTGCATATGCCCCAAAATTGTCTGTGTGGAAACTTGTAACAAAAGGTGGCAGAGCAACGCAGCGAAGGGGTGACAACAGATCACAAAGGTTATATATATGCCTCACCATAAATGGAGAGTGTGGTTATTACCGCGCAAATGCAATGAATGTCATTAGAACAAGAATCCAATATTTCTCCTGATCATGCACTTTTCTCCTAGATGGAGGAAGAAGAAACGGTGTTTGCTAATGACGCGTTCATATCCAAAACACCGCAAGTGCAATCTGATTATAACACATGCTCAAAGAGGAGATTTACTAGTGAGTCAATTGTTCAGCATCTAGCTAGCCCGCAACTCAAAGGTGCTTCTGATCAAATTCCTGGCACTTCTACTGCCCCACCACCATCCCAACCATAGAAGGAAATTATTATACCAAGAGCCAAGCAAAAAAAACCTCTGAGTTTGTCACTTTTTAATGTGGTCAAACAATTGAAGAAGTCATCTGCTAATGTATCTGTATGGGACATTCTAGCTATCCCAGAGCAAAAGATGCTATTATAGAACATGCTTCAAGAAGAGGTCAATACAGTGCCAACAAAGCAGTTTGCCAGTGTAGAGGTTGTTAATCAAACACCACTGACTAAAATATTTACAAACAATACAAAGGAATCCCCTATTGAGGTTAGAGATAAGTTAAAACCCCAACCCTTCTTCTTGAATCTCATTATAGGAAAGAAGTTATTGCATAATGCTATGATTGATTATAGCGCTAGTACCACAGTTATGCCTAAACAGATATTCAAAGCTTTAAAACTTAGCTATGAACCTATGAAAAGGGGGGTAATGCAGCTTGATGTGAACAAAGTTGAAACCGTCGGTGTCATCAAAGAACTTCCTTTAACTCTATTTGCTTGCCCTAGTATCATGGTGCCGCAAGACTCTACGATCATAGATGTTCCTCCTATGTTTGGTCTCTATCTATCCTGAGAATTTACTTCAAAGGTGGGTGGATACCTATCCTTGGATTGGTCGCATTTGATACTCAAAACCAAGCATGGTGCAAAAATGAAGATAGAATTAGAGACTTTGCATTCTGAACATGTAGCAAAAAAAGCCCTGATCAATTTTGAAGTCTCACATACCTCTATCACTAAGCAAGAAATGCATTGCATTGAACTACTAGAGGAATAAAAGGTGAGCAGAGACTGGAATGACAAAGAAGATGCTCTATTGAGTGAACACATGGACAATGATCCTTTTGAAAATTATCATGCTACAGGATTGGGCACCTATGTAATTTATGATGAAGACAGTATTCCCAAAAGTTGTCAAAGAGTTTGAAGGTAGCCAAGCAAGAGAGCTATGGAAGCTCTACTTTGATGGAGCAAGAAGCAAAGTAGGTGTTGGAGTGAGGATATGTCTAATATATCCACAAGATGAAAAATTGCTAAGGTCTTTCCATTTTCATTTCTCTTTCTAAAACAATGAGGCTGAATATGAAGGATTAGTTCAAGGTTTAAGCCTTGCGAAATGAATGGGCATTAAGCAATTAATGGTGTTCGAAGATTCTGAACTAGTAGTCAACCAAGTCCAAGGAGTTTCTGTGCAAGAAATTTCTACATGAAATCATAGCGACGCCGAGTCTAGGACTTGGTTGATGGTTTTGAAGCTTTCAACATCTAGACTATTCCCCAAGGAAAAAATAGTGATGTAGATCACATGGCTGTGATTGGTGCTCAGTTTGATCCTGCCTCTAACCTTATACATAATGAACATTTAGTACGAGTACTGGTCCAACTTGAGATTTGTGAAAATGATCAGAGTTAGCAAGTTTTTGAAAGTGATCAACACATCGCCTTGTTCATCTAGCAGTCGGGGGAATTCACCGATTAGCTTCAACCAAAGATTGCCGAAGCTTATGAAGGAAAAATCATGCAACTCAAATCTAACAAGCTTCCGAAAGGATTGGTTACTCTAAAAAAAAATTTTGATTGTCATGATGCTCAAAATGATAAACAGAAGTTTGTAGCAGACACAAGTGATTATGTGAACCTTTGGGTAGTAGATGGTAGGAATCTTCGAGTCGTCAAAAATGTCCTGTAGCATGATAAAGAAAGACTCATCAGTTTCTGCAAAAAATATGGAGTAGTGGCCTGGTCCTATGATGAATTAGAGGGGTATGATCCTGATATCATTTGGCACATGATTGAGCTAACAGAAGGTGCAAAACCAATCCGACAAAAACAGAGGCCAGTAAACCCTAAAATTGAAGTGCTAATGGCGCAAGAGTTAACTAAGCTCATTGAGTCGTGCATTGTCTTCCCAATCAAGCATAGTACTTGGGTATCCAATATAGTCCTGTTCTGAAAGAAGAATGGAGATATTCATTTGTGTGTGGACTTTCGAGACCTAAACAGAGCATCCTTGAAGGACCATTATTCACTACGTTCAATGGAGTCAATCCTATAAACGGTTGCAGGATCGGAAATGTTTTCTCTATTGGATGGTTTCTCCGACTACAATCAGATCCAAGTTAAGGAAGAGGATTAGCACAAGACTACATTCACCACAAACTAGGGACCATTTGCATATGCTAAAATTCCTTTTGGTTTATCCAATGCAGGGGCAACATTCCAGAGGGCGATGGACATTGCATTCAACGAACTAATCAATAAGTTTATTCTAATTTACTTAGATGATCTTACTATGTTTTCTAAATCTAAGGACGATCATGTTGACCACTTAGAAATAGTTTTCCAAAAGTTCCAAGAGTTTGGGGTTTCCCTAAATCTGAAAAAATGCATATTCGGAGTACCGCAAGGCAAGTTGTTAGGACATGTGGTGTCTAAGGAAGGAATTTCAATCGACCCCGAATGGATAAAAGCTATCAAGGAACTTCCCCTTCTGGTGAATAAGAAAGGTGTTCAGTCCTTCCTGGGCAAGGTAAATATTTGTTAGCAGGTTTATTTCTGACTTTGCTGGAATAATTAAGCCAATCACCCTAATGCTTAAGAAGGATCAGGCATTCAAATGGACGACCGAAGCTTAGGAAGCCTTTGAAAAAGTCAAGGAAGCTATTTCCATAGCTCCGGTACTAGTTAATCTAGATCTATCTAAGGATTTTGTAATGTATGCATTCAGTAGCAAGTCTAGTATTGCTACTGTCCTAACCCAAAAATACGATGAAGGAAAAGGGGAACATCTAGTGGTATTCTACTCCTAGACCTTGAAGGAATATGAGATGAATTATAATTTCATCAAAAGACAGGACTTTGCAGTAGTGAAGGGACTCAAAAAGTTTTGCCATCTAGTTTCTTGCAACAAGGTGTTTGTTTATGTCGCACATTCCAGTGTGCGTGAATATATCATGGAAGGAGAAATCACAAAAAAGGAGCTAATTGGATCACCAACATCCTTGAATATGATATTGAGGTCAAACACACTAAAATCATCAAAGGAAGAGGACTGTGCGAATTCATGACACAAGACGAGGAGATGCCCGCCGTAAGGGAGCAACTGAGGTTTGTCCTAATAAATGAGCCAGAATCAAAGGGTTGCTAGCTGACTGATAGAATGAGGTTTATGCAAACCGAAAAGTGTCTACCAGGTCTTTCATCCCAAAAGAGGAGATACTACCGACAACAAAATTATAGATATATGCTAGTGGAGGGGGTCCTTTTTAAAAGGAATTTCAATGGTCTACTCCTGTGATGCGTTACTTTAGAGCAAGTAAAGAGGATCCTTGACGAATTCCACAATAGCGTTGTGGGCATACACTTCTCTGTTAAGACCACCACCATTAAAATCATGTGCGCTAGTTACTATTGTCCTACACTTTTTAATGACTTCCACTTTTTGGTAAAATCTTGCAAAAAATACCAGTTCTTTACTGACAGTAGAAAAAATTTCACAATGCCTCTCAAACCTATAGTGGCGGATGAACCATTTGCACAATGGGGCCTAGACTTTATAGGGATGATTAATCTAGCTTCTAGTGCCAAAAACAAGTGGATTCTGACTGCCACATATTACTTCACAAGGTGGATGGAGGTCGTTCCGCTTAAAAATGCAACAGAAACAGAGATTGTAGATTTCCTCGAAGAGTTGGTGACAAGGTTCGGTCCTCCAAAGACTATCATTTCTGATAATGCTAGAGCTTTCCTAAGCACAAAGGTATGTCACTTTGCATTAATGAATGGCATATTCCTCAAGACATCATCAAATTATTACCCATAGGGAAACAACCTAGTGGATTCAACAAACAAGAGCCTAGTTTGACTCCTTAAAAGAATTGGTTTGGAACACCAGAGGGAATGGCATAAAAACCTTTGAGCAACACTCTGGGAAAACTACATAACTCCTAATCAAGTCCTTAAGACTTCACCTTATGAGTTGGTATACGGAAAAAATATGCTGTTACCTATATCTATGGAGATTCTGACACTCCAATTGTTGAAATCCCTCAAGATAAAACAAAATGGTGCCATGGAAGTTTGGCTTGCCAAACTATTAGAAGTACAGGAAAAAAGGGAGAATTCCCTAATAGCCATGACAAATCATCAACAAGTGGTCAAGCGATGGATTGACAAGATGGCTTCTGACCAAGGCCTAAAGTGTGGAGACTTAGTACTGAAGTATGATAAAAGGGCTGCTAAGCCAGGTCAACATGGTAAATTTGATAGCCTATGGGAAGGCCCCTTCAAAATTATTCAGTGCAAGGAGCATAATGCTTTCAAGTTATAAAATATGGAACAAGAACCCTCAGGAATCCCAGTCAATGGGATTCATCTTAAGTTGTTCCATTAAATGCCAAGTGTTATTTTTGTAGATATGTGAATAATTCTTTTTTTAGTTTCCCTTTCTTTGGCTGGTCTTTTTCGAAATTGGATTGTGTTTTTGTGGAATTAACCCATTACTACGGAGGGTGGAATAGTGGTATTTCTTTACATCAAACACACCCATGGGCAAAGAAATAAACACATATGCTATAAAAGAGCCTATAAAACTAAAATGCAGAATGAAAGAAAGAGCCATGGATTTGTTTTTATATATAGAGATATATATCTATTTATATGTATTCTTTGGTTTTTACATCGTAAAATGGCTAAGGAAGCCATGATCCAAAAATGTATATGAATATTCGAGCTTTTCCTTCATATATGCAAAAATGATAGCCTTTTTCAGGCTTATATACAAAACTGTAGGGCAAGTGGTCTATGCAACAATAGGAAATAAAGAAAACTAAGAGGCATTTTTTTTTCGGAGCAGAGAGGGTTTTCATCCAAGGGAACAGGAGGTAACAATTGACGCATCAATGGAAACGTCTACCTCTCCCTCGTCAATAGGTTCTTTGGCAGCAGAAGCAGCATCGTTCGACACAACCGCCATTGGGAGGGGAAATACCAGGTTTTTGAAGTCGGTATACCAATCTACGTCATAGAATAGTATCATGTTGTAACTGCGGAATAGGAAGTGCAAGGCCTAGGTAACCCTCTATTGATGCTCGTCGCGTGTCTGAAGGAAAAATCCACTGAGAAACAATAGCCATACAACTACAACTTCTTCCTCGATATAGCGACAGAGGTCACTGGCTGATGGCAGACCTACCCCATAGGTAGCGTGAGCAACAACCTCACCTAGGCCATTTAGGCACTTTCTAGGAAACATTTCCTTGACCAACTTCAGGATGAGAGGCCTGGGGATGCCAATGTCTAACATAGATGCTACAAAGTGTGAACATATATCAGTATTCACACGATACTTGTCCTCGTATTCTATGTAGTCCTTACCCAGAACCCATTTTATGGCTATCAAGACCACGAAACGCTTATTCTTGATCATTCTTTTTAGCCACCTAGTAGAAACCTCCCCCAGGAATGTTTTCTATGACTTATAAGAGGTAAGCCTAATAGGAGTATCCATGGTTTTGAAACTATGCTTATACCTTCTAGCCAATACTAAAATTCACCTATCACCTAACCTATGAGAAAACTTGCTAAAAACTGCGCTAACAACCTATCATTGCTCAAATGCTAAGTATGATTTCCTCACTACTTACCAACCTATTTATAGAAAAAATGATAGGATGCATGCTAATCCATTTTGAGAAAACGTGATGATAACTAGATGCCAACTTGAAAGGCATGCCTACGTTTGCTCACATTTCCAGACCAGTTGCATCTACGGAGGTACAATTCAATGCATGCTAGATTAATAGGGGCTAATTAATTAGCTTTACAAAGGTGGTGCTCATTGACAGTAAGTTGTACGAACGTAGGCTATTGTGTCATCTCATAGGTATTTCCTAGAGCCCAAGGCAATATTCATATCTTTTCAGGCCATGATCGTTTGCTTTGGCTTAATCATTCCGACAGGATATTAATTATTGGCACATACTAACGCAAGGTTAGAAAGCAAATTTCTAGCTCAATTTTCAAGGGAATCACAACATATCACATGGTTTCCAAACACAATAATGAACTCTTGCCACCTCAAAATGGAAAGTAGTTCATTTTGCATGAATCACAAAATTAACGGTACATGCTAAATTAAATGCAAAAAAAATGCTTTCCTCTACCACCTTGAGAAAAATAGCCAAATATTGCATGGAAAGGTTTAATGATTCAAAGTCTTTTCACAAATTCCAAAGCTCAAGGTGTAGAGTTTTTTTTCTTTAGCGTATCCAGAGCCGAGTAAAAATTGTAGAGTCTAGAACTCATAGAGGTCTTCATCTAAAGAGAAATGTCAGAGAGTTCATCTCAGCAAATGCAAGAGGAAATTGGCCAAGAGTTTTTTATAGCCATACGGTCATCTGAAGATGTCTATGTCTATGAGGATTTGGCATATGCTACACCTGGTATACCAAGTAGGCCGAAGAGGTCCTATACGATAGAGTTGATGAGGCCTAAAGATTGCAGAAACAAGAAAACGGTTGAGGAGAAATGGGATAATATCTATGACCCACGGCTCACAAAAAACCCTAAATCCTTAAGGGAAGTAGCCTGCGCAAGGTTGATGGAACCAAAGGTGGACACTTCTATGGCAAGGAAGGTTTGGTACAATGGTCTTCCACAATACATGGTCCCACTGGTGCACTACTGCCCAGAGATAGTTGACACTGCCATCTAGTGTTATAACCCTAACACCCGCTACATCGAGGGCTGAAACTTAAGAGTTCACATCATCCCATAGGCCATTTGGCATATGCTATGCATCCCAGACCCAAGTAAAAGAAGAGAGAACATTGAGTCCTTTAACCCTGGCAAAGGAGGAAAAACATGGAGGGTGATGAAAAAGAATTCAGATTTCTTTTTGGAAGAGATTGGTAAGAAAGGCATCCCAGGTGCTAAACTACCAGGTATTCCATTGCCATGCAGTGCATTACGAGAGGATTTATAGGATGCCATTTCCATGCTATCTTTTGTATGCGGCTGAGACTCTGATGAGATGGTGGAAACTTTTCAACTAGGACCAGCCTTCCAATTCCACAAGCAACACAATTCCTTCTAGTATGATTTTGCTGAGTTCATGGTAGATGAAATGATACAAAAAATAATGAATTACTTGGCGGAGGGAAAGTTTAGATTTCTTTCTTTCCCTGGTTCACATGTTTCTACATCAAAACCCTGATTTCTTCGCCCGGTATTTTGAATTATCAATTTTTGATGAACGGGGTAAGAGGAAGCCAGTGTCCACATGGATGCCTTTTCTTTCCATGTCGTATGATTATTATGAATTTTTATACTATTTCATAACTCCGGTCTTGCATGATTTATGAGGAGAAGGTGACATAATTTGGCTCGACAGGGATCAGACTAGATATATGCAGTGTTTCACTCCCGCCTGCGACTGGTTCTTAGGAACATATTTCATGATTCTCTAGATGTGGGGCTTCATTGGTCAACCTTTCCTTCTCCTGGTAGCCTGCATCATAGATAGGGTGCTCGCACTTGAAATGTATAGGAAAGTGTGTATCATTGATTTTACCTTCTGCAACACCAAAAGTGTCAAGAAAAAAAGATTCTTCACTTGTCCGAAGAATTTCAAGTCGGTGACTCTGTTAAAGAAACAATCAGACTAGTTATTGCAAGATAAACTAGCTTATTTAGGGTTGTTTCTAGTAAATGATAAGTGGGATTACAACCCTTTCAATGATTTGTCAGAGCTGCACATGAAAGTTACACATGTTCCTTGACCTTACTGGGAGAAGCGGCGTAACCCGCAGGAAGACAAGGATGAAAATTTTGTTGAATTGGTATGTATTCCTATGCAAGATACTAGAGGGCCATGGCACAAGTTCTACTTTGATATGGCAGTGGCCAAAGATAATGTCCACATGGAACATGCCATGTATAATAAGTTGAAGAAGGATGAGGAGTGGACTGCTGAAAAAATAGAATATTTTTGGAAGTATTGCCAAGAGATAGGGCAATTGGATGCCCCTTATGATAGTCTGAAGGATGAAAAGGAATTTGAAAAATGGTGGAATGAGGGCCACCCCAGCCCAAAATCTAGTATTAATAAGAGTGGGGACCTAGAGGATGAGTTCGAAGAGCAGGAAGAGGAAGTGACAACATCTACCTCCTCTGCACCGAAGGAGAAAGGCCCCATACAACCCACCTATGTGGCCACGAATGTGCATTTTAATATATCAAGGGCCTTGCATACACTCACTTGGGTTGCTAAGCCAGCTAGGGTATCACATCAGCAAACAATAATAGCTACCGAAGCTCGGGAGACCCCACCCGCAAAATGGCAGTGCACAAAGAACATTATCAGAAAAGGTTCGCAAGAACCCGCCGGAAGAAAAGTGCTTGTAGCTAGCCAGGAGCCTGAGGCTGAGGAAGAGTCATTAACGATTCTAGAGCCACCATTGACCAGTCAATAGGTAAAATTCATTTCTTCTTCCCTTGCTTCTCATTCCTTAGTATCTGCCCCTGCCTCAACGATGATCCCTACCATGAGTACTGGCCCTCTACCTTCCACTTTTAATCCAACATATTTAGGAGGTTTTTCCCAATTTTTGCAGACCACTCCACCCAACCTTACTCCTCCACAGACCCTTACACCCACTGCTACTGCTCAGGTTCTCCTTGCCTCACTTTTCAAAAATGTACCCCTTGTAGGTACACCTTCTTTCACTATTACTATAGATCCTCTTCAATCGCAACAGGCTAACACTGCAATGAAACTTCCACCACCCTAGCCTATGAGTCCTTTGGCCGATTCACCAATTCAGTCATTTCAAGTGACTAGCCCCACTTTTGGTCCTCAAACCAAGCTTTGGAATGTGCCCTACTTCTCCCCGCAAACTGTCACTCTTTAGAAGAAACAAATGCCTGCGCCTATGAGGGTTACCTATCCCTATGCCTTGTCTTCTGGTGCTCCTTTTGTAGGTGGACTAGTTTTGTTGCCAGTCAAATTTATGGCATAGATTGATTGCAAAAAGGAGGTACACACAAGTAGAATGCGAAAGCATAAGGAGAAAGATGATAGTACTTTAGTTGAACAAAAAATACAAACTCTTTATGATGAGGCCCGACAGGAATTGAAGTTTTCAACCATGTACCCAAGAGTAACCAAGCCTCAGGGGGAGATGCACCCAGAAGATTATGAGATATATGTGTTAGGGCTCGACATGAAGGTGGCCCAACCATGGGATAAGGTTGAGATCATGGAGGAAACACAACGGGTGGTCACCTCTGATTTCCTTAAAATTGGCCACTAGCTAAAGAAGAAAGATGAGCAACTTAAAGCGGTAACGGAAAGGGTTAGTTTTTTGGAGAAAAAAGAGAAATATCTGGAGGCGGATGTTGCACACATGATGGAGAGGGTGCTGGCAGTGGAAGATGAGAAGAATAGATTTCAAGGTGAAATTGAAAAGATTCAGGCTACTGACCCTGCCATGGTAAAAGAGCTACAGTCTAAGAATCAAGAGACAAAGCAGAGTTTGCGATAGAAGAATGAAGAGCTGGAGCAACTTCACCTTGAGTATAGTCAGGGAGTGGCACAGAGGAATGAAGCTTTGGAGCACCAACAGGCTCAATATGAGAAGAAAGTACAAGAAAAAGAGGTTGAATTTAAGGGCCTAAAAGCTCAATTAGAAGAAGAGCTTCAAGAGACGAAGTCTTCTCTGGACATGCACTTAGCAAATCACTCTTGAGCCGAGGAGAATTGGAATAAAGAAATGAGTAGCTCTGTGGAACAACTAGCATCCGAGAAAAGAAAAGGGGTAGAATTGGCTGAGGCCATTAGCTCAAAGGATGCGAAGATTGCTTCTCTTAAAATCTCTCTCCAATCTTCTTCTACATAATCGGACATTATTCCATTGGTAAGGCAGTTGTACATCTCTCACTAGGAAAATATTAAAGCCTTTTGCCTAAGACTATAGCTTACCCTCTGATTCATCACCAAGGCATTGAAGCTGAGCCAAGAGGCTCATGATATGATTGAGTAGTTCCCACGGTTCATCTTGGAGAAGGTTCCAAAAGTAAAAGATCTACTCACCGAACTATACTTGGTCTCTGATGAAAACCTCGCCAGAGTGGGTATTGAAGATTGGGATGCTGCTACTCAAACAAAAAATAAGTTCATCCATTGCCACTCTGCCCTCTAGCACAATAAAGCAACTACAACTACTTTGAGCAGGACACTAGACAACATAGGAGGGAGTTTCTTTGAGTTAAACAAGATGGGTTTGCCATCCCCATTCCTTAAAAATGGCTCTATTGCCACGAATGAGTAGATTACAAAAATGATAGAAGAGAAGGAAAATGATCCAGAGGCTTTCAAGAATTTTATTCATCCTCCCACAATGACTGACATTGAGGGAGTGATTCATCCACTTTCACAACTATTGTTTCATTGTGAACCAGGGGCAAGTTTACCTCATGCACTGCCTCACAAAGAAACTATTGATCTAAGTGAAGCATAGGAGAATTTGTGCAACATAGTGAAGCCATCTGAGGATGAATAGTCACCTCTATAGGTAGATCTTTCCAATCTATGACTCCATTATCTAATGAAATGACACTCTAGCTTCTAAACCAGAGAAATTTTGGGTTCTCCGTTCCTTAGGCGAAACGCCCTTGATAGTCACCAAAACTTGTTAATAAATATTTAATTAGCTCCCTTTGGGTGTATTTTCCTCTATACATCATCCCATGCATCACAAGTGATCAACTCGGCTTATTATCTAAGTTCTTCTCTCCCGCTCCACCTATCTACTCCTTGCAACCTTGAGTTTCTGCATTCCTTTTGCATCCCAAGGAACCCAACTATGCTTTGACATGTCGTGGCTGTGAGATACTTTTGATCATTCTTTCTTGCTACCTCATTGGGCTCCGCTCAAGTGCCACAAAGCCCTCATTCCCAAAAAGGTTTGGCAGGCCCCACAATTGTTATCTACGGTATACTCTTGCTATGTTTTTGCTATTCCCAAATCTTTCAGTGTAGAGATGAAGTAACAACTACGGGCAGCGAAATGCTACCACGCGTCTCTTTTGCTCCTGACTAGTGATCGTTCCCTCCATTATTGATGAAGTGCTCCACCCATTCAACATGTGTATCCTTAACACAAGTCCTCAGTAGTGAAAGAGAGAGGTTCATACGGGCAGTGAAAGGCTACCACGTGCCTAGTCAGCGGACCTCATATTCGGGCAATAGAATAGACGAACCGAATGATGCTATTGGCCACTACGTGTCATAATCATTTGCATGGAATGGTGACACTTATCTGATTAAGCCTTTCCAGGACCATCGTCATCATTTGCAATGGATGCACCTATTCCTGGAGTGACCAGATGCTTGGTTTCAGATCGATTCTGTTGCAATGGCTTGGGGAATATTTTGATTTTGTATCATTGCTAGGGGATTGCAAAATCTTTTCTATTGTTGCTCTCCGAAGTGGTGGGGGATTTTTTCTTGCTATATATACTTTTCTCTACTGTGAGAAAAAGGGGCCGAAATTTGGAGAAAACATTGGTTTCAGTTAAAGACACCAAACCTTTATTGTTGTTTTATATTATTGCAAAGACTCTCAGACTATGCCAATTGTTCAGCCTTTCTATTTTTTCATGCTATTTGAACAAACTATAAACTGTGCTTTTTATTGTCTGGACATTTCATTTGAGAACTATAAATGGTGAATGAAACTTTGCTTACCTATACCATGTCTAATGACTTTTCCTGGTAGTAGGAATGTAGGCAATATTATTTTATGTCAATGAATTGTCTATGTTGTAATCTTTAGTTTCTAATTTTTTGGAACACTATAAACACCATTCAGGCCCTTAGATCTATGATTTGTCATGCCTATCATTAAGTCTTGGCACATTTCCTTAGGTTAGACTTTATTATATCTATTTCCTTTTCCCTTTCCAAACCTCCATTGTAGAAGAAGTCAACTTCTCTAAAAACTCAGAGGTCACTCAGTTTAGCGCAAAAAGTCCCCCATAAACTGAGTTTCCCATAAGATACTATTACCTCGTCAAATTTTGGTGTCAATAGGAATATTTAATATCCATCATTGGTTGACCCCCTTTATTGGAGGCTCATCCAAATCTCCTATCTTTGAACTCTTCCACTAGCACTATCTTTCATGATAAGATCTCAATGCCATTTGGCTATGAACCTAGTAACTTTGTCTTGATTTTAAGTATGTAATCATCTTCTTTGACTTCACTACACTATTATTTTAAGGTTGAACTAGTGATGCATATGCCTTATGAAATACAATGCTATGCTTCCATTTATTTGAAGCTTCTAATGTATCTATATGACTATATTTTGAAACCTGTGTATCATTGACTCTCATTATTTCCTAGATGTGTTGGTGAGGTTTTGGAATTGATTATTCATTATGATTTTCAAATGGATATGAGCATAGGATATGATTTTATTTGAGTTTGAAACTAAACTCATACCACAAATACCATTTCATCTATCATGAAGACTTTTTCATCTATTTATTTTCTTGTTATGATTTATAAATAATACTGGTTTGAGCATATATTTTCAACTCCTAAATTCCTATAGTCTCTTGCATTCATCATCTAAAAATATTAAAGAAAGATGAAAGTGAAACGGTTTCAAATGGTCAAGCATACAAACCTATGCATTAAGAACTCCACATTTCAACTCTGCATGGTTTCATGGTTGGGCATGACTAAGAACCCCTTACCTCAAAAGGTCTACAACTCCCTTTAACTCTCTTTCCTCCATAAAAGATGGTTAAAATGCCTAGTTTGGATACAATGAACCTCAAGAAAATAAACTCCTAATGGTCACCATTGATTTACAACATGAAGTAGAGCCTATTTTCCCATGAAACCCTGGAGAAATCAAGAAGAAATTTGAGCTCAACAAAAGATAAAATTTTCTTTAAAATATTTTTCCCTCTATATTTTTTTGCAACATGAAGCTTTATTTTTTTCTTTTGGGCATAGAACCTGGTAAATAAGAGGATTTTTACAATTAATTTTATTAAAACCCTCCTTTTATGACTAAGATTTGAAATAAAACCATATCTATGATCAATGCCTTATTTAAATATTTCTAATGTTTATGAGCCAAAACAAACTATCTTAGCCAAATCTTTAAAGATTACTAAAGTTTATTAAAAAATTGGCAACCTTTTCGATGACCTTTGATGGTGTTTTTCTTGCTAAAACCTATATGATTAGTAACCTTTTATATTATTTGGGTAATAGAGTCACTTAGGCTTGAAAGGAACTTAGGAAATTTAAAGGCACAAGTAAGAGACACATAGACCAACAACACAAGACCGAGCAACCTAAACAAGACCCAAATAGTCCTCTAATTTAGTATATTTAACTAACTATGCATCAAGACATGGAGGAAAGGAAAAAATTGAAATTAAATATGCTACAATGTTCACTTATTGACAAAAAACCTATCCTACTATGTTACAATTATAGATCATTACCTCAATATCAATGCTTTAGATGAACTCCATTAATCGGGATTGGTAGTTCTTCTCCATTAAGTTTGGATAATAGAAAATCATTGTGCATATTGTAACTTGTTATCACAAAAGGACCACTTCACATGACATTAAATTTAGTGTGATTTTTCAGCCTATTTTTTTAACTCATCCCATTTTAGGACCACATCTCCTTCATTGAAAACTCTTGGAACTACCTTATTATTAAAAGTATTCTTCATTTGTTCTTGATGAAACTCCAGATTTTGCATTTCCTTCTTTCTTGTTTCTTCCAACTCAATAAGCTCAATAAGTTTGATTTCCACTATATTTTCTTCCATCAATTCCATCTCTTTGATGAGGCTAAGTGTTGGTAGCTCAATTGAAATAGGTATCCTTTCCTCTATTTGATATACAAGTACATAAGTTGAATCATGTGTAGACCTCTTAGGAGTTATCCTATCATCCCATATAGCTAATTTTAGTTTTTTATGCCAAGCCCTCTAATTGTCTTCTACTAATATTTTGATGACCCTAATCAATTTTTTATTTGTAGATTCAGCCTAATTATTACCATGTGGGTAATAGTTAGATGAATCACTGAAAAATGTCATTTCTAACAACCCAATCAATTATTTTTGTGCCTATAAAAGCTACTATATATCCCAAAATAATGGATTCATGAGTTCCAAACCTAAAAACTAAATCTTAATGGAGGTTTAGGACTAATTTTTCATTTGTTTCCTTCAATTCCACTCCTTTTGTCCATTTAGTAAAGTAACTAGATGCTATTGGTATCCATTTGTGTCTTGAATAGGAGGGTGGATTAATGAGATTAATAAAATCAAGGCCCTAGTTGATGAAGAGTTGTTCTACCTGAATTGGATGCAATGGTAAGTCTATTAACCTCTAGACTTTCTTGCAAATATAATATAATTTTTTCACCTTATTACCCATCTATGTGCATCCTTGTATAATTAGGGAAAAAGTAACCAACTTTCATTATTTTAAGGGTTGTTCTTGGTGCAAAATAATCACCATCTGCTCCATCTTGAAACTCTTCAGGAACTTTGTTAGTATGATAAGATTCAATGCACCTTAACAACACACCATTAAAGCCTCTTCTAAATAGGATTCCATGTACAAGGACAAAAGGGATTGCTTGAAATATTTTTTTTTTTACATTATTCAAACCTTGAGGACACTCATATTTTTTAAGATAATTCATCATTTCATGTACCTAACTTGAAGGAGATGAAAAATTGATATACATTATTAAGCACAAGAATAACCTTTTCTTCAATCTCTCGATTGTTCAATAACTTACCAACCAATTGTTCACACAAACCTTTGCCTCTTACTAACTTGGTGAATTTTATATACCATGGATTTGGTTATCTAACCAAATCTCTTAGCATTCAAATCTTTGTTTAGAAAAAGTCTTTGACACTTGGGTGAGCAACCATCAAATTTATCTTATTATTTGAAACAAAATAACTAAATGTTTTTAGGCTTCCAATTATAGCTAGCACATTTTTTACAATAAAATAATACCTTTCTTCATATTTTTCCAATCCTTGGCTAAAGAAAGCAATTGGCCAGTCCAAACCTTCCTTATTTTGTTGCACTAGCATGGCTGAGATTGTATCTATACTTACAAAAGCATACAAGATGAAGTCTTTAGAGAAATCAAGATTAATAAATATATGTACAAATGATAAAGGTTCTTTGATATTCTCAACAATTCTCTTTCCTTCTTTTGTCAAGCTAAAATAAACATTTTTCATCAGCACAACTATTAATGGCTTCAAGAGATAATCTATATCAAGTATAAATTTTCTCACAAAGTTTATTCTACCAAGGAAGCTTTGCAAACCCTTCTTGTGACTTGGAAAAAGAAAAGCTAATATAGCACTTATTCTCTCAAGATCAATAGAAATTCCATCTATTGACACTACATGACCAAGAATTTTACATTTATTAACAAAAAAATACTCTTCTTTGGGTTAAGTGAAACACCATACTTTTTGGACCCATCAAACACATTCTTTAGATGATTGAAATGTTTGTTAGCATCCTTAGAAAAAATAGTTGTATCATCAAGATAAATCAGCACAAATTTATCTATCAGCCCTTGAAATCCATGTCCATTGTTCTTAGAAAAGTTGCTCCAACATTGGATAATCCAAAAGACATCTTCTATATGCCATTGTACCCCATTTGGTAGTGAAATAAGTCTTATATTGGTCTTCTTGTTTTACCAAAACTTGATTATAATGTGAAAAACCATCTAACAATGAAATCCTCTTAGAACATAATAGAACCTATAATATTTTCTCCATAGAAGACATTAGATAGTGATATTTGATAGATTCTCCATTTAGGTCTCTAAAGTCTACACACATTCGTATTTCTCCATTATTCTTCCTAACAAAAACTAGAATGGAAAACCAAAAGGTGTGGTTGATAAGACAAATAATGTTTTCCTCTATCAACTTGTCCAAGTCCATTTTCATGAGTGGCTCTAATTTTGGGTTCAATGGCCTTTATTTTTTCCTTACATGTTTGGCATTGGTTTCAAGATCAATACTGTGTTTGGAAATTTTAGGGTCAAACCCATTCAAATCACTATATTTCTATGCAAAAATATCATCATACTCTTGACATATTTCAATGAAAGAAACCCTTTCTTCAACTGTAAATACTTTAACCAACTTTAAAAGTTTGTCTTTAAAAATGCTTACCTATTCATAGTGATCTTGTTTGAATTGCATGTTGACTTGTTCTTTTTTTGCCTGATCACCAAAACTAAAAAAATGATTCCAATGAGATCAAATATTTGGGAAACTTGTTAGTTTTTAGTTGTATAATTTTCTTACCATATTTTCTCTGCAATTTTTCTTGGTTAGTAGTTGAAAACTTAACCTCTTCAATCAAAAAATTTGTAATTTATTTATCACTATAAAATGGTTTCTTTAATTCATTTTATTATTAGGTGTTGAATGCCTTATCATAACTTTTACATATTGTTGTACCTTACCATTACTAATGACATTCAAAATATCATATTGTGCTCCTATTACAACTAAGCTATCAACATGTTTGTTCTCATTTCTAGGTACAAAAAACAAGTTAAAACCATCAAATTCTCCACTAACATCCCAAAATCTATGTCTATAATACTTGAGTAAGTCATTTTTTGAGACATTTAGACCTTTATTTACAATGAGTTCACTATCCCCAAAAACTTGTAAACACTTGTTTTTCCTCTTTCTTTCCCATTTTAGACCATGAATAAGTGCTTCATAATCTATTACATTCTTAGTGCAAATGAAAGTAAACCTAAAATTTGGAAAGTACTTCCCACCTATAGGAGACGCAAGCTTTTCTCCTCCACCAAAACCATTTTTACTCCTTTATCAATGAAAACACAATGTCAAAACTCATTTGATTAATGTTTACACTACTATTTTTTTCTTTTACCAAGTTAGGGACAACAATGTCTTGTTCATGAATCAAAAAGATACCAAATCCTACTTCTTCCATGTATTTGAATGGATCAGAATCATAATTCTCAGCTACCCACTCATCTAAAAAAAATCAAATATTCCTTCTATGAGAATATTAGGCTCTTGGACAACAAGTTGTTCCTCTTCCTCGTGAATAATAAATTTTTCATTAAAAATACTAAGAACATATGGCTCTATATGGTATTTTTCTATAGTCTCTAATTTTACTATCACCCTAGTGCCATACCTTGTTCTATAAAACATGTGTGACCAATCAATAAATAGATAGCCTCTCAAATTTTCAATGAAGTCTCTAGAAAGGTATATGGAAAAATATGGTTGTAGATCTACGAAATAAATGTCTTGAGGTATGAAAAAATTTGGACAAGCATGGAAGGTGAGGCTCAAATATTCAATAACTCCAATAGTATTAATGGTTGTACCATCCAAATATACTATTCCTTTAGTGAGAGGTTCATATCATATACCAAGCTTATCAACTATTTTTTTAGGAATTATATAGCTACTTGATCCTGAGTCAATCATACAATTGTGGATAAGAGTCTAGCCAATAATCAAATATATATAAAATGGATGTGTTTAGATATCATGGGTTTGATGTTCGATTTTATCTTTAGGATTATTAGCAAGTGAAAATCTAGGTTGCTCTCTAGGAGGCTCACTTGACAAGGCAATGATAGATAAGCACTTCTGTAACAAATATTTTTTCCTAAGAAGAGATATTGAGTCCCACATTGACATACTAACATTTTCCTTTTCATATGCTCCAAAATATTGAATGAAATTGTGCTAACATTTTGTTTTCCTTTGAAAAAACATCTCCTTGCATTTGTAATTGTTGTGGCTAGCTTTTAGGCTATTTTTTGTTTACCAAAACTTTACCTATTCGGTCCCATGCTCTAATTGAATTTACACAAAATCTTGAACCGCTATTAAGCTTTCACTTTCAATGATGAAACTTGGAGTCTAACTGCCACATTGTTAGTATTGATATTGTGAATGCTCATAATGTGGCCACATGCTAAATATGCTTGATAGGTTTTGTCTATATTCTGTACTCTAGTAAAGAAATGAAAGATTATAAGGGCTACCATAAATATTTCATGATGTTGAGAAAGGTCTAATGGGATTCCCCCATTAAATGGCATGAAATCAAATTGCATTGTCATGGAATTTCTGGTGCTTTTGGATTTAGATCTAGACTTCTTGGTATAAAATTTGTAGGCCTATGATTTTAAGGTGTAGAACATATCCTTACTGGTGGGCTAAGACCTTTCCTTGTTTCTCTCCTTTTTGTTCTAGGTGATGACAACTACAAATTGTAATGCCCCTCGTGTTTCATCTTGACCATGTTACCGTTTGAGGCTTGGTCTGCCTAGTTGACTTAATTGCTTGAAGGAATGTTCTGAGTTATTTGATTGATGATTGATTGCTTGATTGTCTCGTTATCTAAGGATCATTGGATTTAAAAGTCCTTATAATACTTTAATAAAAGCTTTTATATGAATGTAGAATAAATTAAATAAATAATATTAAAGTAATTATTTGATTTTTATAAATTGAACTTTATGATTTCAATGAAATATTAAAATAAGTAAATATTTTCTTTGGTGTGGCGAAAATAAAGCTTAAAGGTTAAAATTAAATTAATAAATAAAATATTTAAAAAGAATTATTGTGAATAACTAATAAAAGATATCATTATAAGTTGAAGTGTGGTGGAAAGTTTTTTTATTGGAGTATAATATTAAATGAAATTTAAAATAGAAGTGGCATGCAACAAAGTTAGGGTGGTGGTTAAGAAATTAATGGAATAAAGGAATGGAGACAATTATTAAGTAAGTTGAAGTTAACACAAGAGGGGCAATGGGATTATTTCTTGGAAGGAAAAACTGATTCTATTTTTTTTTCTTGTCGTGAACAACCTTTTTGGGGGTTTCTGAAAATTGATTTTGGCAGAGGTTCTTGAAAGGTTTCTTGGGGTTTTGGATTTGGGTGGCTTAACAATGGTTGAAAAAGCTTGGAAGAGTGTTGAAGTTAATCAGTGGAGTTGGAAAGCTCTGCATCAGTTGGCAACCCATCCAACGAATTAATCTAGGTTCCATTTTCTGCCATAAATTTTCTCTGTTTAGGATAAGTTCTTGAAGCGGTATGATAATGGAGCAAATTATGCCTGCATGTGTGGATGTGTTGATTTAGAGCAACATATCTTGTAGGGAAAGAAAATCATGATTTTGGAAATAACAACTATTTTCATTTGCACAATAAATTCATCCATGCCTTGGTTCATTTTGTGCTTGGCTACACCATTTAATCAAGGTCTTGAAATTTAATTATCCATCATCGGGGCTTGAAAATTTATGTTGCCTTAACCACTGACTTGGAATTGTTTGAATCTAGTTTGGGTTTTTAATCTTTTCCAACACCAATGTTATGATATCAAATTCATTCTTACCTAAGCTTACTTTGTTCTTTTTTGTTGGCATTCTTCTCTTCTTGGATTTAATCAGACAAGTCATCCTCACTGTATGGTATCTTGCAAGTTGACCTTTAATTTATACTTACCATCGACCCTTATAAGTTATTTTTGTGTATTGAGTTCAATTACTCACTGGTTAGGCATATAAGTCCATCTTTGTTTGTTGGGCGTGGCGTGAATCATTCAATTAGTATTAGAAATATCTTAATCCAAATACATTAAATTTGATTAGAATGTGGGAATGCTTATGTCTTCAATGCATTCGTTGATGCTTCTTCACTGAATTCATTTGTACTCATTCAGATCCTTTCCTTTTGTCACTACAGATTGACTATGGGATTTAGTCTTTTACACCTCAAAGTTGATATTTTTGCATCCTTGGGTTTATAAGGAAAGAAATTTCCTCAACATAAATACTGTTATGGGATTATAATGTGAGCGCGTGGTTGGAAATACAGTCGGTGCTTGGAACATTGCAAATTTTTGTTGGAATATAATATTCTGCAGTCAGCAAATTTTTCCAAGTCAGCCCCATGTTAGATTGAAGACCATTAGCTTGCCCCAACGTATATCATCAACATTGAATTTTGGTAGGTATTTTGGAATTTGAAAAGGAGTGCTTATTTCTGGGCTTACAATAACCACAACATACCTACAACAATTAATGAAATTTGGTAAATTTGAAATTTGAAACTAAGCGCTCATTCTCATGAGCTTGAAGCAAGACAAGAAAAAAGGAATGTCTTTGCAACTGTTGAAAGTAAGTAAGAAGATGATATTTTTGGTATTGAAGTGAAGAACCTGTACCAACAGATGAAGTGGAGAATGTTCAACACATAATAGGAAACAACAATAGCACAAGGAATGTTTTAGCAGATGCAACACATTGTCAGCCGCAGCTATAGGATTGTAGCAGCTTGCATATTTCGGTGTGAGTGTAGCACCTTTTGTATTTGACATCTATCCAAGTTAGTTTAAGTTTATTTTTGTAGTGTGAACAGAGCATGTCTTATGAGTTTTTGTATTATGAAGCAAATATGGAATATATGCAAAGTTAATCTCTATCTATTTTGACTTGCTAATGATTTGTTGCCTCTGTGTGTATTTTGTGTGTTTATTTATGCTCTATCCATCCTATCATAGTAGTGACTTTGTGTTTTATTGCACCCCTACCCCTCCCAACAAGTGGTATCAAAGCCCTATTTTTTTGGGCAACCAAGTCAGTAAGTTTATTGTGGGTGTCTTTGGTAAAGCCATAGGTTATCTAGGCATTGTTTAATCTTCTCAAATTTGAGAAATATGGTAGGAGGTGACAACAAAGGTTGGAAGCAACCACCAAATTTTGATGGACAATATTATGATATATGGGATAAAAAGATGAGAACCATCTTAGTTGCAAATGATATATGGGAGTTGGTCACAAATTGGTTCAATGATATCATAGACCTAAGTGCATTTGCAACCCTTTCAAATGCACAAAAGAATCAATTAAAGGGGAGCCGAATGAAGGATGCAAAAGCCCTCAGATTGATTGAGCCAACATTGACTAAGGCTATTTTCCCATGTATTGCAACATCAAACTATGAAAAACAAGCTTGGGATATATTGCAAAATAGTTATAAAGGGACTCGCAAAGTGAGGTTAGCTAAGTTGCAGCTCTTGAGAAGAAATTTTGAGACTCTACAAATGAAGGATAATGAGTCTATTTCAGATTTCCATAGTAAAGTCTCCACCTTGGTAAATCAGTTGAGAGTCAATGGAGAAACAATGGAAGAGTAAAGGATTGTTGAGAAAATCCTAAGAAGTCTACCTACTAAGTTTGACTATGTAGTTGTTGTCATTGAAGAGGCAAAAGACTTGTCTCAAATGAATATAGATGAGCTGATGGGCTCACTACAAACCCATGAGTAGCGGTTGAACAAATATGCTCCTTCCTTAGAGAAAGCATTCAAAGCTTAGACCAATGCAAGAGGTCGGGGAAGAGGAAGAAACAACAGAGGTAGAGGTCAAAGAGGCAGAGGAAGAAGACATTCTGGAAGAGGAGGTTCTAATAGTATAGAGGAGCCAAGCAACTCACAGTCAGTAAACCAATACCAGAAGAAGAATATCAGCTCGAATCAGAGGTTTGACAAAATTAATGTGCAGTGTTATTACTGTCACAAATATGGCCATTATGCTAGTGAGTGTAGAAAGAAGTAGCGTGACCATTGAGGCCGAAATGCTAATGTAGCAAATGAGAACAAAGTTGAAAATGACAAAAAATCAAATTTTTTCATTGTTTGCAACCTTGTTGAATGCAACAATGATGAAGTATGGTACTTGGATAGCGGATGCAACAACCACATGAGTGGTAACAAGAAATTATTTTCCTCCATAGACAATAATATAAAACAAAAATCAAAATGGGAAATGATGAGAAGGTTCCCATCATTGGAAGAGGTGTTGTCAATATCCAAATGAAGAATGGTGAGAAGCAGCAAATCCTAGATGTCTATTATGCCCCTAATATAAAACATAACCTATTGAGCATTGGACAAATGGTCCAAAATGGTTACAAAATCCTGATGGAGAATGGAGAATGCAAAATATTTGATAGAGGAGGTAGCGAAAGAGTGATGGTTGTAGTGCAAATGATGAGAAATAGAATGTTTCCTCTCAGGATGCACATAGTGTCTATGACAGGAACAACAAACAATCAACAACAGTATTGTTTGTCAGCACTCACAACAGTTGCACAATAGTCAATAGTCAAACAACAATTTTCTTTCAAGACAGTCATCAAAGACCCATCCAAACTATGGCATTTAAAGTATGGGCACTTAAGCTTTTCAAGTTTAAGTTTATTATCTAGGAAAGGAATTGTTAGGGGTTTACCATCCATTGTAGAACCCAATGGAAAGTGTGAGGCTTGCATTTTAGGAAAAAAACATAGGCAGCCATTTCAATCTGGGTATTCTAGGAGAGTAAAAACACCTCTTGAGTTAGTGCACTTAGATTTATGTGGACCCATGAAAACCCCCACTTTAGCTAGAAATACATATTTCATGACTTTTATAGATGATTACAGTAGAAAAATTTGGGTCTATTTCTTGAAAAATAAATTGGAAGCCTTTGAGAAGTTTTAATGGTTTAAGGCAGAAGTTGAGAAGGAGGGTGGTCACTATATAAAATCCCTTAGAATAGATAGAGGGGGAGAGTACATCTCCAATGAATTTTTGAATTTTTGTAGGAATGAGGACATTCACAAACAATTTACAACAAGGTATACCCCACAACAACATGAAGTGGCAGAAAGGAAGAATAGGACCATTCAAGATATGGCAGCAAGTATGTTGAAAGCAAAAGGGTTGTCACACATATTTTGGGGAGAAGCTATAGCAACAACAGTCTATATACTAAATAGGTGCCCCACAAAAGTTGTCTGTGATAAGATTCCACAAGAGGCATTGACAAACAACAAATGGAGTTTTGAACACTTAAGGATATTTGGGTGTGTGGCATACACACTCGTGCCAAAAGAGAAGAGGCAGAAATTTGATGATAAAGGAGAAAAGTGTATCTTCATAGGCTATAGTGAGAAGTCAAAAACCTAAAAATTGTACAATCCCATCACTAAGAAATTAGTAATCAACAAGGATGTTATATTTATTGAAAATGAAGCATGGTATGGAATGGTGGATGACACCACGGGTATTTCTATTACAATAGCCCTTGATGATGAAGAAGTTGCAGATGATAGCAACATAGGGGGAGCTCAAGAGAGCAATAGCTCAACAAGAAACCACTGTAGAGCATTGGAAAATAGCAGCTTTGGTCATTTGTAGCAGAACAATAACTCTAGTAGTGTTCAATAGAGACAATAGACAAGTAGCTCTAGAATTCAGCAGAGCAGTAGCTCTGATAGTCAGCAGTATAGTAGCTCTAGAGGTTAGAGTAGCAGCAGTTCAGAAGCAAACTCAAATCCCACACTCGCATCATTGATGCCAAAGAAAACAAAGAGTGTGAGGGAGATCTATGACAACACACGGTATGCTGATTTTGATCAAAATTTAGATTTTGTACTATTCTCCTATAGTGATCCAACATACTTTGAGGAAGTGGTAAAAGAAGATAAATGGTGTAAGGCCATGGATGAAGAATTGGATGCTATAGAAAGGAATCAAACATGGGAGTTGACTGATTTACCTAAGGGTAAGCAAGTTATTGGAGTGAAGTGGGTCTATAAGACCAAGTGTCCTACAGAAGGGAAAATTGAAAGACACAAGGCAAGGCTAGTTGTGAAAGGGTAAAAATAGCAGTCTAGTATTGATTATGATGAGACATATGCACCAGTTACAAGGCTGGAAATTGTGCGAACAATGATAGCAGTTGCAACACAACATCAATGGAAAGTGTTGTAGATGGATGTAAAGTCATCCTTCTTCAATGGAGTGTTGAAGGAGGAAGTGTATGTGGAGCAACCGCCTAGATATGAAGTCCCAGGTCAAGAGGCCAAAGTGTATAGGCTCCGAGAAGCTCTTTATGGGTTGAAACAAGCACCTCGGGCGTGGTACAACAAAATAGACTCTTATTTGTTGAGAAATGGATTTAGCAAGAGCAATAGTGAGCCCACACTCTACACAAATCAGTTGAAGGTGATATTTTAATTGTTGTTTTGTATGTAGATGATCTAATTTTTACTGGTAATAGTGACAAAAAAATTGTTGATTTTAAAGAGGTGATGAAAAATGAATTTGAGATGACAGATTTAGGTTTGTTGAAGTATTTTATTGGGATAGAAGTTCAAAAAATGGTGCATGGAATTTTTATTTCACAAGCTAACTATGCCAAACAGATTTTAAGATGGTTCAAAATGTAGAACAACAAACCCGCAGCCACACCAACAACAATAGGTCTAAAACTGCACAAGAATGACATCAGTAAGGAAGTGAACCCAACCCTCTACAAGAGCATGGTTGGAAGTTTTATGTACTTGACATCAACAAGACCTGATTTAATGTATGCAGTAAGCTTGATATCCAGGTTCATGGAGGAACCTGAGGACTCACATTGGCAAGTAGGAAAGAGGATCTTGAGGTATGTCAATGGAACAATAGAATATGGCATCATGTATGCAACATCTAATGAGTTCAAATTGGATGGCTTCATAGAGAGTGATTGGGTAGGAAATGTGGATGATAGGAAAATCACATCAAGGTATGTCTTCAACATGGGATTGGGTGCAATCTCATGGGCATCAAAGAAATGGCCGATTGTCTCTTTCAACATAGCAGAAAATGTAGCAACATGTCAGGCTATTTAATTGAGGAGGATCCTTGCAGATTTACAGCAACTACAAGTTGACAACATAGTCATTCATTGTGACAATGTGTCCTCCATAGCTCTGACAAAGAATCTAGTCTTCCACGGATGAAGCAAACACATTGAGATTCAATATCACTTCATAAGGGAGTTGGTAGAACAAGGTGAGATAGAACTTTAGTATTGCAAATCCAAGTAGTAACTCACCGACATCTTCACCAAAGCATTTCCAAAGTATAGTTTTGAATGCCTAAGAGATAGACTTTACATTTTGGATAGCTTCAAAGATCAACTCCAGAAGGAATCAACAGATTCACAGCTAACTTGCAGATTAAGGGGGAGTGTTGGAATATAATATTTTGTAGTCAGCAGATTTTTCCAAGTCAGCCCCACGTCAGATTGAATACCATCAGCTTGCCCCAACATATATCATCAACATTGAATTTTGGTAGGTATTTTTGAATTTGAAAAGGAGTGCTTATTTTTGGGCTTGCAACAGTCACAACATACCTACAACAATTAATGAAATTAGGTAAATTTGAAATTTGAAGCTAAGCGCTCATTCTCATGAGCTTGAAACAAGACAAGACAAAAGGACCGTCTTTGCAACCATTGGAAGCAAGTAAGAAGTCAAGATTTTTGGTATTGAAGTGAAGACCCTACAGCAACAGACGAAGTGGAGAATGTTAAGTACAAAACATGCGACAACAACAACATAGGGAATGTTTTAGTAGATGCAACACATTGTTAGCCACAACTATAGGATTGTAGTAGCTTGCATATTTCGGTGTGAGTGTAGCACCTTTTGTATTGGACATCTATCCAAGTTAGTTTAAGTTTATTTTTGTAGTGTAAACAAAGCATGTCCTCTGAGTTTTTGTATTATGAAGCAAATATGGAATATATGCAAAGTTAATCTCTGTTTGTTTTGACTTGTTGACGATTCACTACCTCTGTACATATTCTGTGTTTTTATTTATGCTCTATCCATCCCATCACAGTAGTGAATTTGTGTTTTATTGCACCCCTACCCCTCCCAACAATTTTTCCTTATGAAAATTCTCTTCAACTTGTTGTTTTGTAATACTCTTGATGGTGGTGCCATAAAATGGAACCATGATGCCATATATGGGTATTGAACTATATCTTTTCCCGCATCAACCTAAATTATGAGCTCTCATGAAATGGGGATATCATCTACAGTTTGTAGGAAACCATCTTAGTGGATGGCTTGGAAGAGCCGTGGTTACCTCCTGTACCAATGCCCTATGGCCAAGCCCTCACAGTCTCTTAATTTTTTGTGATGTAGGTTCAGCTTGGTGTTACCACTGCTACTTATCTTAAGTCATCTCCTATTTATTAGATTGTAGGGTGGCCTTGGAGCTACCTGATACTCCTCCACTTATCTAAGCCTTAAGTTTTTGTTTCACTTCCTCGTCTTCATCATCATTGATAATTGAGTATGCAATGCCAGTGTATACTTTGGGCTAACCCTTGTTGGATTTTCAGACCCTTTATCCTTATCAACCACAGTGGCAGCAAGGAGTAATAAATAATTTTACGATCCATTAGTTTTCATTAAATGCATTGCATTTGGATTATTTACTAGTGAGTTCCAAGTGGATTCAAAACATTGTACTCATGTTGCACGTGTGGTATGAGTGGTAGTTAAGTTCTCTTTTATTGGAAATGGTCCTGCAATGTTGTTTGTATTTATTTTGGAGATGTGTGGTAATCGATACCAAGTATCATATGGATATAAGTATTGAATGTTTGTATGTATAAATATCTACATATATGTATTTAGATATAGCTATATCCTTATACAATATGTAGATCTATTGTTTGAATATGAGTGTTTGATTTAGATAATAATAACAGATCGTTGTATTTCAATTTATCATTTTGTTAACTATACTATGTAATCTATATACTAACATACATGCACATATATGTATATGTTTGTGTGAGTAAGTGTTTTATGTATATATATATATATATATATTGTAAGCTTAACTATACATTGCAATAGCAATGTAAATTCTATGTTGTTCCTTAAATTAGTTTGCCATTTAATTTTCGTGTAATATATATAAATATCTACCATGTCTTATAACAGTATTTAAGAAAACTTAAATCTGTAAATGATAATATTAGTCATCTATGATTTAAAATAGAGTTTAAGATAATGGCACACCAAAAACATATGCAAATTTAAAGTTATGTGTTTGTGCATGATATAGACATAAGTATGTGTATATAATAGATAAGCAGAAATTGTGTATAATGAAAGAAAGTACCATGGTGTAGTTGATTACTTAGATACTACCATGGTGTAGTTGATTACTTAGATAACTAAAAATGAGTACCTCGTAACCCATTTTAGAATCTATTTTGATGCTTAAATTGTAGAAGTGAATCAAATGAATGGGTGTAGTTTAGAAATGAATATTCTACTAGTAATATTTCAGTGAATGGGATCCTTGAATTTTAGAGATATTCTATGTGTGTAGATTTATTAGTAAAGTTAAGATTAGTTTTAATATTAGTAGTTTTTTTTTAAAGAGTGGGAAAAATATAAATTTAGCTATTTCATAGGATAAAGGGGTATGGGTGGAAATTCTTTGGCAATCTATATAAGTAGGGTTTTGATGTCATTATTATTTTATAGTTGAGTAACCGATTGTCTTCTTGTTAGAAAGTGGAGGGACTTAAGTTGATAACGAAGCGGAATACCTTTGTTGGTTGATTATGTTCTTAATCATTTAATGGTGGATTTGTTAGATCATTAAGTAAATTAGTTTCAATGAAATAGTGAAGTGAACCTAGTGGTCAAGCTAAGTGTAATTGAAATGTGGAAATGATGCCTTCATGGTTGCATTGTTTGATTGGTGACATTGAGGAAAAGTAGCTTATTGATAGAGTTACCCTTAGACTTAGTAAATGGTAGTATACAATCTTTTCACTTGCTGAAGGGAGTGAGTTAGTGTGAGATATGAATGGGGCAGTAATGCCTCTCCTCGGATGCAATATTTAGTGAAATACTTGTAATGATTTATGTATGAGGTTTTGAACATGATTTACTATATTTAATTGAGAAGATTGGGTTAAATAAATGGATTGAGTTAATGAGTGATTTCTATTGTAGAAACAATGTCTTATATAAAGTATTACATGGTTGCATTGCTTATTGTGTGTATGTCTTAGTTGATGTTTGATATGGGAGTCATTTGTGCCAAGTTGATAAAGTCAGTTTCCCTGAGGTTAGGAGAGTTTTTCTTGGTATGAAAGAATTCTTTTGATTGGCTTCACCTTGGATGTAAGTTTGACAATGTTTGATATGTGGTTGATCAATGATGGTTTTACCTTGGAATTGGATGGAATGTGTGGTTGTAAATGTCTACCCAGACATGAATAATTGCTTGATTATAGAATGTTGAGTTCTCTTGTAATCATTAAGTTTAAGCCTAGGTTATAATGTATATTTGTTACTCTTTTAGTTGAGGTGTTGAAATGAAGTTTTGAATTATTGTGGCTGATTTTAGTCATTGTCCATTGTTAAGATATTTTGTGAAATGACTCTTAGAGTCTTCCAAAGGTTAGGGAGATTTTTTTTAAACTTGATATCGGGGGTTTTATTTTTATTACTTATATGATGGCCATTTACCTTGCAGAATATATTTTTCTATGTGATTGATCTTATGGAACATGTGAGTGGGAGGGATGATGCCTCACTTTGTAATTTTCTTGAATCTTGAGAGTGTGCATTTGATGTTATTTTTAGTTTCATTTCTTTTCTTGTTGTTAGTAGGGGGTGGCTTCCAATGGGGGTCGGTGCACAAAGGGGTGCCTAGATAACCCATGTGGAAGTTTTCTAAATAAGTGATAACCTAAAAACAAACTAAGAGTTTGGGTAGTTGTAATATTAAATAAGATAAGTCAGTACCTCGTTGAAGCTCAAGCACTCATTTAGGCTTGAGATGAGATGAGAAGGCCTGGAATGGAAAAATCAACTACCTCCTCTCCATGAGAGGTATGTTGATTCTGCATAAGTTGGCATGAGGGGCCAAAGATCAGTGGAGGTTGCTAAGATAACCAAGGATGGGGGTTGGGGCCTAGGAAGATCTACCTAGATAACCTATGACCATGTATGTGATGAAACTTCCCCTATGGAAACTATGTATCCTTTTCCTTCAGTTTTACTTTGGTTATTTATGTGCCTCTAGATGTACAGTCTTTATCATTTGTTATTGTTCTACTTGCTCTTATAAGTCATGTCAGCCTTGTGATGTCTTAGTCCCTTGTGTATCAGTGATGGTGGGGCCCTTTGATACTTCCTAGCATGAGGGGTGAACCTTTGGGTTCACATGGTTGGATGGAACGTGTTTCATTCTTCATTGGGTTTCCTTCCTTGTATGTGTTGTGGTGACTTCACTTGATCCAAAGACCTTTGTGCTACATCTTCTCTTGGAATTTGTGATCCTTGTACTTGTACTTGTAATGTAACTCTATTATATATCATCTACCCTAGAGGTATCTTTGTACATAATGTAATTGTAAAGTTGAAACTAATGTAACTCGCCATTATGTGATGTATATTGTATTATGAATGTAACTAGTTATTCTTTTATGTTTAAATTATGGTTATATCTCATGGGTTACTTGATTATATGTTATGTGTAGATGTAATGTGTAATTGATGTTAGAATTTGGTTAATATTAATCTTTATTGCTTAGTTAGTTTATCTAATGTTGGGAACTTCGTAATGTAGTCATGTACCCTAGAGGACATGTGATAGTAATTAATTTATTGTTTAGTTCAATCGTACAACATTTCACTTTAAAAAAAAATGTTTTGTTTTCAATTGCTTAGGTGTTGTCCTCTAGGGTTCGTGGTGGGGGCATTACACATGGTATCAGAGCCAAGTTCAAACATTGGGCAATCTTGATACATCATAAGCCCATTATGTGCCCTTGTTGCATGTGCTCTTCGGCATATGTTCTCTTCCCTCTATTGTCTTTGATTTGTAACCCAAGGTTTGACCTTAAGTAGTGATGTTGGTTCAATGGTGCAGAAGCTAGTGGAAAGGATAGGACCCTCGGTGTAGTGTGCAATGCACCAATATTCTTTTTATTGGAAATGCATCCTGAACCTTGTGTAGCCTTAAGATGTGAATCCATGTATACTAATAACTAATACAAAGTTTTGAATTTTAGACATTTGTTTTCCTTTTTGTCATTCTCATCTTATACCTGTGATTTGTTTTTTTCATTGATGATGTGAAGGAAAAAGCCTAAAGGAAGAGGTCAAGGCCAAGGTCGAAGTTGGGGACATGAGGAAGTTCATGGTAGAGGCCATGGGGTCAACTGCCAAGATACCCCTTCCCAGAGTTCCCATGAGTTCAAATGCGAGGAGCAACCTGATCCTTAGACTAATCAAGAGAGGGATCCTAGTGAGGATACGTTGGGCCAAATCCTCACTCATCTCATGTTGGCAAAGAATAAGGAAATTTTTGAATTGAAGTTGATTATTAAGAATAAGAAACCATCCACTTTTAGGGATTGGCCACTAGGGTGTGGCCAAAACACACCCTTCATATCTAAGGAGGAGATTCTATGAGCTCAACCCTCCTCTTCTCTGAGAATTGAGGTGGATTTCGATGAGCACCCAAAGGAATGTCCTCTCTTATAGGGTGAAGAAAATTGATAAGATATAATGACCCTTATTGTAATAAGGGCCCATGTGACCCTTGATATGGTTGGATGTTATTTGAATATTGTAATACTTTGATGCTTAGATATGGTGACTCTTGATGATGTCTTCATACTGTGATACTTTTATGATCTGATCTGATGACACTTTTATATTTTATGTTTTATGCTTATATCATAGTTGGTAGATAAGTATAATACCTTATGTGAATTATCATTGATATAAATATTATATGTATATTGGATGAATATTCTATTATGATTTGAAATTTGTTATTGTGTGTGTATGTGAGGAATGTGCAATAAATCTAGAATTTGGTGCCTTCAAGTGGAAAATTGTCTTTGTGCTTCAAATTTTATGATATTTTGTGTTGCATAATGAACAAAGTGGAACATCTTGTTTGAAAATGATGAGTAATTAATGAAAATGTGTGTGTTGTGTGTTAAAATATGTTGTGTTTTATGGAAGTTTAGCGTTTTGATGTATCGATTGCTTATCAATGTATTGAAGAGGACATATAAGTGTTAGCACATCTGGGATGATCTTATGAGTGCATACTTTTTCAAAGGGCTTCAACATGGGCAGAGAGGTACTCAAGATTTGATGTCTTGGGGAGTGACTTCTAAAGTTGAGAAACTTGAGAAGTCACTTCTAAGATATCATATCTTGAGGAGCTTCTTAGTGCATCAAGGATACCTGAGTGTGGATTGAGTTGGTGGATCGTAACCCTGTAGAAGTGGAAAGGTATTCTTGGGTGTTGCCACAATAGTGGTTTACACTTTTTGGGAGATCCTAATTTTTACTGAAATAATATATTTTTAGAAAATATAATGATTTAAGCCTTGAAAAGTTTCATTTAAAGGATTCCAATTGAGGAGGGTTTGATCAAATCATCTTAGACAAAGCCCCCTTGGATAGAACCCTACTAGTTTTAAACCATACCTATAACAAAATCTCCTTTACACCTATCAAAATGCTAAATAAGTTCCACTTTTGATTTACCTTTTGGGGGATCAAATGAATTCATTAATTTTATTTTTTTGTAAGTATGTAGTCCTTATTATAAGCTTCCAAAAAAGTATAATTTTAATTAAATTAAATTTGATTATTATATTTATTTTTTATTTCTTGTGAGATTAGGTTTTTCACTGAAAATCAAGCTCTATGTTCTGCACATGTGGAAAAATAACAGATTATAATTTTTTTTTGGAAAAATATGAGTGCACCAGATATTGAAGTCCTTGATCCAACAAAAAAAATAAAATTTAATTTTGATACATAATTAAAAACTAACCCATTATATGGTCCGCCTATGTCTGAATTGTAATTGGTTTGACTTCAAAACTTGATTAAAGAAAAAATATTTAACAAAATACTATGAAACCAATTGGAATCACTAGACATCATAGATAAAAATCTAAATTTGAAAAAAATAGAATTTTATCCTTTGTGGAAAAAAAGTTATGCATTATACGGTGAGCATCGCTCCTTAAAAATGTTGTTTACTAAAAAAAAATAGTTTTCGAAGGAGATGGAAAAAGACATGCAATCTGATTCTATTTTTTTTTTTAAATATATTTAGAATCTACAAACAAAATTTCACCAATCACTAGTTTGCATCATCTTCAAATTCCTCATGGTTTAGCCACTATAGGTGCTCGAAAGTGAAGATTTAGTTAGAAAAAATATTTCAGTGTCTAGTTTGGCCAAACATTGTAAACCAATATTGTGGGATCACCCTCTTAAAACTTTCTTTTGGGATGTGGATTGTCCCTTTGTCAAACATTGTACTTCTTGCTTGAGGACTGGATAGACTTGTTATGTGATTATTGGAGATTATGACACTATGATGCTTAGTTTGATGATAATTGATGACATTGTGATACTTTGATGCCTTGACCTTGATGTTTAGAGATGGTGATTATTGGTTACACTGCTATGATTGATGTTTTATATTTATATTATAGTTAGCATATTAGTTATATATATTTGTTATCATGTTTTGATATCAGTTATTATGTATTGGTGATGGGGAACAGTGTCATGTATCACTCGCTATTGAGCGCCCTGTGACTCTACGATTTCCCCTTCACAGTGTGTCTGACTGTCTTCTTTATGCACATGTCTGACCCTATGTTTTGCTATAGGTTGCAGGTATAGAGTGTCGACTCCACCTAATTATCAGGTTTGAGCTTTCCAAATGCTCAATGGAGTTGTTGTTTTGGAGGTAGCACTGGGTCCCCCACATTGGGCCAACGTCATAATCAAGGATGAGTGTCTGTTGTTACACCCTATCTATAAGGTTAGTTTGAATTGTTGAGTTGATGTTGTTGTCATTTGCATTCAGTTTTGTATTGTGATTTAAAGGTATTTGTTGATATTTTGATGTGTATTTGCATGTTTCATTCTTACCTTACAACTTCCAGGAGTAAGTCAAATCTTAAGGGGAGAGGATGTAATGCCCCTCCGCATTTTGTCTTGACCATGTTACCATTTGAGGCTTGGTCTACCTAATTGAGTTAATTGCTTGAAGGCATGCTTTGATTTATTTGATTGATGAGTGCTTTCTTGATTGTATCCTTATCTAAGGATCATCAGATTTAGAAGGCCTTCTAATACTTTACTAAAAGATTTTATATGAATGGAGAATAAATTAAATAAATAATATTAAAGTAATTATTTGATTTTAATAAATTGAACTTTATGATTTAAATGAAATATTAAAATTAGTAAATATTTTCTTTAGTGTGGAAAAAATAAAGTTTAAAGGTTAAAATTAAATTAATAAATAAAATATTTAAAATGAATAATTGTGAATGACTAATAAAAGATATTTTATCAATATAAGTTGAACTGTGGTGGCAAGTTTTTTTGTCGGGAGGATAAGATTGAATGGAATTTAAAATAGAAGTGGAATGCAACAAAGTTAGGATGGTGGCTAAGAAATTAATGGAATAAAAGAATGGAGGCAATTATTAAGTAAGTGGAAGTTAACACAAGAGGGGCAATGGGATTTTTTCTCAGGAAAGAAAAATTGATTCTATTTTTTTTTTGTCATGAACAACCTTTTTAGGGAATTCTAGAAAAAAAATTTGGTAGAGGTTCTTGAAAGGTTTCCTGGGGTTCTGGATTTGGGTGGCTTAATAGTGGTTGAGAATCTTGGAAGAGTATTTAAGTTACTCAATGGATTTGGAAAGCTTTGCATCGGTTGGCAGCCCATCCAACAAATTAATCTAGGTTCCATTTTCTACCATAAATTTTCTCTATTTAGGATAAGTTCTTGAAGTGGTATGATAATGGAGAAAATTATGCTTGCGTGTGTGGATGTGTTTATTTAGAGCAACATATGTTTTAGGGAAAGAAAATCGTGAGTTTGGAAATAACAATTGTTTTCATTCACATGGTAAATTTGTCCATGCCTTGGTTCATTATGTGCTCGACTGCATCATTTAATCAAGGTCTTGAATTTTTTCTTGAAATTTAATTATCCATCATAGAGGCTTGAATATTTCCATTTCTTTAACCACTGACTTTGAATTGTTTGAATTTGGTTTGGGTTTTGAATCTTTTTCGGTGCCAATTTTACGATATCAAATTTATTCCTTCCTAAGCTTACTTTTTTTTTTGGTATTCTTCTCTTCTTGGATTTAATTAGACAAGCCATCCTCACTATATGGTATCTTGTAAGTCAACCTTTAATTTATACTTACCATCAACCCTTATAAGTTATTTCTGTGTATTGAGTTCAATAACTCACTGCTTAGGAATATAAGTCCATCTTTGTTTACTAGGCGCAATGCAAATCATTCAATTATTATTGGAAATATCTTAATACAAATACATTAAATTTGATTACAATGTGGGAATTATTATGTCTTCAATGAATTCACTGATGCTTCTTCATTGAATTCATCAATACTCATTCATATCCTTTCCTTTCGTCACTACATATTGACTATGGGATTTAGTCTTTTACACCTCGAAGTTGATATGTTCTGAATCCTTGGGTCTATAAGGAAAGAAATTTCCTCAACATAAATATTGTTAGGGGATTACAATGTGAGTGCTTTGTTGGAAATACAACCGGTGCTTAGAGCATTGCAAATTTTTCCTTATTAAATTTCTCTTCAACTTGTTGTTATGTAATACTCTTGATGGTGGTGCCATCAAATGGAACCATGATGCCATATATGAGTATTGAAATATAGCTTTTCTTGCATCAACCTGAAATATGAGCTCTGGTGAAATGGGGATATCATCTATAGTTTGTAGGAAACCATCTTAGTGGATGGCTTGGAATAGCCTTGGTTACCTCCTGTACCAATGCCCTGCGGCCAACCCCTCACAATCTTCTCTTTTTTTTTCCATACAGGTTCAGCTTGGTGTTATCGCCAATGCTCATCTTAAGTCATCTCCTATTTATTAGGTCATAGGGTCACCTTGGAGCTGCTTAATACTCCTCCACTTATCTCAACCTTATCAACCATAGTGGCAACAAGGAGCAATAAATAATTCCCTGATCCATTAGTTTGCATTGTATGTGTTGGCCTCCTACAATAATCTGATAACTCAACCCTTACAACCATGATTCAAAGATTGGAAATCTAACTTGAATACCTACTTCAATCATCATGAAGGTGCATTTAAATTTTCAACCCAGGGACGTGAACTTGAAATGGGCCAACACAGTATGTGCACTAGGAACTCTTAAGTAGACATTTCTATTCTATAGCTAAGAAATACACAATACTAGAAGTAAATTGCTTGAAAGGAAAAGAGACAAATGCTAAATATAAATCAATGAATATGCTAAGCTGAAATGCATAATAGGAACAAGATATCTGAGCAACAAACAAGAAACTACTCTATCTGCTTTGGCTACAAGAACAAACATAGAATGGACTTCTAGTGGTTGTAGGAATAGTCAATACCAGATTTCTAACTAAGTACTAAACAATAAGTAATACTAAACTAATGCTAAACTAATAAGATAGATTACTCACCAAGTGGGCCCCCTTGGATAAGTATCCTCTAAACTAATAAGAACTCAAGTACTTGAACTCAAAACTTTATTTTAATCATTGTAAATCATGCATATAAGAGAGTAATTTATTTGTATCATTGAAACTAGAGAATGAGAGTGAAATATCAAATCGTGCAACCTCCTAAAGAAGGAACATCAAATCATTATTTATACTATAGCTAACAAGGTAGTCAACTCCACAACTGGGAGGACACCATTTCGGGAAAATAGGGAAAGTGGAGTGATGGCAGTTACACATGCATGGAATCTGGTCAGACATGCAAGTCAGACGCAGACTCAACATAGCAATAACTCCCATGCATGCCCAATCATTAAAGTCCACTACAACAAGCAGGTTACATTTAGTTGAATGAAGAATCTTTTGTCATTGGCTACCTTTGACTTGGAGCGATTCCTCAGCTGGACGTTATGGTGCATGCCCAACTGGCAGTGTCTTCCTCAACTTTGGCATATTAAATCTCCATGGCAAGGTCAGTATGCATAATAACTACACATCTATAACCACTCTAAGAATCATTCATTAATCACATGCAAAATCAATATAGTTAACCCACATAATATGCCAAATTTCAATGGTTTGAGGGAAACATTATGCAAATACCAACATTTAATCATCAAATTTCATGACATCAGCCAACAAATATATTATAGATTCTACCCAAAACTAGACCAAAAACTAGGCTCATCACTCCCCCCAACCTAACATTTTGTTGGTCCTCCAATAGGGGAAGAGTTGTTCTTCTACTTGGTAAAGGTTGTGACTTTGTAACTGAGAGCTATCCAACATCAGTGTCTATAGTGCGTGAATCGGGATCCTAATAGAATCCTCCCAATCTGTCAAACTTGCTCCATCTCTACTTTTCTGCAACAATGTCATACTGGTAGAATCTAAAGTTTGGCATAGGCCACATGAGAATGGGTGACTGAAAATTCAGGGGAAACCAAAATCATCCCTTCATTCTCCCAATCTGAATGTACCCATCAATTATTTTTAGTGTTGCAGCGTAATTGTGGATGGAATGGGGCTTAGCCTATTTCAGCTCATCAGTTAGACTATTCCATCTCTATGATAGGTATTTTCTCATAGTCTCTTCCTTTTTTGTTGTCTTTACCTCATACTCATTGCAAACTACCTCAATCCAAGGCATAATCCTATTGCCATAACTTGGTCTAAGCAACATTCTATGAATTTCTCTATAAATATCCCTTGAGTTGCTTGATTCAACTCTAACAGGCAAAGGGATATCAGACTCCAATTGCTTATAAGCACCATATTGTTGTCCCTAACTAATCTCATTTTGCACCCAAGACATGAATGTTCTCAATTGAACATCCCCAACATACAACAACAGATTCCAATCTTGGTCTTTTATGACAACATAATTATGCAAATAAAACTCACATAGAAAATTCTTCATTTCATGGGAGGCAATCCTATAAGCATTGAAAAATTCCATAGGGGTTTCAATAGAAGGATTCAAACCTGAGGCAATTCTTGCCATCTTAAAAGAGAGATACTTCTCTTTCAGGAGCAGAGCATAGACCTTTGGAGAGGTCCTACATTCCAGAATATTTGGTGCCAAAGCTGCCATATCATCCACCCTCTACTTTAGGGTGGAAATTTCTACATCTTTATCCTCAATCTCTTCATCCTTCTTTTGAATCTCCTCCTTCAATTTTCAATTTTCAATTTTCTATTCTTCCCCCCTTCTTTGTATTTCTTTCCATAAATTCAAAATTTCTACATGTACTATAAAACAAGGAGGATTATGAATTCCTACTAGTCTTTTTGTTGATGGTGGCTCCTCATAATGCACTATCTACATGGACTCAAGTTGTCTAGTTATCTCTGGTTGCAAGGGTGTTGTTTCCTCTTCCTCTTACTGTAGGGACTCTTGTTCTTGTTGTGGCTGCAGGAAATCCTTTTTTGGTTTTAGCTATTGTTGTAGGAGTTCTTGCTACAAGATCTCTTTCTCATGTTGCAAGACCTCTTGCTCATGTTGCAGGAAGTCCTAATTTACCTCCAATTCTTCTGCAATGTTAGCAAGATCGGCCAGTGTTATAATTTTTTCTCTCCTAAATATGTCTTCTTTTTCTTTAACGTTCTCCTACTCCATTGGAGCTTCAGGGTCCTCATGTGAGGTCTCACCAGGTTTAGGGCTTTCCTGTGGAAGTGTACCAATCACAGGCCCAACTGGTCTTGATTTCCTAGGAGGTATCTCATGTTTTCCTTTGGCTGCAAGATGAATAGTATCATCCTTCCTCTTCTTAGAACTTGACACTTTTCTTTCTATAGGTTGTGCCTTAACCTTCCCTTTTCTCATTTCTATCTCTCTGTGTTGTGTCGTAGATTTCATCAGGGTTTCAAGTGGGATGCCATCATTAGAATATGAGGAAGAGATTTCTTCTTTTGAGTGCTCTATTCCAAAAGAACTAATTTCTATGGTTTCTTTTGCTGCAAGAGGATTCACGCTAGAGCCAACACTAGAGGTTGAAGCACTAGGAATGGCTTCAGCCATGCTTACTCTCCTGCTAGAGCTACGGGATTGAGGCAAAGCCCTAGGTTGCAAGTGCTCAGGTCTAATTTTATCAACATTTATAAACTCTTCCCAAGTCATCCTAGATACATCATGTAGATACTTTTGAACTAACAATTTAATCAAGCAATGGTGGGATACAGAGTTATCCCTACCTTTTTGGATCTTGGCTACCATAATTGAGAGAAGATTGTACAACACATTGGGCACATTCATCCTCCTTTCATGCCTCATGTGATTCAAAGCTTGAAGTGGAGAGAATGCAAGTTTGACTGGCGACCCTCACAAGTGATGTATTTGATAACATACACAACTATTTGCTTCTGTGGCTCAAGAAGAGACATTCTCTTTGCACCCTGTTTGTCTATGCTCAATGGGGGGTCATTTGGCTTTGTAAACTCAACCCTAGCTGATTTGGCGTCTCTAGAAGCAGGGTAGTTTTCACCATCAGTTGGTAAACCTGTGACCTCTACAATTCTTGCCTCTATTGCCACAACTTCCAACCCTTTTATTGTGGATTTTCCTTCTGAAAATGTCTACGAAAATTCAAGGGAAATACTTTCATCAAAGCCATCCAGCTTCAAGAAGTAATCTAACCATCCACAATTTCTAAATTCTACCAAGAATTGCACATCCTATAGTAAAATATCATGCACCATGGGTTCATTTTGAATTAACCCACCTCCCATTGTCTGCAATCAAAAAAATGCTCTGCAACTTCTTCCCTGCAATTCCTGTTTGAAAATAAAATGCACTTTCCTACAATGTCTGCTAAATTCCAGTACCAACCTGCTAAATTTCTAGTGCCAGTGTCGACTGGATTTCCTATCTTTTGTTTTTCCTTCTTGTTTGCAACTCAAGATTACGGAAAGGCAATAATGCCAAGAAAAGGAGTGATAAAGGGAAATTATGATAGGAAGAAATGGAGGCTATAGTTATTGTCACTTCACACATGCAAACTGTCCTCTCACTCAGATTTCAAATCAGCTCATTTAAAAAGTTTTGATGTAGCTTAATATGATTTGAAACATGGGAAATAAATTCTAAAAATATTTTCATCTTTTTCTTTCCCCTTGCCCCAACCTAAATTTGGACATGTGTCCACACATGTTAGATGGGAGTGGCAATTGATAGGTAATAATGGCATTTATGTGAATATTTATACTAACGTATAGTGATTAAATGAACACACTTAAAAAATGATTAAATATAGCAATTAATTCACACATACCTGAATGTGTGGAAGATTTGTTATAAAGATCATGAATAAAGTAACACTCTCCTTTTTTGGAGAATAAATTGAGCAATAAATGAAGTGAAATGAGGTGAGGTGGAATGAAGTGATGGAAGAGAGAGAAATGTGGTAATGGATGGGTGGATGGGTGAAGAAATGAACTTCCACATAAGTGAAAGTATTTATTATGAAAAGTGTGTAACTTAATTAGCTAGGAGGGACACTAGGTCCACTTCCTTCGGCTGTAGGAAACTCTAGTGTTGAATGTTGGATGAATTGATATAGGAACTCTTCTTTGGAAGTTGGCTTGTGGTATAATCTGAGGTGATGACCATTCACAAGTAATTTAAATTTGATAGGGTCAACGGTAGTAAGCTAAATAACTCCATTAGAAAAGACCTTAGCAACTTTGTATGGTCCTAGCCACCTTGTCTGCAGTTTTCCTGCATTGTCATGGTATCTTGATTCATAGAGCAAAGCTCAATCTCCTAGTTTGAATTTCTTATCCCTGATAAATTTATCATGCCACTTGATCCTCTAATTCTACACTACTTTTTTATGTTGCAGGGCTGCTCTTCTTATCTCATCCAAAGTATTTAGCTACATGATTCTATCTCTTTGTGCCTCAAAAATACTCATCCCCAAATCTACTATAGTTTATAGAGTCTTATGTTCAAATTCAACTAGCATCATAGTTGTCTTTCCATACAACAACTCAAATGGTGTGAAGCCTATAGTTGTTTTCCAGGTTGTCTTATAGGCCCAAACAACTTCTGGTAGTCTGTTTTCCCAATTCTTTGTATGGACAACTAGTGTTTTAGTTAGAATGGCTTCAATTTCTCTATTGGTCACCTCAACTTGGCCATTAGCCTTGGGGTGATAAGGAGTAGAATTCTTATGCCTTATATTGTACTCATTCACTAGTGCTACAACAAGAGTTGATGTGAATTGTGGCCCTTGATCAATCACTATTTCTCTTGGGACTCCATATCTTGTGAAAATATCTTCATAAAGAAATTTTGCAATCTTGTTATCTCTTACATGCTTCATAGCCTTAACTTCTACCCATTTTGTCACATAATCAATGCATACCAATATATAAGACTTACCATTTGACGGAGGGTCAATCGGTCCCAAAAAATCCAATCCCCACTTGTGAAAGGGTGCATGATTACTATCAGAGAGAAAAATGGCATTTCATCAGATCTGGTTAGTCTGCCCATCCTTTGACATCTATCACATTTTCTAGTATACCTTCCTGCATTCTTATGGAGTGTTGGCTAGTAATACCCTATGTTCAAAATCTTCATTACTGTCCTTTTGGTTGCAAAGTTTCCTCCACATGGTTCATTGTGACATGCATGCAATATGTCATATGTCTCATCTTCTCTCACACATCTTCTTATGACATGGTCAGGTCCAATATAAAACAAACATCCAACAATCCAAGAGAAAGGAAAATATTTTTCAATAAGTTCCCTTTTCTCTTTTGGGGAGAAGTGAGAAGGAACTCTACCTGTGACCAAGTGATTGGATATTTCAACATACTAGGGTGTTTGTACATTGAGGGAGAATAGATGCTCATCAGGAAAAGAGTCATCTATGGGTTGATTGCCTTCTAATGTAGTTAGTCTTGAAAGAAAATCTGCAACAACATAGGCCTTCCCTGACTTATCCACAATGGTTATGTCAAACTCGTGCATCAACAATAACCATCTTGCCAATCTTCCTATGATCAAAGGTTTATTCATGAGATATCTAATGGTTGCATGATCAGTGCACATAAAGATTTGGTAGCCTGTTATGTAATGTCTGAATTTTTTTAGTGCATAGATTATTGTCAGCAACTCTTTCTCTATCACTGTATAATTGAATTCAATTCCTTGTAATTTTTTGCTGACAAAGTAAATAGCATTTTCAATAGCTCCCTCTGTTTTTCCTAAAACCACTCCTATGGAATAATCTAATGCATCAGTGTGGATGTGGATAGGAAGCTCCCAATTAGGTACCTTGAGTATATGAGCATGAGTCAAAGCTGCCTTCAAGTCAGAAAATGCCTTGTCACAAGCTTTAGTCCACTGAAATTCAACATCCTTAGTGAGAATGGTATACAATGGTGTTGCTACTTTGCTGAAATATTTGATGAAATTCCTATAATATCCTACATGACCCAAGAAAATCCTAACATCCTTGTGTTTTGTAGGTGTGGGAAGATTTGTAATTACATCAATCTTTGTAGGATCTACTTGAATTCCCTTGTGGGAGATGTAGTGGACAAGAACTGCACCCTCTTGCATCATCATGAAACACTTTTCACTATTTAAGGATAAATTTTGATCTTCACATCTCTGTAGGACTCAAGATTTTCCAATTCTTTATCAAAATCAACACCATAAGTGGTGAAGTCATCCATATATATTTTCATGCAATCATGAGAAATGTCTAAGAATATGCTAATGACTGCCCTCTGGAAAGTTGCAGGTGCATTGCACAAGCCAAATGGGAGTACTGATCAAATAGGCATAGGTCCCCCATGGACAGGTAAATGTGGTCTTCTTTGTCTTCTGGTGCAATTTGGATATGGTTGTAGCCACTAAATCCATCTAAGAAAGAGAAATATTGCTTTCCTACAAGTGTGCCCAAGACTTGATCAATGAAGGGTAAAGGAAAGTGGTCCTTCTTGGTGTCAACATTAAGTTCCCTATAATCAACACAAACTCACCATTTCCCTCCTTTCTTTGGCACAATTGCTAATGGAGACACCCACAAACTATCTGAAATGGGGTAGATAAATCTTGCATCTAGTAATTTCTGCAATTCTCCTTTCACAATATATCTTAGTGTAGCGTTAATTCTTCTTTGTGGTTGTCTTACTGGAGTTCAATAATCTTTGATATAAATTCTATGTATACAAATTTTAGGATCCAATCCCTTCATATCATGATAATCCCATACAAATGCATGTTGATGGACCCTTAACAGGTTTTCTAATAGCAATTGTTGTTCTTCATTCAATTTACTATTAACATTCACATATCTTCCCTCTAACACCTGGAATTGTGTAGTTAACTCTATCATGGTTGCTTCATTAATACATGGTACCTTTAGTTCATACGGAAGCAATGTATGGAACATACTTTTTGTTGTAGGAAGTCTATCTGTAAGAACAATGGTTGCAAGAAGAGTGGCTAAAGGAAGATCATCTGCAGGAAGAATGTTTGTAGGAATAGTGGCAGCAGGAAGAGTAGACAAAAGTGTCTTGACCGAAGTAGAAGATGATGCTTCCTCCACTTCATAATGGTTCTAAATGATATTAGCCAACACTTTGTCCTCATCTTGGAGTTGCATGAAAGAGCTTCTACCTAGCATCATAAGTTGTGCCACAAAATTAACTTTCTCGACCTCTTCACCAACTTGTGGCCAAAAGAGATTATTTTCATCATGAGATGGCTGAGCAGGTGGATAAAGAAAAAAAAATTTAGTGCTCCTCCCATCTGAAATAGTCATGTCACCTGATTGAAATCTAATGTATGCATCTGTAGTTGCTAACCAAGGCATTCCAAGAATGATGGGATACCTGCCTAGTGTACCCTTAAGCGAAATAATCATAAATTCTGCTAGGTATTCCCAGGAGTCTAGAACTACCACAAGATCCTCCACTACACCATCAGACTTAATAATAGAGCTATCAGCAAGCTGGAGGACAGTAGGATTATATGTCATACTTGTAATTTTTAGTTGTTGTAGGATGTCTTTGGTTATTACATTGATTGCTTCCCCTAAATCAATCAGAGCATTCTTCACTTAGATCCCATTTATGACAACTACTACCACAAGACTGCCTGTGTCATTATATTTGGGAATAGTCACTTTTCCCAACATGATGTCATCTAGCTGGCCCACCACATGAACTATAGTTGGGTCTTTCTTTTTCCTACCTGGCTTCTTGGGATAGGCTTCTTTGATTGCTTTGTCATAGATTGGAACATCCTTTATGGCTTGGAATAGGGGTATTTGAAAACACATATGCTTCAGTTGATCCAAGATATCAAAGGTAGTATCTTGTTTTCTTTTTTCTTCTTGACAACTTCCAATCTCTAAAGAAATGGTGGTTCTTGCTCCATCTTCTTGGATTGTACTAGTTCAATATTTTTAGGTGCATTTGGCTGAATAGGATCATTTAGAGGCTCTTCCTCCTCTTCCATAGGGAGCTCAGTAATGATGAGCGTGGAAGGGGTTAGTAGAGTGGTTCCTAAATGTAGGTGGATATCACTTACGCTCATAGCATATGCAAGGAATTGATTTGAATCAGAAAAATATGTTGGCTACTATTGTGGTCTGTTGTTTAGATTGGGTGTGGGATGAGCTGGTAGCTGAGTGAGTTTAGGTGCATTTGAGTCTGGATTAGCAAGTGGAGGCATTATAGCAGGTTGCTAGACTAAGAAGGTGGCTGCATGTAACTGGTTTTCTGAGTAGGCCATTGTTGTCATCTCCATTGATTTGTTTGCTGCCAATTTCCTGGAGGTGGTTGCCAGTGCCCTTGAAATTGTTGCCAATTTCCCTAAGGTTGTTGCCACTGGGGTGGAGAACTCTAATGACCGGTCCAAGCATTTGGAGGGTTACTCTAAGGTTGTGGTTGATATCCTCCATAACTGGGTGGATATGGGGGTTTCCATTCGTTACCAGATGAATAGGAGTTAAAATATGGTCCAACATAAGATAGTGGATTTGGTGGAATTCCTTATCATGGAGCCCAAGGCTTCCTTTGTGCAACATAGTAGACTTGGTCCTCTTCAATCTGAATTGGTTTGAACTTAAGTGAAACATGCTTGCTTTCAAGATTAGCTACCATATTACATATGTAGTCCTTCTTCTTTTGTTTGTAGTGGGGGCAATACTCTATCAACATTGCCTCTACCTCCTCTTGCTTCTTCTTGGCCTGAAGTGTAACAAGCTGAGTAGCTAGATTGTTGATAATGTCCTGCTTGAAGTTTGCTAGAAAATGAGTGATCTCCATTCTGGAAACTCCACCAATAGTTGACATACCCATGGAAGATTGATAAACTCTCCCTTTCTTTGAAGCTACCCTAGAGTAATTCTGGCATATTTTCTTGATATCCTCCCAAGGAACTTGAGAGATATCTCCTCTTGCCATGAGGTCCAAGGAATCAGTGCAGATGTCATTGATTCCTCTCAGGAAAATAAAATTTTGTGAGTCCTCATTAAGTGCATAGTGTGGGGACTTTTGCAGTAAAAACATGAACCTTGCATTGTAATCTTCCAGGCTCTCATATTCCTTTTGTTGCATCCTAGAAATGTCACATCCTCTCATGTCACTGCCCCTACAATATTCCTTGTATTTCTCAAGGAATTTTGTCTTCATGTCTTCCCAAGTTTCCACTGTATCTCTACCTTGGCTCATGAACTTTATTAATGTAGCTTCCTTTAAAGTGGTATGAAATAGCTTAAGCCTATGGGAATCAGTAGTATAATCATAACTCTGGTAGAGTATTTCAAATTGAAATAAGAAGGTATCAAGATCTTCTGTGACAAGTCCATAAAATTTGGGAGTGCTAAAGCAGGGATATTCTTAATGTTGTCAACTTCATTCTAATGGGAAATGGGGAAAGGAAAAGATGGTTGGTTAGGTTTGTTCCTATTTGAATCACCCATGCCTGCTTCCAAAACAAAAGGGTTCTCAAGCTGATTTTGATCTTTAGAGGAGACTTCAGAATTAGTTAGATTAGGATATGCATCAACAGAGGGCAGTGGATCTTCTTCTTTTGGTAGGTTCTGATATTCAATGGGCTAGAGTGGATTAGGATTGCTAGGAAGGAATCTCCCATACGTATCCCTTCTCCTTCCTCTATCCATGTAGTATCACTCACTATCAATCAGCTCACACAAAAAATTGGTAAACAATAGGGGGGTTCATTAATTCCTAAACGGGGACATACTAAGAATAATTTCTAGAAACACTATAGCAAGGAAAACTACCAATGACTCCAAAAGACTCCTTAGCTTAACACCATCCCTAGAAATGGCACCAAAAATGTTGGCCTCCTACAATGATATGATAACTCAGCCCTTACAACGATGATTTAGAGATTGGACATCTAACTTGAATAGCTACTTCAATCATCATGAAGGTGCATTTAAATTGTCAACCCAGGGACATGAACTTGACATGGGCTAGCATAGTATGTGCACTAGGAACTCTTAAGTAGCCATTTCTATTCTATAGCTAAGAAACACACAATACTAGAAGTAAATTGCTTGAAAGGGAAATAGACAAATGTTGAATATCAATAAATGACTATGCTAAGCTGAAATGCATTATAGGAATAAGAGATCTAAGCAACAAATAGGAAACTACTATGTCTGCTTTGGTTGTAGGAACAAACACACAATGGACTTCTAGTACCTGCAGGAACAATCAATGCCAGATTTCTAACTAAGTACTAAACAAAAAATAATACTAAAATAATGCTAAGATAATAAGAAAAATTACTCACCAAGTGGGCCCCCTTGGATAAGTATCCTCTAAACTAATAAGAACTCAAGTGCTTGAACTCAGAACTTTATTTTATTCATTGTAAATCATCCATACAAGAGAGTAATGTATTTGTATCACTAAAACTAGAGAGTGAGAGTACAATATCGAATCATGCAACCTTCTGAAGAAGGAGCATCAAATCATTATTTATACTACAACTAAACAAAGTAGTCAACTCCACAACTGGGAGGATGCCATTTAGAGAAAACTAGGAAAGTGGAGAGATGACAATTACACATGCATGGAATCTGGCCAGACATGCAAGTCAGATGCAGACTCAACACAACAATAACACCTGTGCATGCTCGATTATTAAAGTCCACTCAAAAAAGGAAGTTACATTCAATTGCATGAAGAATATTTTTTTGTTGGTTGCCTTCATGACTTGGAGTGATTCCTTAGCTGGACGTTATGGTGCATGCCTAGCTGGCGCTGTCTTCCTCAACTTTGGCGTATTAAATCTGCATGGAAAGGTCAGTACGCATAATAACTACACATCTATAACCACTCTAAGAATCATTCATTAATCACATGCAAAATCAATATAGTTAACCCACATAATATTCCAAATGTCAATGGTTTGAGGGAAACATTATGCAAATACCAACATTTAATCATCAAAGTTCATGACATCAAAAAAAAAATATACTATAGATTCTACCCAAACTAGACCAAAAACTAGGCTCATCATAATGCATTGCATTTCAGTTGTTTACTGGTGAGTTCCAAGTGGATTCGAAACATTGTACTCATGCAGCACATCTGGTATGAGTGGTAGTTAAGTTCTCCTTTACTAGAAATGGTCCTGTAATGTTGTTTGTATTTATTTCAGAGATGTGTGGTAATAGATACCATGTATCGAATGTTTGTTTGTATGTATAATTATCTACATATATTTATTTAGATATAGCTATATCCTTATACAATATGCAGATCTATTATTTGAATATGAGTGTTTGATGCACATACTAATAAAACATTGTTGTATTTCAAATTATCACTTTGTTAACTATACTATGTAATCTATATACTAACATTAATGCATATATATGCATATATGTTTGTGAGTATGTATATATATATATGTTGTAATTTTAATTATACATTGCAACAATAATGTAAATTATGTGTTGTTCCCTAAATTAGTTTTCCATTTAATTTCCATCTAATATATATAAATATCTACCATGTATTATAACAGTATTTAAGAAAACTTAAATCTATAAATGATAATATTAGTCATCTATGATTTAAAATAGAGTTTAAAATAATGGGGCACTAGAAACATATGTAAATTTAAAGTTATGCCCTTGTGCATGATATAGACATAAGTATGTGTATATAATAGATAGTGAATATTGTGTACAATGAAAGAAAGTACCATGGAGTAGTTGATTACTTGGATAACTAAAAATGAGTACCTCGTAACCCATTTTAGAATCTATTTTGATGCTTGAATTGTAGAAGTGAATCAAATGAATGGGTGTAGTTTAGAAATGAATAGTCTACTTGTAATATTTTAGTGAATGGGATCGTTAAATTTTAGAGATATTCTATGTGTGTAGATTGATTAGTAAAGTTAAGATTAGTTTTACTATTAGTAGTTTTTTTTTTAAAGAGTGGGAAACATATAAATTTAGCTATTCCATAGGAGAAAGGGGTATGGGTGTACATTCCTTGGCAATCTATATAAGTAGGGTTTTAATGTCTTTATAATTATTTTATAGTTGAGTAACTAATTGTCTTCTTGTTAGAAAGTGGAGGGACTTAAGTTGATAATGAAGTGGAATACCTTTGTTGGTTGAATATGTTCTTAATCATTTAATATTGGATTTTCTAGATCATTAAGTAACTTAGTTTGAATGAAATGGTGAAGTGAACCTAGTGGTAAAGCTAAGTGGAATTGAAACTTCTAAAATGTTGATGCCTTCATGGTTGCATTGTTTGATTGGTGAAATTGAGGAAAAGTAACTTATTGATAGAGTTACCCTTAGACTTAGTAAATGGTAGCATATAATCTTTCAACTTGCTAAAGGGACTGCGTTAGTGTGAGATATGAATGTGGCCATAATACCTCTCCTCAGATGTAATATTTACTGAAATACTTGTAATGATTTATGTATGAGGTTTTGAACATGATTTACTATATTTAATTGAGAAGATTGGGTTAAATAAATGGATTGAGTTAATGAGTGATTTGTATGGTAGAAAAAATGTCTTATATAAAGTATTACATGGTTTCATTTCTTATTGTTTGTTTGTCTTGGTTGATGTTTGAAATGGGAGTCGTTTGTGCCAAGTTGCTAAGTCAGCTTCCTTGAGGTTAGGAGAGTTTTTCTTGGTATGCAAGAGTTCTTTTGATTGGCTTCACCTTGGATGTAAGCTTGAAAATGTTTGATATGTGGTTGATCAATGATGGTTTTACCTTGGAATTGGATGGAATGTGTGGTTGTAAATGTCTACCCAGACATGAATAATTGTTTGATTATAGAATTTTGAGTTCTCTTGTAATCATTAAGTTTAAGCTTGGGCTATAATGTGTATTTGTTACTCTTTAAGTTGAGGTGTTGAAATGAAGTTTTAAATTATTGTGGCTGATTTTAGTCATTATCCATTATTAAGATATTTTGTGAAATGACTCTTAGAGTCTTCCAGAGGATAGGGATATTTGTCTCTTGATGGAGATTTTTGTTAAACTTGATATTGGGGATTTTATTTTGATTAAGTATATGATGGCCGTTTACCTTGCACAATATATTTGTCTATGTGATTGATCTTATGGAACATGTGAGTAGGAGGGATGATGCCTCACTTTGTAATATGCTTGAACCTTGAGAGTGTGCATGTGATGTTATTTTCAGTTTCATTAGTTTTCTTGTTGTTAGTAGGGGGTGGCTTCCAATGGGGGTCGTGTTGCAAGGTGTGACCCTTTTTCTTCCTTGTAGCACTAACGATTAGGTTTGTGACATGGTGTAACTGCCTCCTGTAGTTCTTAACTGAAGCTTGTATCGGGCATTGACAGGTCAATCTTTTGGTCCAATGGAAAGTCCAACAATTGGTATTAGAGTTGGTAACATGTTGAAACCTCATGCTTGTGTTGGGGGGAATCGCTGCAAGGTGTGACCCTTGGTCTTCCTTTCAGGACTAACACTTGGGTTTGTGACATGGTCTAAATGTCTCTTGTGGTTCTTAACCAAAGCTTGTATCGGGCATTGACAGGTCAATCTTTTGGTGTAATGGCAAGTCCAACAGGTCGACCCACAAAGGGGCGCTTGGATAACCCATGTGGAAGTTGTGTAAACAAGTGATAACCTAAAAATAAACTAAGGTGTTAGGTAGCTATAACATTAAATAAGATAAGATAGTACCTCGCTTAGGCTCAAGTGCTTGTTTAGGCTTGAGATGAGACGAGAAGGCCCGAAATAGAAAATTCAACTGCCTCATCTCCACGAGAGCTATGTTGATTCCGCATAAGTTGGCATGAGGGGATAGAGATCGATAGAGGCTACCAAGATAACCTAGGATGGGAGCCAGGGCCTAGGAAGATCTACCTGGATAACCTATGACCAATTATGTGATGAAACTTCCCCTATGACAACCATGTATCCTTTTCCTTCGGTTTTACTTTGGTTATTTATGTGCCTCTAGATGTATAATATTTATCATTTTTTATTGTTCTACTTGCTCTTGTAAGTCATGTTAGCCTTGTGATGTCTTAGTTCCTTATCTTTCAATGATGGTGGTGCCCTTTGTTACTTCCTAGCACGAGGGTGAACCTTTGGGTTCACATGGTTGGGTGGAACGTGTTTCATTTTCCATTAAGTTTCCTTCCTTGTATGTGTCATGCCAACTTCACTTGATCCAAAGACTTCTGTACTTCATTTTCTCTTGGGATTTTTGATCCTTGTAATTGTACTTGTAATGTAACTCTATTATATATCACGTACCCTACAGGTATCTTTGTATATAGTGTAATTGTAAAGTTGAAACAAATGTAACTCCCTATTATGTGTGTGAACCAAGATTCCAAACCTGCACAAACACAAGAAACAAACATCATATTAGATAAAATGCAAGTTAGTATCATGATTCCCCAAGAAATTCATTTGAATTGTGAAGGAAAAGAGATGAAATGAAAAACATAAACAAGCATAAACCAAAGATATTAAATCCTATTCAAATACAAAGAAAACTCTTAATATCTTGGGGGAGTTGGTGCCAATTTGATGTGGAAATTGACCCTTTCCCAGCTCCTATGCAAGCTTTGATGATTTGATGAGGATGTGATCCAAGATAAAAATATGCATAACCTAGCTAAGACTTTGATGAAATGGATGAGAATTGCTATGCTTGAGTGTGGATTTGAGTATAGTAACTTTTCTCAAATTGTGGATGATAAAATGAGGAATGAAGCCTCTTATTTATAGAATGGTAAGATGGAGAAATGCCCAAAATGGAGCAATGTGGGACTAAAATTCAACCAATGGCAAGGTGCCACTTGTCAAGAGATGGATGGATGAGGGATGTGCACATTTTGATGAATGTGCCCATAAATGCAATTAGGTGATATTTGAAATTAGTGAAATGACATGTAAGACTGAAAAGGAATGTCTTAAATGCCACTTGGCTCAAGGAAAAAGGACTTATTAGGTGAATTTGATGTCTTGTTGGAAGGACAAAGTCCACTTGGATTTGAATTCAAATTTGAGAGAATATTCCTCCATTATACCATGTTGAGAGAAAATAGGGATTTAATAAATGGATTAAATCTATTTTCATGTGCAAGTGGCAAAAGATAGAGGATGAGACATGAATTAGGATTAAATTAATCAAAGGTTAATTAATTTAATGAGAGATTAGATGATGTGACAAATTTGACTTAAAGTTATGGGTTTATTTAAATCAAATATGAGAAGAATATGATAAAAGGATTAATTAAATAAGGATTTATTTATTTATTTATTTAAAGGAACTGAGGTTAGATTAAATCAAATAAGGTTTTAATTTATTTAATTTACTGAGATAAACTTGAGGGATTTAATCAAATAAAATTGATTATTTAATTAAGGATAATTAGATTAGACCAATTGATTTAATTAACAAGAGAGAACGACTTAATCAGATAAATATTTTATTTAATTAAGAGAGGAAGATTGATGAATTAAACTTGAGGGATTTAATCAAATAAAATTGATTATTTAATTAAGGATAATTAGATTAGACCAATTGATTTAATTAACAAGAGAGAATGACTTAATCAGATAAATGTTTTATTTAATTAAGAGAGGAAGATTGATGAATTTAATCAAATAAGGGTATTTGATTAAATGGTTAGACTAAGGAATAATTTAGGATGTAATGGTGTTAGTAATTAGGATGAAATGTGTGATGTCAATCGGTACATTTTCCATGTCTACATTTTGCGCTTCTTTGAAGCAAGGTACGTGTTACATTGTTTCAAAGAATAAGCTATCTTGATCAAAAGCCAAAATTTTCTAATTTTAAAATTTTTCCCAATGCTGCTTCAGTGAGAGAAATATGCCGATATACTGCCCCCTCGAGAGATCGGATGAAAATTTTGATTTTTTGGTGATCTCGCAAAAAAAGAGGAAACGGTGCCCGACAGGTCCAAAAAGGCTCTGAGGGGCTAGAAAACACAAAAAATGATGAAAAATGACCCTTGGATGGAAAAAAATAGAATTGGGGGGCTAAAACCTAAGCAGAACGGCCAAACGGGGTCAAAAAACCCTAATTTTCAGGCTTAAATAGGCCTTGAGGGGCCACTTTCAATTCATTTTCACATTTAGCCTTAGGAGGTTCTACAATTTTGAGCTCTAATACCTTGGCAAGATGGTGCAATGACAGCTCCCCATGCACATTTATGACCGATTCCAGATGTATCAAAGGCTTCCTAGCACTGGACCACTAGTGATTCAACCTGACTCGAGCTTATCTTTCATTTTTTCATGCCCATTTAATGCTTTCAAAACTAGATCTCTAAAAATGGTGCCATATTGCACTACTAAAAATTTGAAACTCTGTCGCTCGATGTTAAACTACACTGCCATTGCAAGATGCACCTTTGCAGTGCTATTTGGAGTTTAGGTTTAAACTCCAAACTCATATGCTTTCGTTAAGTGCACTACTGTGATGGACATTAAAATTAGGGTTCCTGCACAAACTGGGATGCTCTAATGAACTACACCACCAAGGTGCAGTTTAAGGATTTGGAGGCCCTAACATCATAGTTTGAAAATTTCAAAATGCACTACCTTCATAGGCAGCGACGCTGAGGTGACTTTCTAAATGCTGAGACAAGTCCAAAGACTTTTTTTTGATGAATTTTAACACGGTGACTTTTCCTAATGCGGGAGGAGGTGAGAGCTATCTATTCATGTGAGCACAGGTCCTGAGAGTTTTTGGCCTTTTGAGGGATTTTTTTGAGGGAGAGAAGGAGCACCTGGGAGAGATGGGACTTTGGTACATTCTCTACACACCACCCGTGCGAACGCACTTGGGCATGATGACAACACTTGCCGAGAGATGGCACAGTGAGACCTCTTCATTTCACCTTCCAACCAGTGAGGCCATAGTTATGCTAGAGGACATGTGGCAAATCCTCAGATTTCCTATTCATGGTGAGCGGGTGATCTATCACATGGCTTCTAGGATGGACGCTTACTATGCTACCATGGAGACTGATCAGATTATATTCTATGAGGGTTAAATCGAGTTGGAGCATCATAGGCCCCTTGCCTCACCCTACTGCTTGGTGATTGCCGCTATCATATCAGGTCTTATTGCCTCAGATCGGTGAGGTTGATAATTTAGTCCTGGGTGGAGGCTTGCTTGGGAGTGGATGGTATGACAGTGACCGACACTTTTTGCATGGGGCCCATTTTTGCTAGCCTCTCTTTATAGAGATCTCCATGAGTTCACCTAATTGGATGACAAAGCACTTGGGGCGAGAGTCACTCTCCTACATATTTGGGCAGTGGAGCACATCCCCATGCTTCATCTAAGAGTTGTTCCAGTTCTGATGGAGCCAGATGATCTAGTGGTCTAACATTACAGAGGGGGCCTTTCCTTTACCCATAGAGGAGAGCATAGGATTCCTCACTGGAGGAGGGTCCTCAATGATATGCGAGTGTTTACATACCGGACTTACATTGGACAACCAACCTGGTTTGATGATGTGCAACAATTATTTTTTGCTCACAAGGATTGCTTGATGCAGGGGTGAGAGAATACCATGATTTAGATGTACTTTCCAAGTAGGGTACAGTGATAGTTTGGGGAGCTATAGGACAGGCTTGACAATTAGTATGTGGCTATCTTTGCGAGGACAGTGAGTCAGGGCTCTTGGGGGTGATACATATTTGTGCATGAGGTAGTGGAGAGCTTCAGACAACTAGTGGCCTAGCTGTGGCCATACGACTAGGGGGAGGAAAATCTGGGAGTCACACAGGCATACTCACACTTATTCAAGCCACCCGTGAGATTGATAGTTCTAGGTAAAACATTCACTCAACAGAGACTGAGAGGCAGGGGACAGGACAAGGTCGGGGAGATAGGGATTGGGATCAGGGTGGCAGGGGACCAACACCAGATCAACCGATCAGGGATCAAGATCCACTTGTCCAACCACCTAGGGACTAGCAGGATCAGCCCCACCAAGATGTCCCAACACAGATCAGGACCATGGGAAAAATGATAGACAAGATGGGCACCAAGATTAGGTTGTGACACCACCCAGAGATGGAGGTGAGGATCAACCTTATGTACAGCCTCCTCCACAGCCAAATCTGAGGGATGGGTAGATTTTATATTTACAAGAATAGATATAGATATTAATGGTTGAGAGGGACCAAGCCAGGGCTGAGCAGGATTAACCCATTTTGCATAGGCAATTCGCAGAGTTATAGGTGGTGACAAAGATGGGTCACCAACAACAGTTAGAGAGTATGGCTGCCTCCTCCTCCCAGAGCACAATATTGCTTCAGGCTTACAGAGAGGCCATTTGGGAGGTCAACTATTATAGGATGCATTATCATCAGACCATGTCGAGAACAAGACAAGTTCCTGATTTTTCACAAAGAACCAACCATAGACCTACAAAGGGCCATGGGGATAGGTAGGTGGCGAAAGAAAAAGCTAGCAGGGCTAGGCCTTCATTTTGATTAGAGACAAGATTTTTTTTGTGCCTTTTGGGCTCATTTTTTGATAGCCCCATGGGATGATTGTACTTATTGACATACATATGTATATTGGTCCAATTCTTTGTATCATGACAGTACATTTGATGATATATATGAGATGATGATTTTGATGTGATATGCTATGTCCTATTTTATGCATTATGGATGATCTTTACTTTTATATGCTATACAATGATGGTTTATCCTATGTGATGCAATGTGATACTGTGATGTTTATGATGTGATTAATGTAGTGATTATGTAAATAGATGTATTTATTTTTCAATATATTTTTATGCTCCTTTTATGATGATTATGTATGGATGGTGCAAATGTTATGTTATGCAAATGCTTAGACTAACAAATCTATATTATGCAATGATGGATGGTATGATGTTATATGATGATATGTGATGATGATATGTGTACATGATGTGTTTATCTATTGATTTGATATAATGAATGCAATTGTTGTATAATGTGCATGTGATAGAATAAATGGATGCTTATATGTGTGATGTCTATGCAATTTTATGATATGGTGAATGCAAATGATGCTATGATGCTATGGGATGATTGCTTTTTTGTTTATGTAATGATTTATGATTTATGAGATGATTTATGAAATGTTTATGCAAATGTTAATGTAATGATTCATGAGATGCTTAGAATAACCAATCTATATTATGCAATGATCTGGAAATGCAATGTTATGATATGATTTAATGTTTCCTATATGATATGCAATATGCAGTGTGATGATGGTTTGTGAATGCAATGATGATAATGATCTGATTAATTGTCATGGTACAATGTTAGCATGAAAAGCAAGAGATAGAAGAACAAGAGATTCCCACAAGACATGAGACAATGATGATGATGATGATTTTATTGCCAAGGAACTGGGATTTTCAAAGGGCCAGTTACCTTATGTTTGATAACACACACATAGGTATGATGCATCAAGGTATGAAGAACCAAAATGGTGTTGTACCTAGTGTGATGGAATTTGACTCGATAATCAAATAGGAGTATCCCTATTCACACCTAGCATATGAAACCTTATTCAAAGATGCAATTTAAATATTTAAAATATCTCAAACCAAAACATAGGAAGGCAAGCCTTCTTGTGTGGTCAACAAGATACCTAAAACATTCTTCCTACATCTAACAAAGCACGTATGACCAACGTTATATTATAGAAATATTCAACAAGCACAACAAATAAAAGATAATGATTGTTTCCCCATTCCTATGTCTCTAAATATTTTGATTAGACATCATCGAGAGGTCCTTGGAATGAGCGCAATAAGATAAATCAAAGAGAAAGATAAAGTAAACAAACAAGCTAATGCTCTTCAATATCGCTAGCCAAGACTTAAACTACAATGATGTCTGATGTTGATGTCCATTGTGGGAAGGATACATCCTAGGACATGACAATATCAGATGATTTGATATGGGATTGATTGGATGATAGGCTATTAACACAAAGAGTTGACCAACTTGCTTATGTACTGACATAGATTTTAGATTTTCATGATTGAGTTTTCACTTTCGATCTGCTAGACTTTTTTTTATTGTTTTACCAAAGGTTGGGGATGATGATTGTTTATTATGAGTGATGTTTATTGCAGGTGAAAGAGAGATGAGACAGATGGATTTTTTCAAATATTTGGATGTTTTTGATGTTTTTTTTTTAAATGTTTTGAAGTTATTTTTTGGTATTTTTGAGATTTTACAAATGTTTTGATTTTTGAAATTTTCAATGTTTTGTGGGTTTTCTGAGATTTTGACCAAGAGACTAACCTAAAGAACTATCCTTGGGGGCCTCATGGGTTGATCAACAGACTAGCCTTACCTATGTTATACATGTAGAGACCATGTAGTTCAACTGACATAGACTCAATTATTGATAAGATATGAACAAATGGATTGCTAGTTTATTATGACGGACTCCTAAAGGATTGACCTAAGTGTCTCGGGGGATGATCAAAGATCAACCTTGCCTATGTTCAAGGCTTAGAGAACTGTAGTTTGATAAGACAACTCTTTTTTTGAATTTTTGACTAACTTTTTGACCTATTTTTTATTTTGATATGTTTCAAATGTTTTTGGATTTTTTTTGGTTTTTTGATGTTTTTGGATTTTCAGATTTTGGGATCTCAAGTACACAAATCCGATCCGATGAGAACATTCCCCCAGTGTGATGCAATAGACTACTCCAGTAAAGGAATAACAAACTAACCTTGAGATTGGGCTGAGTAGTACTACAAGGGATCATTTCATAAACACAAGACCAAGCTATGATGCAGATGCCGAATGGATAGGTGATGGATGGAATATGGAATGTGATGGATGATGGAAGCTTGATGGATGGATGATGCAAAACAAGTCATGAACATCTTGGTGGATGGAAAGTGCTTATTTACAAAAGGCACATGTTTACCAGGTTTTCACTAAGGTACTTGCCTAAAGCACCATCGAAGTGGTTTTTACTAGAGGATAATTTTTCTCTTTACTTATTTTGATCATTTTCTAATTTTTTGGATTTTTTCTTTTTTGATTTTTTTGTTGTCACCAAGACACCTATTTGCTAGGTTTCTACAAAGGTGACAATTTTTTCAGGACATTTTCTAATTTTTTTTTGAATTTTTGGGTCTATACCTTGAAAGATTAGGCATAAAACTTTTTAAGATAGGAGTTGTTCATAGGCTTCTATAGAGGTTCCCCTTTGGGTGTCGATAACTGATATGTCCCAACCAGTTGGGTTCAAATTTTCCTTTGCCATTTGGGTTTGGGACATTCTTCTGATTCTCCTTTAGGATAAGTTCTCCAACTTGGAAGCTTCAGCTCCTGATCTTCTTGTCATAACTCATTTTAGGCCAATTCTGATAGACTTGCAAATGATTTAAACCATCTATATACCACTCATCTAGTAGCTCTAGCTCATTCAGTCTTGATACTCGTTATTATTCATCTATGATGAGGTTTTGTAGTGATATTCTTAGTGACATGAGCTCGATCTCAATGGGTAATACTACCTCTCATCCGTAGACAAGGGAGAAGGGAGTGGCACCTATTGGTGCTGATGCTAGTTCAATAGGCCTAGAGGGTAGGATTTAGCTACAAATGCTAGTCATGACCTGCATCATTGACTATCTTTTTGAGCATTTTCAGAATGGTTTTATTGGTGGCTTCTGCTTGGCCATTGCCTTGGGGATAATACGGAGTGGAAAATCAATGTTTAATTTTGAATTTTTCACATAGGTCACAAACATCCTGATTTTTGAAAGTTGTTCCATTATCTGAGATAATAGCTTGGGGAACATTGTATCGGCATATGAGGTAGTTTAGGATGAACTTTGAAATCTACTCTCCAGTGATGTATGTCATGGCGATGGCTTCCACCCACTTTGTAAAGTACTCAATGTCAGTTATGATGAATTTGTGACCATTGGATGATGTGGGAGTTATCTTTTCGATGAGATCGAGCCCACACTGCAAAAAGGGCCATGGTGTGACAATAGGATGAAGATCTTGAGCTGGAGCATGGATAAGGTCCCCATGTTGCTAGCACAGTAGGAACCTTTTGATGTAGTAATGTGCTTCTCTTTCCATTGTAGGCCAATAATACCCCATCCTCAGCAATTTCTTGTCCAGGGTCATTACACTCGAGTGTGAACCACAAATATCGTTATGCACCTTAGTTAAAGTGGTCAATACCTCCTCAACATTTAAACAATGTAGTAAGGCTCCTTCTATGCTCCTATAGTACAAGGTATTTCCTAAGATGACAAACTAAGATGGTTTCTTGACAAAAATTCTTTTTAGGCTTGAGGGTAAGTTAGCAGGTAGGACACCTATTCGTTTATGGTACCAAGGATCACCGGGACCAATGATTTCATGCAAAAATTTTTACTTTGGTACCTCGAATATGGACACGAGAAGATGCTCGACCAAAAATTCATATTTTGGGACATTATGAGGGATGTCTAGTAGGGACCCAATCGTTGCCATGGCATCTACTACTCTGTTGTTTGCTCTGGGAATCTACTCAAATGTGATATCAATAAATGATTCTTTGAGGCTCTCTACCAACTTTTTGTATGGAGTCAGTTTATCATCCTTTGTCTAGTATTCACCATTCACTTGATTTATTATTAGCTGGGAGTCTCCATATACCTTAAGGGCCATGATGTGTGACTACATTACTATTCTGAGACCTATGATTAAAGCCTCATATTCTGCAATGTTATTAGTGCAGGGGAATGCCAATTTATAAGACCTCAGTATGTAGTCCCCCTGTGGAGTGATAAAGAAGACACCAACTCCTAATCCATGCTACATATAGGAACCATCAAAGTAGAGTTTCCAATGGTCAGCTATGCTGAGATTGAAGATAAATTCATTTGGAAATTCTAATATGAGTGAATTCTCTAAATAGATTGGTGCTTCTGTAAGCTGATATATGATAACTTGACCTTTGACTGCTTTTCATTCCACATACTCGATGTCGTATTCAGTAGAATCATGATCCACTTGGCCATCCTTCCTGTGAGCATTTCCTTTGATAGTAAGTACTTGAGGGGATCAATTTTGGCGATGAGTTTTATTTTTGTGTGCCAACATGTAATGTATGAATTTTTATGAAGAAAACACTGCTGCTAGACATGCTTTTCAATGAATGGGTAGTTTAACTCATGCCTGACCATTGCTCTTGCTAATATAGTAGATGGCCCTTTCTATCCCATTTTCATCATGCTAAGCTAGGAGAACACTGAGGGTTACTATTGTTGCTGACACATAGAGGATTAATGGCTTTCTTGTGATTGGTGGAATGAGGACTGGAGGTGTAAGTAGATATTCTTTGATTTTGATGAAGGCTTCCTCACACTTTTCATCCCATTTGTATGCTACCCCCTTGTGAAGTAGGTGAGAATAAGGGATTTTTTTATCTACCAGTTGTGCTATGAATCTTTGGATAGACTAAATCCTGCCTTGGAGGCCTCTCAATTGTTTTAATGTTTTGGGTGCCTCCATTTCTAAGATTGCTTTCACTTTTTCAGGATCTATTTCAATACCCCTCATTGACACTATGTAGCCTAGTAGCTTTCCTAATTGTATGCCAAAGATGCACTTCTTTAGGTCAAGTCTAACTTTATATTCCTCCAACCTATCGAAAATAGCACTCAAGGTTACTATGTGATCTCTCTTCTTCCTAAATTTTGCTAGTATGCCATCAACATAATCTTTAATAGGTTTTTGGATCATGTCATGGTTCTTTAGTAGGTGGCACCAACATTCTTTAGACTAAATGACATCATATTCTAGCAGTAGGTACCTAATGGACAAGTGAAGGTCATTTTGTGTTGGTCTTCTTTAGCAATCATTATTTGGTTGTACCCAGAGAAACCGTCCATTAGAGAAAGCATTCTATGTCCCTCCATCATGTCTACAATCATATCAATGTTAGGCAATGAGAAATCATCTTTCAAACATGTTTTGTTTAGGTCTCTAAAATCTGTGCAGATTTAGATGCCTCCATTAGGTTTTGAAATAGGAACTAGATTTGACACCCATTCTGGGAAGTCAATTGGTCGTATCAAGTAGCTTTTTGAATTCCATTTTGACTAGCAGGGCAATTTGAGGATGCATTTTTGTAAATTTTTGTCTAACTGGATTTGCTTCAGAGTAGACTGCTAGGTGATGAACCACAATCTCTGGATTGAGCCTAGGCATGTCCTCATAGCTCCATGAAAAATTAACTTGTCTTTCTATTAAGAATGCTGCTAGGAGCTCCTATTCCTTTGATGGTAATGATTTTACATAGAATGTGATGTGTAGGGTCTGCTCTATTCCTAGGTTGACTGGATTACATTTTTCGGCTAGGACCACTGATTTTTCCTAGTGTAGAGCTTTGAAAGGAAGATTGAATCTCCCATCCTCGGGTGCCTCAGAGAGGTTTTCACTATTGGATGCCTCCTTTATTTTTACTATTTTTCAGGTTGGAGAGTGCCACAGTGTGGTTTTCACTCAAGGACCTAGAGATTATTCGTCATTTTTTTCTTTTGCAATTGAGGGATTTAATCATTTCCCCATAATATGCATGTGTATCCAGCTCAATGATAAATCCTAGTTTGTGATCTCCACATGGAATATTATCCTATAGTTCCATGAATTTTGAGAGTTCCTCATCATTTTCGAATGTGTCAAGAATTGGCGGTCCTCGTTGGTCATAATCAATGAGTTGGGGGTAAACTAGGTAGATTTCATGGTTTTGATGGTTAGTGGACTCAAATGACATAGTACTAATCATGAGAAGGGTGGTGTCCTCAAAGAGATGGTAGGTTGGTTATGAAATCCTCGTCATGACTACTACTACAAACATTAGTTATATCAAATGTGAAGTTGTCTATGACTCGGCCTGTAGATACAGGTAAGCGAAGTTCGACTACTAATTGTTGAGGAGGATTATTGACCTTTCTAATTGGAGGACTTCAACCACATATGGTTATAATCAGAGGGGTACATCCAAGACCAATATTTCTCATTCGCATCTCTAGAATGATTAGTATTAGAAGCCCGTTATCATTTTTTCCCAGTTTTTTGTTTTTGTCATAGTGCATTGCAAGCATCATTTGCAAACCTTTGTTGCTCTCATTGATTGGTAGATCAACTTCCAGTCTGTTGTCTTGGTATAGGAGATGGGATGGGTCCTCCTCTATTACTTCTTGATTGAGGTCCCCCCAACTTTTGAAGTTGGAATATCCTTCAGTGGGTTTTTGGAATGTGGAGGCTTCATTTTATTGTGGTTGTCCTCGTGATCTAGGAGATTGTGGTAACTCTCCTACCACAAAAGAATTTTTGGGAATCGTATAGTTTCCAAAAGCATTGTCCTGGATGATGACTTTGACATCAGAGATGGTGGGGATGGTGGGAGTGGTAGGTGTCTCTATCGCAGAAGTGGAAGCGAGAGTGGTTGGATCAATGTATGGTGTTGATGGGCCTTCATCATTTTTAGGCACTTCGGGTTTTTTGTAGTATTTTGCCTCTAGGTTCTTGCAGTAAGAGAATGGTTCAAGATCTCCATGGATGGTGACCTATTGTCCTTCATATGTGAATTTGACACATTGATGGAAGGTTGATGCTACTGCTTGCATTGCATGGATCCACAAATGTCCCAGGAGAATGTTATAAGGTAAGTCAAGGTCCAGGACCTGACAGGTAGTTTCCATGATAGCTGGCCCCACTTGAATAGGGATTTGGATTGTGCCTTGGGACACTCTTTCTTGATCATCATATGTCCTAATTGTAATACCTTTACCTTTGTTGATGGAATCCTTTGAAATTTTTAGGTTCTTAATGAGCTTGAGGGAACAAATATTCAAGCCTGCACCTCCATCCACCAATACTCACTTGACTTTATTTTTATGTATGAGGACCTCTAATGAAGTGCACAATTGTGAGATGGTTGAGCAGGAAAGTCCTAGTTAGAGAATGTAAGGAGATTCAGAGTGATGATGTTTCTAACCATAGCTTGGAATTGTTCTGCATCAAGATCTGAGGGGATAGTGGATGAAGCTAATGCTTCCTCAAGGATTTTATTGTGGGAAAATCAAATTTTTAGAAACTCCATGATGGAGATTTATGTTGGGGCTTTTTTTAGCTAATCAACAAAATTTTAACCACTGGGAACAAATCTGGGGTTGGGTGCGGGTCCTCTATTTGGCTGAGATGACCCTGCAATGGTAATTTTGCCACCTCTTGTGGTGACTCCACAATCAACATGGGATCCTTTGATGGTGATGGTAGCACAGTAATCATCCAAGGATGTGACAACATGGTCATATACATGATTCATGCTCTTGAAGGTGCCTTTTCCTTTATCTGTGTTGTTGTTCCCTTTGTTATTGTGATTAGGCATCAGATTCCTGTATATTTTGAGGTTTTGATTTCCTGCTAGTTGTTCCACATTTATGAGTTTTTGATTAATGATGTCTTGGATTTGGTTTTCCAATCTCATGCAACTGTTAGTGGTGTGCCCTTTGATTTTGTGAAAGTCACATAGCTGATTTTCATTGTACCAAGGTGGTTTCACATTTGGTTCCTCGTAATTCTCATAGTTGGGAGCCTTGATGAGGTTTTCGTTTATTAGTTTTTTCATGATAACCTCGAGTGGCTCCCCAAGGGTAGTGTACTTCTGCTTGGGGGAGTTATTGTTTCATTGGGGTGGTCCCCTTTGATCATTGATGTTGTTGATTTCTTGATTGTTGGTTGGTTGGTGTTGTGATACCACATTGGTTTGGGTGTTCTGATAATTTTTTTGCAATTGTTGGTAGGTTTTGATGTTTTTCCTTGTGGTGCAAGGGCACCTTGGGCTTCCATGCCTCTTTGAGGCCTTGTTTGGTTTTGTGTTTGATGTCAAGTTTTTTGATGTAATAAGGTCCTAAGGACCATATTAAATGCCTTGTAATAGGTTTTCTAGGCTTTTTGTTGAGTTTTTGGTCTTGGTGATAAATTTTAGTGTAATAACAAGGTTTCCATCCTCACTTTGTAAGCTTGGTGCTCCTTGGAAAATTAAGGAATAAAATTTACATGTTGCAACTAGGTGCTTGAGGGGAGTTTCCTTGGTGTTTTTAAAGTTTTATTAGTGCTTTTGACACCTCTTAAAGTCTCCTTGTAATTGAGTTTGTGGTGATTGTGTAATTCGCCTTAATGAGGCAATTTGGTGTGTACAAGGAAGTTTGATTAGTTGCAACGTCTGGAACTAATCAAAATTCTAGTTGGAAGATCTTGGGAAAGGTTTTTAGAAGTTGAAATAAGCCTCCCATCGTTGAGGCATGGTTGATGAAATACTTTCTTTGAAGTTCTAATGAAAAATTGTTGTGTTTTGGAAAAATATGTGTAAAAAATTGCTGCTAAAATGCGTGGTACAGACGTTGTATGGATTGTACAGGGACAAAAATGATATGGTTGGATAGAGAGAAGAGCCAACTTTCATATGGAATTTATTTGAAAAAATTTCATTTAGTATAGCAAAAGTTATAGCCATTTTAGTAGGGGCAGGTCTGAAACCATCAAAACTAGGGTTTTGGTTGAAAAATGGCTCTTCCTTCCATATCCACATTGTAAAAATGTTGATTCTTGGTGGGATGGAAGGTACTTGTGTATATTTTCATCTTTCCTTGGTACTGGAGAGAGGTGAGGTGTGTGGAGGATTTTATGCTTTGAACTAGGTTTGGCATCTTCATGTGACAATCATAAATGGTGAAGCAAAAAGTGAGTTTTGCTTGTTTTGTGTGGGTTTTTGTTCAAAGTGGAACTTAGGAATGTTGAAAATGGTTGTAATTATCCTATAGGAGTTTGAATCAAGTCTTTGGGGTGAAGGGGAGAGTTGAAGTAATCCAAATCTAGTTGTGATCAGCAAATTAGGCCTCTTGGGGACATCGATACATCTGTCCATGGTTACTCTTCCATCCACTATCAAAAAGTGAGACTTTGGGGTCTTCTAGAGGCATATCATAGTTGCCTAAATTTAGTAGTTTGATCTTGATATAGGATTTTTGGTGCATTTTATTTAGACTATCCTATCAGGCAGTGCTACAACCATTCAAGGCTAAAGAGGCCTAGTGGTATGAGCGATGAACAAATGGAGTTTCCTAAGTGATAATTAGGATGTTGTGGCCTATTATGGTCATTTGGAACTTGTTCAAAGTAATTCCAAGCCTCTTGGTTGTGTTGAGTACAAGAACCCTAGGTGAGTTGGGTCATTTCCTTGAAGGAGTAGTGGATTGACAAAATCCACTTAAAGAGTATTTGAGAGAAGTTGTGCTAAGTTTGTGGTTTGGTCATCTAGTTGATCATTGTAAGAAGCTTTGCCTGCTCACTCTACATCAAAGTGGTATCAGAGCCACATTTGATTTGTGAGAGTTGTATTAGTGAGTTTAGGTGTGCAAAGAAAAATGCCTCCAAAAGATGCAAAAGGTGGGTTTGCAGTTGCAAGGGAAATGAAGGCCATGAGAGATAGGATAGAGGCCTTAGAGAAGAAGAGAGGGGTTACTTACGAGGAAAATACATATGAGGATGAAGTGGAGGGAGAAGGTGAAAGCCCTTCACAATAAGAAAGGTTGGACCCTTGGGAAAAGAGGTTCATTGGTGCCTTGCAATCCTTAAGAGTAGAATCATCTGATGTGAAGATGGAAATACCAATGTATGAGGGAAAAATGAATGCAAAGGCATTAATAGAATGGGAAGATGCCTTGAACAATTATTTTGAGTACAAGGATATGACAGAAAACAAGAAAGTTAAATTTTCCAAGACTAAATTGAATAGGGTTGCTTTGACTTGGTGGAACTAATACCAAGGAGAAAGAGTTAAAGAGGGAAAGAATATCATTTCCTCTTGGGATAGAATGGTGAATAGATTAAAGGCACAATTTATACCAGCAAATCATGAAGTGCAAGTGTTTAGGAAGCTAAAAATTCTAAAGCAAAAGGATATGGATGTAGCAACCTATACTAAGGAGTTTCACAAATTTAGTATCAGGTGTGGTCATGTAGAGAATGACAAGGAGAAAGTGGCCAGATACTTGAATGGCCTAAGGTTTGCAATCCAAGATGAGATGAGTCTTGTGACTCCTAAAACAATAGAATAGTGCTTCCAAATAGCATGTAAGGAAGAGGAGAAGTTAAGAAGAAAACAAGAGTAGTAAGGAAGGGGTAGAGGTACAAATTCCAAGGGAAGAGGAAATTTTGGTGGTAGGAACCAATCACAAAGGAAACAAGGGGAATCGAGTGGAAAAGAGGAACAAATCCAAGAATCAAGAGGAGGATTCAAAGGTAGGAGGTCTAAGGGAAGGGGTAGATTCAATGGAAGAGGTTCTGGTTCATTCTTTGGAAGGTGTTACACATTTAACTAGTTTGGACACCCATCCTTCAAATGTCCTAAAAATCAGGCTTCAAGTTCTCATGGTGGAGATAGGAGGAACCAATTGGTGCAAGAAGAGGATACAAAAAGTGTAAATTCACCTTCTAAACCTGTTGATCCTGAGATTGGAGCTAGCACAGTTGGAACAACATAAGGGCATCACCATCCACTGATAAGGCCTTCATTGTTCTTGAAAGTTGTCTTACATTCACCCCCAAATTAGGATTCATGAAGGGGATGAATGAAAGACAACTTTCAAGACCAATGAAGGCCTTTATGAGTGGATGGTGATGCCCTTTGGTTTATCTAATGCTCCCAGTACCTTTATGAGGCTAATGAATGAGCTATTGAAACCCTTTATTGGAAAATTTGTTTTGGTTTATTTGGATGACATTCTTGTTTTTATGAAGAGCAAGGAGGAGCATTTGGAGCATCTTGGATAGGTTTTAAGAAGGCTACATGAAGAAAAGTTGTTGATCAACTTACAAAAATGTGAGTTCATGAAAGAAGAATTGGTCTACCTTGGGTTTGTTATCTCACAAGGCAGTTTGAAAATGAATCCATCAGAGGTTGAGGCTATTCTTAATTGTCTAACACCTAAGTTAGTGGGTTATGTAGGGATTTTTCATGGCCTAGCAAGCTTCTACATGAAGTTAATCAAGAGTTTCAACCATATTTGTGCCTCTATCATTGATACAATGAAAGGATAGAAGAAGGGTAAGTTCCAATGGACCAATGAAGAAAATGAAAGGTTTGAGTACTTGAAGAAAAAGGTATCACAACAACCTATTCTTGTTCTTCTTTATTTTAATAAACTCTTTACTATTGAGTGTGATGCAAGTAATCAAGCAATAGGTGTTGTTTTGAGTCAAGAGGGAAGACCAGTTGCATTTTTTAGTGAAAAACTAAATGAAGCCAAAAGAAAGTACTCTTCATATGATCTTGAATTGTATGTTATGGTCCAGGATTTAAAGAAATGGAGGCATTACTTGTTACCAAGGGAGTTTATAGTATTCACTGACAACCATGCTCTTAGTTTCTTGAATGGATAGGAAAATTTGAACTAAAGGCACATGAAGTGGGTTGAATACCTACAAGCATATACATTCTCCATAAAACATAAGAAGGGAAAAGCTAATAAGGTTGCAGATGCCCTTAGTAGAAGGGTCATGATGGTTCAAGAAGTGCAACTACAAAGTGTGGGCATAGAAGCTCTCAAAGGCATGTATAAGGAGGATAAAGATTTCAAGGCTGCTTTTGAAGATTGTTCTCAATTTTTTTATGCTTTTCATAGTGATTATGCTAATTATGTTTTGCAAGATGGTCTATTGTTTAAAGGGGCTCAATTGTGCATTACCAAGTGCTCTATGAGGGAGAATATAATAAAGGAAAACCATAGTGGGAGTCTTGGAGGGAACTTTGGACTTGAAAAAAATTTGGAGCAGGTTAGGATATTTTACTGTTGGCCTAAAATGTAGGCTGATGTGAGAAAATTTGTGGAATCTTGCACAATATGCCAAAGAGCAAAGGGAACCACTTCAAATGTTGGTCTTTATCAGCCCCTACCAATTCCAAATAGACATTGGGAAAGCATAAGTATGGAATTTGTTTTAGGACTACCTAAAACACCAAGGGGAGTTGATAGTGTTTTTTAAGTGGTTGATAGATTTAGAAAAATGGGTCATTTTATTCCTTGTAAGTGCACTAGTGATGCTTCTAATATTGTAGTTCTATTTTTCATGGAGGTTGTGAGAATGCATGATATTCCTTTGAGCATTTTATCAAATAGGGATTCTAAATTCATTGGTCATTTTCGGAGGACCTTATGGAGAAAATTGGGGATTAATTTGCAACATAGTTCTTCCTACCATCCTCAAATAGATGGAAAAATAGAGGTGGTCAATAGATCAGTTGGTAATCTCTAGAGGTGTTTGACAAAATAACATGGTGTGCAATGGGATTTGGTACTGCCACAAGTGGAATATGCTTATAATGAATCCATCAATAGAAGCATTGGAAAAAATACCTTTCAGGTAGTGTATAGGATGAATACTAGAGGCATATTTGAGTTGAGAGATCTACAAGGAATGGAGAAAAGAAGTGCAAAAGGTGAAGAGTTTCCTATGGAAATGAAGTCTATCAATGATCAAGTGAAGGAGAATCTCAAGATAAGTGTGAGTCAATACAAAGAAAGGGAAAATTTGAAGAGGAGTAATGTGTAATATAAGTTGTTAAATTTGTTTTTTTTTAATTTGAAGAAGGAGAGATTGCCTAAAGGAAAATACACAAAGCTTCACATGAAGACAATAGGCCCATGCAAAGTAATTCACAAGTTTGGGAAAAATGCATATGAGATAGCACTCCCTCCTGGGGTGGCTATCTCTCCCATTTTTAATGTTGCTGATTTGTACCCCTTTAAGGGATCTTTGGATGTAGGTACAAGTGTGGAAGCTGATGAAGATTGGGTGCAGGACCTTCCACCATCTGAACCCTTGAAGCTTGAAGCCATCCTAGACACCAAAGAAGTAAAAAGGAAAAGGAAAAAGGTATATAATGAGTATCTTGTTAAATGGCAAGGTCTTCCACCTGAAGATGCAACTTGGATGAGTGAAGAGGACATCAAACAACATGGTACTACTCTACAACAACTGATCTTAGATGGTACTTGAGATTTCTTCCACCCTAGGTGCATGGTACAAGGGCACCTTGGGCTTCCATGCCTCTTTGAGGCCTTGTTTGGTTTTGTGTTTTATGTCAAGTGTTTTGATGTAGTAAGGTCCTAAGTGCCATCTTAAATTCCTTTTAATAGTTTTTCTAGGCTTGTTGTTGAGTTTTTTGTCTTGGTGATAAAGTTCAGTGTAATAACAAGGTCTCCATCCTCACTTTGTAAGCTTGGTACACCTTGGAAAATTAATGAATAAAATTGCTATGTTGCAACCAGGTGCTTGAGGAAATTTTTCTTGGTGTTTTTGAAGTTTTGTTAGTGCTTTTGACACCTCTTAAAGTCTCCTTGTAATCAGGTTTGTGGTGATTGTGTAATTTTCCTTAATGAGGTAATTTGGTGTCTACAAGGAAGTTTGATTAGTTCTAATGTCCAACTAATCAAATTTTTAGTTGGAGGATGTTGGGAAAAATTGTTAGAAGTTGAAATAAGCATCCCATGGTCAAGGAATAATTGATGAAACACTTTCTTTGAAGTTCTAATGAAAATTGTTGTTTTTTTGGAGAAATCTATGTGTAAAATTGTTGCTAAAATGCGTGGTATGGACATTGTATGGACTGTATGGGTACAAAATTGATATGGTTGGATAGATGAAAGAACTAGCTTTCATTTGGCATTGATTTGATGAAATTTCATTGAGTATAGCAAATGTTATCGCCATTTTAGCATGGGCAGGTCTGAAACCCTCAAAACTAGGGGTTTGGTTGGAAAATGGCTCTTCCTTCCATTTGCACGTTGTAAAAATGTTGATTCTTGATGGGATGGAAGGTAATTGTGTATATTTTTTATATTTCCTTGGTACTGGAGAGTGGCAAGGTTTTTGGAGGAGTTTATGCTTTTAACTAGGTTTGGCATCTTCATGTGACAGGCCTAATTGGTGAAGCAAAAAGTGAGTTTTTCTTGTTTTGTGTAGGTTTTTGTTCAAAGTGGCACTTAGGAATGTTGAAAATGGTTGTAATTATCTTTTAGGATTCTAAATCAAGGCTTTGGGGTGAAGGGGAGAGCCTAGGCAATCGAAATCCAATTTTGATCAACAAATTAGGTCTCTTGGGGACAGTGGTACATTGGTCCATGGTTACTCTTCCATCCACTGTCAAAAAGTGAGACTTTGGGGTCTTGTAGAGGCATATCATAGTTTCCTAAATTTAGTAGTTTGAGAATGATATAGGATTGTGGGTGGATTTTATTTAGACTGTCCTACCGGGCAGTGCTACAAGCATTCAAGGCTAAAGAGGCCTAGTGGTATGAGCAATGAACAAATGGAGCTTCCTAAGTGCTAATTAGGATGTTGTGGCCTAGTTTGGTCATTTGAAACCTATTCAAAGTAATTCCAAGCCCCTTGGTTGTGTTGAGTACAAGAACCCTAGGTGAGTTGGGTCATTTCCTTGAAGGAGTAGTGGATTGACAAAGTCGACTTAAAGAGTATTTGAGAGAAGTTGTGCTAAGTTTGTGGTTTGATCATCTAGTTGATCATCTGAAGAAGGTTCCCCTACTCACCCTACATCACCTTGGAGAATTGATGACAACTATGGCATCAACGACACCATCATTGGTAATATTTTTGTTCATTTCCTATTTGCAAGGTTTGTCATTGTAACTTGTGGATGGGCGATTGTTTTATTGTTCACGATATGTGGGTGATCCTCCAGGTTGTGTCATAAGGGTTCATTCAATGTTGAGTGGCTTGGAGATCAACTGGTCATATGTGGTGATTCCTTTCACTTTAAGATGGAAATACAAGGCTCCGTTGAGGTTGGATATGATAGTACAAACTTGTTGTTCTTTAGGAATGACCTATTTGCTCTGATTGGCCTTGGACCACCAACGTTGTAGGAATGAAGCAAATGATTCATTTTGCCCTTGTTTTAGAGCTAATAGTTCCTCTAGACTAACATCCATTCTAATGTTGAATGCATAATTTTTAATGAATGTGTCAACTATTTCTTGGAACTTCTTGATGCTAGGAGGAAGGTGAGAGAACCATTCTATGGCATGGCCAACCAAACTTCTAGGAAATAGCTACATCAGATAGGTATCATCATATGCGACTTCCATGTAATGAACCTGGAATTCCTTGATGTGATCTTTAGGGTTTCCCATCCCATGGTATTTATCAAATTTTGGGATCTCAAATCCCTTTGGGAACGGTTTCATTACAAGGCTTCTATCAAATGGATAGGGACACAAGTTGCTGGGTGTTTTTATTGTTCGCTCTGACTGAAGGTCAAGCACTTGTTGTGAGAGCAAGTTGATTTGTGCTATCACATCATTTTGTGGATTAGGGGGTGGGGTGAAGGTTTTTTATGGTGGTTCAATTATCTATGGGATGGGTGGATTGGTTGGTGTATTGATGGATGGTGGTTGCACATTCTGCTGTGCCAAATATGCTTGCCATTGTTGTTGTACCAACTTTTTTTTTATCTTGTTGTTATTCTAATAGCACCTATTGTTGAGCTTGCTATTGTTGTTGTTGCACCAACAATGCATGTTGTTGGGCTGCTAAATAGGCTACTTCTTGCTACTCTTGGTATTTTTTTAGCAATTGTTGATATGCTTGTTGTTGGGCTGCTTGTTGTGTGAGATATTGTGCTTGTGCCTGTGCTTTCACTTGTTGGGCTTGGTATTAGGCTTATGCCCGAGCTTGAGCTTGCACTTGGGCTTAAGCCAATGCTTGTGCTTGAGCAACAACTTGTGCAATTTTTGCATCTTGAGCAGCTTTCCCTGCCTATGTAGCCTGAGCAACTTGAGCAGCTTATTGTTGTTGTTATTCTAATAAGGCTTGGGCTTGTGCATCATGTTGTGTTTGTTGTGCTTGTTGTGCTTGTAGTACTTGCTATGGGGCTTGAGCAGCTTGGGTGGCTTGCTAAGTGGCTAGTTGTGCATCTTGTCGATTTTGAATTTGTTGTAATTCCTTTTGATAAGTAACCCGCTGAGTGGCTTGCAACGCAATACTGTATTGGTATGATGTGTTCAAGTTTGGTGGTGGTGGTGGTGGAGGTGGATTTGGAATGGTGTTTGTTGTGATGAAAAGAGGCACTTTCATGTTGATGATTGGGGTCTTGAGTGGTGAATGGTGCAATTGATATGCTTGGTCCTTGAGAGACCATGTTTTGAGATGTTTGGGAGATGGTTGATGATGTGATGGTGGTGGTTTGTGTCATCGGGATAGTTGCCATCTATTGTTGAAATATCAATGGCAAGTTTTGAGGATTTGATATGGTGCCTTGATTGATGCTTGGTGGGTTGATTTGATTTTGTTGATTGATGCTTGGTAAAGGGGGAAGTCCTAAACCAAGAGGTGATATGGATATTGATGGTAATGGTGGAAGTGGTGGAAATGTGAGTGCCATACTCCCTTAAGGAAGTGATGAAGATGTAGTGTCAAAGATGCATCCCAGTCCAAATAAGTCTCCTTCTCCTTGTGAGGTTATGGGGAGAGAATTTTGAGGTGTTGAGAAGAATGATGATGATGGGTCATTTGGATCATGAAAGATGAGAGGGACATATGGATGTGATGGATTTTGGGGTACAGATTGTCCCAAGATGGTGTTTTCATCCAAATCCTAATTGTTTATGAGAGGGTGTGTTTGTAATGCATTGAGAAATGCACTTCCCTTGTTAACAATGGGTTGCGTTGGAGCAATAGATGATTTAATTTGTAGGATGTTTTGAGTGATGCTTTGGAATGTAGGTGTAGATGAAATGGGGATGGTGGATGAGATTGGGGGTATGATCCCAAAAGCTAGTTCCACAATAGTGCTCACATCAAAATTGGAAGTGAGTTTAGCCCCTTGCTCTGCTAATTCAAGCATATATAGTGAAGGATTGAGTCTCATCATGATGTTGATAATCTTATGATTTTTTCATATTTTGAACCATTTCGGTGATTTCCTAATGTGATATTCCAAAGGGATTATTCGTAAGGTCCTCCACTTGACCTTCCTCTTGTTGATTATGTGATGATGAAGGAAAGTTAGTTAGAGGATTTCTTGATCCAATGGGATTCATTTCGGAATTTCTTTGGCTTAGGTTGCTTGAAGTGGGTTTTTCTTTGTTGGCTTCCATGTTCCTCTTGTGTTGAGATCTAGTTTGCACCATAAAATGGGGATCAATTTTCAAATATGTAATTATTTGGATTGATCTAACTTTAGGTACAAAAGAGATAATTTAGGATGCTCTAAGGATCAAAGGTGAAATGGTGAAGATGTAAAAGATGGATGATGTGGACGACTGAATTTTTAGAAGATCTTGAGGGGATGCTAGACTTTTAGGACTTTTTGGATGCTTGGATTTGGATTTGGATTTTGATTTTTGGACTGACCTTGATTTGATTTTTCTTTGGTTTTGGATAATGAAAAAATTATCCCAAGGTGTTGGATGTTACCTATGAAATAAATTTGCTTAAAGGATGATAATTTGACTAAGTGTGGCGAGAAGGATGCATCTACCCACACCTATTCAAATGAGATGATAATTCAACCAAGTATATGAAGAAGGATGCATACACATATACCTAACTAAACAAGATGATTTGATAACAATTTTGACTAAGCATGTGGAGAAGGATGCATCTATACATACTTAGCCAAAATGGTTTGATGTTTTTGATTCTAGGATTTCAAGGATTTTGATTTTGTTTCAAGGATTTTGATGATTTTGATTTGCCAAAAAGCCTAGCATGAAGGATGATTTCAAGATTTTCAAAAGTTGATGGTGAAATGATTTTGGTTTGATATTCAAAGATGGATGAGGATTTGATTTTGATCCTATGTTGACCTGAAAAACACTTGCTTACTAGACCTAAATTTTGAAGAACATGATTTTCTCTAGACAAGGTGTTCAAATTCCCAAAAAAAGATTTGGATTCTGACAATAATAAAATGAGTACAATTTGGGATTGTTTCTTGAATCTTTCATGTAAAAGTTAAAAAGCAGTCTTCATCTGAATTTGTATAGCATTGAGAGATGCTTTTGGTGATCTTTTGGACTACGAGCTTTTAACTTTGGTTTCTTGATCTTGATCTTGCATGAAATCATTGGAGACACATGTGTGGGATTCAATTTTTTTTAGTCTTTGCTTAATGACTTTTTTTTACCACAAACACTTCTTGATTAGCTTTTCAAACTAGATGTCTAATGTCTCAAATTATTCTCATCTCGCAAAATATATTATGTGGAAGTTTGATCAAATCAAGGCAAGGGTTACCTATTGTTAACTCTAGTAAGAAAATTGAGATATAAATCCAAGTGTTTAGAAACCTCTAAGGATAAAATCCCAAGGGAAAGCAATAACAGAAGAATTTGGTCAATTGTATTTGCTTCCTAAATGGTTTGAAGTTTTGATGACAAATGTTAAGTGTTTGTTTCCAAATGTTTTCAAACAAGCAAAGTGTTTTGTAACCAAGAACAAGCACAATCCTATGGATATGAAAGACTATATTTGTTGAGTCCCCACTTGGACAAGTCCAACTATGCTTATTTTTAGCGAATGGTTAGATTCTTGACCCCATTGTCTCCCCTCCATTGCACTCACTTCTCGGGGCAGCCAAGCATCAGTACCCATGAAACTCCCATGACATACTTTCTATTTCTACTAAAAACCATAAAAGTGGGGCGGATTTAGAATGACCATTCTTGCACCAACAAATAGATAGGGATTTTGGTCTTTCTACAACAAGGGTTTAAATTTAGACTTTCCATTTGTAGGAGTTGATCCATCGAGGCGAGAGACCATTACTTCCCTTCTCATCGGAACCAACCGCATGATACTAGCCTTTGTTCCAGTACCCACTTTTATATCCCAGTTGGAAACACTCTTGGATTTAGAGTGTTACCGGTTGAGTCATTCCCTTGGGTGAGTAATTTTTCCCCAAGTCAGGCCCTCTAAGATAAACAAAAGTGAGCAAACATATCCGTAACTTGATCGATCTTTGTTGAAAAACAAAGAGAGAATACATGCGATAGGTTTGACTCACACTTGCAAGCTTTTTTTTTTAAATTTTAATTCCCAAAATGAACTGTGGAGGAAATTACTTTATCCCAACCTAAGACCACCAAAAAGCATTTTGATTCTCAAGATCATTGTGAGGCGCGAGAGAATTGCATATGTCTTTTCAATGGAGTTGGTTTGAGTAAGCAATCACAAAACAAAGTAGCAAATGTTCATTGTAAGTCCACAAAACAGTAATGAATTTTTTTTAAGCACCAAAGCAAATGTGAAGATTTCCATGTTCAATTGTTAAATCCAAAAACCAACTCTAGTAAGTTTGTGTCCTAAAGTTCATTTTAAGCCCTTTTGTAACAAGAAATTGAAGTGTTCCTTTTGGAGCCCAAAAGGAAACTAGTAGGTCCTAAGCATGGAAGATAAAATGTTTTCTTTAAGATAAATAGTGAGTTCTCTAAGAGTGTTAAGAAAACACTAAAGTGTTCAAAAACACTTGGTATCATGCAAGAATGATGTCATTATGCTTCTTTTCCTCTTCACCTTTGATCAAGCCCACGTACAAGACAACCAGTCAGATCTACAAAAATAGAGGTCAGGAGATCAGAGAACAATCCAAATGATCAGAATTTGAAAAAAAAGCATGTGTCATAAAAATAATATTCACTTTTTACTTCCCTTCAATGGTGGAACCCACAAAGGTGGTGCAGTTTAAAATATTCAACAGTGCTATATAGCACCACTAATTAGTCATTGTCATTCTACAATCAGGACAAAGAGCATGAAAGCATTGTTATTTCAACCAGCGGTGGAATTTGGAATTTGAAAAGATTCCAACATGTGAAAAAGACTCAGTGGCGCCGTTTGAGATTTTGAATTATGGGCGAGAAACAAAGAGTTTCAGAGTTTGGAATTTGTAGTGGTGTGATATAGCAGAATTGTAGTCCCAACAGTTCTAAACTGTGATGCTGGTCTAGTGGTGGAGTTCCCTGTAGAGGCACAAAACAACAAAAAAGCACAAAATTTGGTGAAAAAACGTGATTAGAACTTCTGGTCAACCCTCCTTCTAGCACCAAAATGTGAACCAAGATTCCAAACTTGTGCAAACACAAGAAACAAACATCATATTAGATCAAATGCAACTTAGTATCATGTTTCCCCAAGAAATCCATTTGAATTACAAAGGAAAAGAGATGAAATGAAAAACATTAACAAGCATAAACCAAAGATATTAAATCCTATTCAAATACAAAGAAAACTCTTAATCTCTTAGGGGAGTTGGTGCCAATTTGATGTGGAAATTGGCCCTTTCCCAACTCCTATGCAAGCTTTGATGATTTGATGAGGATGTGATCCACTTTTTTGAAGATTGAAGTGTGATCCAAGATGAAAATCTACATAATCTAGCTAAGAATTTGATGAAATGGATGAGAATTGCTATCCTTGAGTGTGGATTTGAGTATAGTAACTTTGCTCAAATTGTGGATGATAAAATGAGGAATGAAGCCTCTTATTTACATAATAGTAAGATGGAAAAATTCCCAAAATGGAGCAATTAGGGACTAACATTCAACCAATGGTAAGATGCCACTTGTCAAGAGATGGATGGATGAGGGATGTGCACATTTTGATGAATGTGCCCATAAATGCAATTAGGTGATATTTGAAATGAGTGAAATGACATGTAAGACGGAAAAAGAATGTTTTAAATGCCACTTGGCTCAAGAAAAAAGGACTTATTAGGTGAAGTTGATGTCTTGTTGGAAGGACAAAGTCCACTTGGATTTGAATTCAAATTTGAGAGAATATTCCTCCATTATACCATGTTGAGAGAAAATAGGGATTTAATAAATATATTAAATCTATTTTCATGTGCAAGTGGCAAAAGCTAGAGGATGGGACATGAATTAGGATTAAATTAATCAAAGGTTAATTAATTTAATGAGAGATTAGATGATGTAACAAATTTGACTTAAATTTATGGGTTTATTTAAATCAAATATGAGAAGAATATGATAAAAGGATTAATTAAATAAGGATTTTTGATTTATTTAATTAAAGGAGGTGAAGTTAGATTAAATCAAATAAGGTTTTAATTTATTTAATTTAATGAGATCGACTTTAGCGATTTAATAAAATAAAATTGATTATTTAATTCAATAAGGATAATTAGATCAGATTGATTGATTTAATTAACAAGAGAGAATGACTTAATTAGATAAATGTTTTATTTAATTAAGAGAGGTAGATTGATGAATTTAATCAAATAAGGGTATTTGATTAAATGGTTAGACTAAGGAATGATTTAGGATGAAATGGTGTTAGTATTCGAGATCAGATATGCAATGTGAATCGATACATTTTCCATGTCTACAATGTGATGTATATTGTATTATGAATGTAATCAGTTATTCTTTTATGTTTAATGTATGGTTATATCTCATGGGTTACTTGATTATATGTTATGTACATAGATGTAATGTGTAATTGATGTTAGAATTTGGTTAATATTAAGCTTTACGGGGTGTGTGCAGGATCATCATGGAAAAAATAGGCCCTTAAGTGGCAAAAAAATTCAAAAAAACCAGAGTTAGGAAAATTGACATAAAAATTTGAATAAGTTATCTATATTATTTCAAAAATATGTAAGAATAGAATCTATAGCAAATTGAATGTAGTTTCTAAAATACTAGGTTTTTTAAAAAAAAATCTATTTGGTGAAAATTTGAAATTTCAATGTAGTAGTACTTAAATTTGAGGGAAAAAATAAGTAGGTGTCTATCGACCTCCCTTACCATAATAAAATGATAATATTTTTTGTAAGATTTTAGATATAAGTAGAGAACTCATGTCTAGATGTGATGCATATTATTTGTAACTTTTTTCCAAGTAGATAATTAATTATGATTTTTTTATTACAAATTTTAAAAAGTATAAAAAATCGCATGTCTGACCACCTTAAGTTCGTCAAAAGTTCATGAAATTCAATTTTTATTTTTTTAATCCTATAGTATGTGAAGCATAGAATGTGACACATATTTCGGATTCAAAAAATGTGATATCATTTGAAAGCTATAGATGTTTTTCAATCAATCTATCAATTAGGACTTTAGTCATAATTCAAATATAAAATGAATAATAATTATTTATATAATTCAAATTAAAACATAATTTATATTGGTGGAAAGCTGAGAATACCCTTTAAAAACCCTTTTTGTTTCATCAATTTTGGGTAAAAAAAAGCCATCAGCCACATACCCTACACATACCCATCATATCGCCACTTTTTAGCCCATAATGATCCTGCACATACCCTATGGCTTAGTTAGTTTATCTAATGTTGGGAACTTCGTAATGTAGTCATGCATCCTAGAGGACAGAGGATAGTAATTAAGTTTATGTTCAGTTCAATCATACAACATTTCACTTGAAAAAAAAATTGTTTTGTTTTTAGTTGCTTACGTGTTGTCCTCTAGGGTTCGCGGCGGGGGCATTATACAAATACTCAAAAGGAGTTAAAATTCCTCTTGTTTTCACTCTTCTCATGTGCTATTTGCACTATATTTTCTTTAAAATTAGAGTGTAGATTCACTAGGAATGTGTTTGTTGCCTCAAAAGTATAGAAACACTGCTATATATACCAAGGCAATAGTGAAAAATAAGTAATTTTCTGACTAAAACAAGTTTTAGTGTCCCATTGGGCATGTCGAAAACTATTATCTTGAGGATTGGACCTTGACTAGGTGTGAAACTTAGCTATCATGTGAAACATGAGATCATTTTCAAGCTATGGGTGGCTTATGGCGAAGATGAACCTCTAGAGAAGGTTAGTTCCCTTGATGGACCTCCTAAAGACTATATCCTTGATGAGGAAAAAGGATATAAGAACTAAAAAGGAAAATTATTTGATACTACGAGGTGATGCACCAAAAATATAAAACTATACTATTGCATCAACTCACAACTTCTTTCAAATTCAATTTTACTCTATGCAGAACTTAGTTTTCACAAGATCACATAATAGTGTTTCGTTATAAGGTTGTATATTAGGTTTTTGAGGGAAAACTAAATGTTTTCACAACTCTAATTGCTGAAATATTTAACACAATCTATGACTTGTATGAGTTTTTTTTATTTCTCTTTGGAAATGTTTTCCAATGAGACATAATTCAAGGATTTTATATTGATAATCATGTAAATTAGATCAAATCATCCACAAGGATATTAAACACATGAATTTAAGAATGCATAATATGATGCTTTTATTCAAATAACAAGAATTTTCATAGTACAAAACTAAAAAATCCTTCAAAATACATAATATTGTAATCTCAATATTGAAAATATCTCTCTAAAATGAGTTACAAACTACTTTTCTTAGAGAAAAAAAAGAATAGCAAGAACTATCTCTAATCATACTTAGGTGCTTGGTTTTAGTAAAAATCTACCTCTAGTTTAATTGAAGTTCCTTCAAGGAAGAGGTTTAGTTTGCATGTTGATTGTTAGTTTTCTAGATATGGAACTCCCTTTTAAACTAATTACAAATCATGCAAAACTTTGTAATGGAGAATTAGATTTGATCTCTTGACCTCTTTTCCTTTGCATGCCCCTTGAAATGTGCTCCAACTAGTGAACAAGTCATCAAAAATATGCATAATGGATAATAGAATAGTTCCTTTATTCATTTTGCATGAGGTTTTAGAACTCCTAGGCTAAAAAGTAAAAAGTTCTTGATTTTAGGGCCTAAATCTACCCATAACTATGTTTTTATGGATTCAAACTTCACCCAACTTTAGTTATATCAATGTAGACTCCTTAGAAGGCCTAAAACTAACCGTAAGTGCCTCAAAATTGTTCCCTTTGTAGTCTTAATTTATGAATGCTCAAACATGATGATATGGCATCTGGAGTTACTTGAAGATTGCTAGTCCATCAAGGTGGCAGAGGAGAACTCTCGAGGCCATTAAAAGATGTATTCCACTCTTCTAAACTTCATCAAATGTTCAAGAACATGCTTGATGACTACCCTTTTTGTTATGGATTGAAAATTTGATCTGTCCTCCTTTGAGACATCTTTGTAATCTTGTTTTTGATATGTTTGTGATTGAAGGTCTATGCCCTTAGTAAATTATTCCCTTCTAATCCTTTGATTTTCTATCACATGCATTAGTATTAACTATCCTTCTCTTGAATCTTTAATCATAGTGTATTATCAACAACTTTCAAAACATTGTTCTCTTTATGTTTGTGACAATCCTATAGCTTTGCTTTCTTCACAATCTACAAAAAATTCTTTGAAATTACCCTACTTAGGTGGCTTGTAGCTATCATATGTGTTTTCATGCATAGTAACAACTCTACCTTTTATCCATAAATACCATTGTCTGATGCTCTTTATTAGAGTCATAAGGCTTATGACTATCCTCCCATGGTATGACTATTTTCATTTCAGACTTGTATATTTCTAGAACTTTGTCTACCCCTTAGACTTGAAGCTTTGATGAAACTGCATACCCAATTATCTTTGCACAATCCACTTGATCATATCATTATTTGATGGTATTGTGCATCTAATGACTATATTTATGTTGTCATTTTAATCTCTATCATTGAATTTTAAAAGCCATTTCTTGAGAGTAGTAGTCTGAATGTCCATCTTTATCCTTGACAATTATTTGTAAAGTTATGACTTCCCTTTTCTAAGGTTTGAAGTGACTACCTTTTTGAAATATTGATTGTCTCATATATGAATACCTCATGCCCTCTATGATGGAATCAATTGCATTGACTATCTTTTGTTGAGTATTGACATGCCAATTCCCTTCATGGTCTTTTCATCTTGGCTATCCTTTCTTGTAGTCCATCGCTTCTAAACCTTTCTCTTTGGGATCTCTTCATCTGGCATTTCTACTTATAGACATGTAATTTTATTTTATTTGATGGAATACTATCCTTCATGAACTTGTATTTGAAGATGTAAAAAAATTGTTCTTTAATAGTCTACATGATTGTCATGAAGACTATTCTTCTCATTTATCACTGATTACCCTTTAAAGCTTCCTTAACCAAGATATGTCTTTAATTTGAAAAATTTGAAGTGGATTTCCTTCTTCAACTCAAGGTGACCATCATAACTTGTAACTTTGAATAGCTTTTCCCCATCCATACTTTTTCCACAAGTCATGAACTAACAAAAGGAATATATGGTTATTTTTTTCTAAAATTGTGATCTTGTCCTTGCCTTACTAGGAATCCACCTCTTCATTTTCCATTTTCATTGTCCACTATGATTTATCCATAAATTTTACCTCCTCATGAATCCTTGGTCATTTGTGACTCTTCACCTCTATGCTTGGTGAATTTCATGTTTATAAAGGATTGTCACCCTTGAATATCAATGGTGACTATCCATGTTCATGGAACTACCCACCTTCATCCTCAGTATAGACTATCCTTATTGATCCTTGATCTCATATTGTGTCTATGAACTTTGATTTGGTATTGGTGAACAAAATGCATCCTTGGAAGTCTTTATTATCATAATTCTACCATTGTTAATCATTTATAAGATCGTCCTGACATGGTAACCCTCATTGTCTATCTCTAATAAAAAATTTCATGGTAGTTACAAGATTATTTCCATTTCACACATTAATTCTTGGTATTAAATTAAATTTATTAATTCATTTATTCCATATGAGTCTTCATGAGGTCCTTTTGATTAACATGTCTTCTTGTATACATGTGTGACTTGACAAGGTTTAGGGTTTGGAGTATATTTACATGCACTAATTCAATATGACCATAAAAATATAGGCACAAGGATTCATAACGTTTGAAAGTGAATATTGAATATTATACAAGGTTTATTGACATTATTCTCATATATATCACCAAGATAATCCACTCCTTTACCTTTTAATGGTCTTCTTTCACTCCTTGTTGAACTTCAATAGTTACCTTATCTCCAAGGCTTTAAGACTCAAACATTTTCTTCCTTTGAATCTTTGAGAATTTTTATTTATTGAAAATAATCACCATCTCCATATTTATGTAGGGTTGGGGTATGTGCAGGATCATGATGGGCCAAAAAGTGGCAATATGATGGGTATGTGGCTGATAATTTTTTTTTAACCCAAAATTGATGAAACGAAAAGGGTTTTTAAAGGAGATTCTCAGCTTTCCACCAATATAAATTATGCCTTACTTTGAATTTAATAAGTAATTATTATTCATTTTCTATTCAATTATAACTAAAGTCCTGATTGATAGGTTGATTGAAAAACATCTATATATTTCAAACAAAATCACATTTTTTGAATCCAAAACATGCATCACATTCTATTCTTCACATACTATAGGATTAAAAAAATAAAAATTGAATTTCATAAAGTTTTGACCAAGTTAAGGTGGTCAGACATACGAGTTTTTATATATTTAAAAGTTGTAATAAAAAATTCATAATTAATTATTTACATGGAAACAAATTATAAAAAAATATGCATCACATCTGACATGAGTTGTCTACTTCTATCTAAAATATTATAAAAAAATATTATCATTTTATTGTGGTTAGGGTGGTTAGACAGACACCTACTTCTTATTTTTTCCCTGAAATTTAAGTACTACTGCATTGAAATTTCAAATTCCACTAAATAGATTTTTTTTTTTTAAACAAACCTAGTAGTTTAGAAACTACATTCAATTTGCTATAGATTCTATTCTTACATATTTTTGAAATAATATAGATAACTTATTGAAATTTTTACATCAAATTTCCTAACTTTGATTTTTCTAATTTTTTTGCCACTTAAGGGCCTATTTTTTCCATGATGATCCTAAACATACCCATTGTATTTCCTTTTGATCATTTATTATCCTTTATTTTCTAATTAATGCCCTTGACTATGTAGTGGCTATCTTTTCCATATTGTCGCTATCATGATAAAATTCATAACATTTGTCTTATCTTACTGATTTGATGACTACTAATTAAAATTTTTATTTCTCTTGCCAATGTTTGGTATGATTGTCCTTTGAAAAGGTTTTTCATATTGTCACTCCATTCAATGACTTTCATTGATTGTGGTTGTCTTTGATAGGTTTATCTTGTTCATGTTCTAAGGACTACCTTATATAGTCATGACTTAAAATTGACTATCCTCATTATAGAAACTTCAAGGGAATCTTTCATATCCATCTTTGGTTGACCCCCTATATTGGTTGCTCATCAAAAGATCCTATCTCTACACTCTTCCACCAACACTCGCTTTCATTATATGAGCTCATTTCCATTTGGCTATGAACCTGGTAACTTTATCTTGATTTTATGTATGTAATCATCTTCTCTAGATTCAATACACTTTCATTTTAAGATCGAACTAGTGATGCATATTACATGAAATATCATGTTATGCTTCCATTTCATTGAATCTTCTAATACATCTCTATGACTATCTTTTGAAACCTATGTCTCATTAACTCTCATTGTTTCCTAAATGTGTTGGTGAGGTTTTGACAACAATTCTTTATTATTATTTCCAAATGGACATGAGCATTGGTTAGTTTTATTTTATTTTGCAACTAAAATTTTACTGAAATCACCCTATCATCTATCATGATTTTTTTTCATGTATTGCTTTTCTTATTATGATTTGTAGAGTATATTAGTTTGATCATATATTTTCAAGTCGTAAATGCCTATAGTCTCTCTCACTCATCATTTCTTGCATTCATCATCTCAAATTTTTTAAAAAAGATGAAAGTGTAAGGGTTTCAAAGGGCCAATAATACAAACATGTGCATTAAGAACTCCATATTTCAGCTCACATGGCTGCATGGGTTTGCATGATTGAAAACCCATGACCTCAATAGGTCAAAAAATCCCTTTAGCTCTCTTTCATCCACAAAATATGGTTCAAATGCTTAGCCTTCATATAATAAACCTTAGGAAATTAAACTTTTGATGGTCACCATTGATTTTCAACATGAATAAGAGCCTCTTTTCTCACAAAAACCTAGAGAACTCAAGCTCAAAAAAGATAAAACTTCCTTTAATGATTTTCCCTCTATTTATTTTTACAACGTGAAGATTTTTTTTTTTAAATTTTGTACATAGACCTTAGGAAATAAGATGAATTTTAAAATAAATTTTAGTAAACCACCCTTTGTGACTAAGACTTGAAATAAAACCATACCTATGACCAATGCCTTATTTAAAGATTAATGACTCAAAACAAACTATCTAAGCCAAACCTTTAATGATTGCTAAAGTTTTTTAAAAATAGAAAACAAGTACACTAATGCTAAGAGATTGGATATGGTTGGTTATAAGGTGTTTGTGAATGTGTGGTCACATAAGAATGCAATCCATTATGGAAAGGAGTCTAATCTGACACTATAGTTTGTAAGTCCTTTCAAGATATGGGTATGTGCAAGATCATCATGGAAAAAACAAGCCCTTAAGTGGCAAAAAAAACCAGAAAAATTAGAGTTAGGCAACTTGACGTAAAAATTTGAATAATTTATCTATATTATTTCAAAAATATGTAAGAATATAATCTGTAGAAAATTGAATTTAGTTTCTAAACTACTAGGTTTGTTTTAAAAAAAAGAAATCTATTTGGTGAAAATTTGAAATTTCAATGTAGTAGTACTTAAATTTCAGGGAAAATAAAGAAGTAGGTGTCTGTCTGACCACCCTAACCACAATAAAATGATAATATTTTTTTATAAGATTTTAGATATAAGTAGATGACTCATGTCCTGATGTGATGCATATTTTTTTGTAATTTTTTTCCAAGTAAATAATTAATTATGATTTTCTTATTACAACTTTTAAAAAATATAAAAAACTCGTATGTCTGACCACCTTAACTTGGTCAAAACTTCATGAAATTCAATTTTTTTTTTTTAATCCTATAGTATGTGAAGTATAGAATGAGATGCATGTTTTGGATTCAAAAAATGTGATACCATTTGAAAGCTATAGATGTTTTTCAATCAGTCTATCAATTAGGACTTTACTCATAATTTGAATAGAAAATGAATAATAATTCCTTATTAAATTCAAAGTAAAGCATAATTTATATTGGTGGAAAGCTGAGAATCTCCTTTAAAAACCCTTTTTATTTCATCAATTTTTGGTAAAAAAAAAGTCATCAGCCACATACCCATCATATTGCCACTTTTTGGCCCATCATGATCCGCACATACCCATATTAGAGAATATATGTTCCATTTCTCATCATCTAGTCTTACCACCTAGCTTGTTACACATCCATGATTTGTTCAATGCTTTCTTAATTTTGGATGTTATATACATGATGAGAATCATGTTTTGGGTGATTTATACATAGAGATGAACATGCAACTATCTGTGCATCTCATTCATGTCTTGGATCACTGGATGTTGGCCCTTCAAGGTTGAGAGCCAAACTAATTCAAGTTCCAATGGGACCACAATGATGAGTTGTAGTAATTTTGGAGGATACCACATAGTTGAGGGATTCTACTAGCAAGTCCATTCTTAGGGGGGGATGTGAAGCTCGCCCTTTTATGTAATTGACATTGGAACTAATTGATCTACTATTATTTTGATACTCGATGATAATTTCTCATTATTATTGTGTTTGTAATTATGATCCTAATGCTAAACTATATTATATGTTGATTGCATACTAAAAGAAGATTAATTTTATATATGCATATTATAATAATTATATTAGTTGATGATTAAGTATATGTATTGGTTTTAATGTGATGATTATATGTTAACTAATTCATGAGTTGATTTTGAGATATAGGCATATAATTATTTTATGTATTATAAGTTAACCTAATTTGATTACAATTAGTAAATATATTTTCATAGAATGTTTGATATTTTTTGGGTTGTGTTAAAATTGGAATTGAATTGATATGTAATATGATGTAAAATTAACTATAATTGCATTGTGAGTTATAAATTTGTTTATGGTGTATGATTGTGTCTACATTTTCAATTATTTTTTTGTCTATTATATTAGATGTATTGACATTTTCCATTGAGTGTGTAGGTAATTTCCAAGGCTAGTAGAAACCAACTATCTGTTGAAAAGGAAAGGTGATCTAGTTCCAATTAAGAGAACTGGGATTATCTCCTTTTCACTGAACTCAACGTTAAACATAAATTGACTAGGGTTTGGTGATTTGATTGCTACCCCCAATTTTTTATATTTATTTTTTAATGTGTTGTGATATTTAATTTGATTTCTATTATGAAAATCCTATTTGACATACAACCCTAGATATAAAAATGTAATTTATCACATTGAGGAAAATAGAAAACCAAAAATTAAGTTTAGATATGAGACTGAGACATAAAGTTGAAGCTATGATGAAAGTTTGAGCTTGAATTGGTTGGTGTAAGGCGCAAGCCACCCTAGACTAGACTCCTTTTTTGGATTTGAAAGTTTCAAGATTTGGATTAAGGTCTGCACTTTGTTTTCCTAGGCTATCTTCTACTAAAACCTCTAGTTCTAACTTTCAAAAATGAGAATAGAGAAAAAGATGGTCCTATATAGTGGCTTTCCTAAGTTAAACCCCATGTTTGTATTTCTACATCCACATACAATGATCGATGATGATTAAGAGGGCATGCCATAAGTTGGGTAGAGGCTAAAAAAAAAATGATTGAAATTGATAAATGACAAATGTTAATGCTACCTTGATGTGAAAAAGCTTAAAGAAGAGATTCCACACACAAGTTTATTGATGGATGTCTCGATTTCTTGATAAACCTATGAAAGTTTAACTCACAAACACCATAATTGTTGAAGATAACATGTAGAGGATAACTTAATACATTTTCATGATTTCCTTCTAATTGATCTCCTTCAAAATAGATTTTTAATATTGAAATTGAGAGGAAAACATGCTTATATATGAATTTTAATTAATCCTTCTGGGTAGATTTCAACCTAGGGTCATTTCTAAATCATAAAAATCCACTAATCATAATTTCAAACATTCAAATAATTGATTTTTGGTCTAGGGATCTCTGCACCCTTGACCAGTACTTTTGGCCCAAATTTATAGGGATGACATGGATTTAATACATACCCAAAATTGGTAAATTATTATAATTAATGTTATAATAAAAATAGTGTGTCAAGATAGTGTGAAATTGTGAAGAGTGACAATTTTTTATGTTACATTTAACTCTTGCTTTAGTGAGAGTGTGATTTTACATTCATATTCACACTAAAGGAATAAAAATCCACATCAAAACATGAAGATAAAATATGACACTAAGTTGAGGGGTGTAAAATTCCCCAACTTAGGATCTCATCATTCCATAATGCTAATACAAACATGCACATAATACAAGAAAAGATTCAGTCTCACATAAAGAGCTTAATGAACAATTAATCGAGTACACTTTAAAAGAATACACAAAGAAAACATACCATATATAAAAGAATACATGAAGCAAACACATGAAATACACAAAAGAACCACATGAAAGAAACAAAGTAGACACATAGTAACATAAGACATGTAATAAAAATACAAAAAGACATAAAAACAAGGATTAGTACTAAAAAGGATCCAAGCCATTAAGGTAAAGAGACCCGAGTCTTAAATTTTCCTCCAAAATGTCATCAATAGGATGTGTTAGACAAGATGGTGCTCTCATAAGGATGTTAAATTACTCATGAAACACATGGATTCACTAGAAAACAAGTTGTGTTATGCTAGGTTTCCATGTTAAAAGATGCTCAAGTTCATGAATCAAAAAGTTCCATTATGCTAAACCCATGGACCATTTTTTCAATCATGCTTTAGGGAGCACATAAAGATTTAATATCCCAGGGGATGAATTTCCATCCACACCTAAGGAGGTGTATACATGTTTTACATCACAGGGGATAAATAAATTATTAATGTCAAAAGGGAGAAATTTATAACCACATCTCAAGGGGCATTATAAACAACACCACCACCAAAGGGGTATCTCAATAATTCAAATCTCACAAGATTTCTATGTAATGGATAGGGTGATATTCCCCCCTTAAAAGTTCAACACGCTTCCTATGTTGGAATTTTAAGGAAATAAGAGACTAAGAGGGGATACTTCAAAAAATAAACACCTCCCAAAATTAGTTATCCTTTCCCTCCAAGTGTAAAGGAAACAATAACCAAACTAGAAACTAGCGTGTTGCTCCCATGGAAAAAAATGGTTGTACTTAAGATTGGACCATGATGAATGACAATGAGCAAACACGTGAAGCTAAAAATGCCACATAGTGAGGAGAAATGCCGTAGAAGAGGAATCATTATTATTTAGAGTGATTAGGTGCATCAACATATGGAAGAGCACCATAATCATTAAGTTGTATTTTATTACTCAAGGCCTAATATTCATTTGTGGAATGACCATGAACTCAATGATATGCACAAAATGAGTTATTACTATTAAATTTCTTTCATTTTGGAGGGAGAAGATTAATCATGATGGATTTGAGAAGCCTCCACAAAATATGCTCTTACTATGATAAAGGTGTAGGAGATAATTTTTTCTCTTTTGAAGAAAAGCTTGCTCACTTACCACATGATGTTTTAAATATAGTATATGATGATGGATGATATGAAGATGGAGAAAAAGGATGGAAACCTAAACCCCTTTTTGATAGATACAACATAGAATTCAAATGATCCTTAACTCCGTGTTCCATGTTTTTAGTATATCCATTTTTAGAAAGTATTTTATATCCAAGCCCATAAAATTTTTCCAACTCAAATGAAGAAGTCTTATCTAAATGATTATAAGAATATTTTTTTCTTTTGTAAGAATGAAAATCCTTTTTATATTTTATAAATTTTGGAATGTTCAACACACGAGGGACAAAAGATAAAGATATCCTATCACCATTGAGGGGTGATGTTCTTAGATTTGTTGATGTAGAAGAATATTGAGTGGATGAAACACAAGACTCCTTGGGTTTTTATTGTGAGATTTTATACTCTTGAACAAAGGAGAGTGTAGAATCCAATGAACCCCAATCATCACCAAAAAATATTTTTGAAGATAAATAAATATCATGATCAACATTTTTATTCAACTCTTTGGACCTTGATGGTGATATTTAAATACCCCATTGAAACAAGGTGTAAAATATAACAACCCCAAATCATCACCCAAGAGTGTATTAATACTATCATAATCATTAGAAGGTAATGGCTCAAATTTGGAATATGGAAACAAAGTATTAAGAGATTTGGAAGTGTTATGTTTGGGTTTGACTTGTGAATTATAACTTTGTTCATTCACTTTTATTATATATACCTTGTTATTATATTTATATTTCATCTCATGGTGAATATTAGATGGGACTCCTTTCATGGAATGAATCCATGGTCTACCTAGGATGATTATATGTGAAAGTGGTCCCAACATGATATGAATAGGGGTAGGAAATATCATAGGTCCTACCTTAATGAGTAATGTGAATATCCATAATGGTTGCCTACTAACTTTATCAAGGCCACAAATAGTAAGATCATTAGGTTATACAAGATTCTTATCCACACTAAGTTAATCTATAAGATCCATTATGAAAACATTAAGGCCTGATCCATTATCAATAAAAGTAAATCCCATTTTTATTAATTCTAACCATTATCATTAGGGAAATATATGTTTTTATTGGATATCAAATGAGGGTAATTCATTTCGAGCCCGAAGGTAATATACAATTTTTTTGCTTGCATACAATAAAACAAGGTTGCTACATCATTCATTTTGACAAAATGTGAGATATCAATTTTCTAAAAATCCTGATGGAGAATCTTGTGTTATGTAGGTGATATTTAGATCAAGTCCCAAAGGGAGATCTTGGTTGGAGTATTATGAAGTTTCTCAACAAAATCATACTCTTTACCACTACATTGAGGAAGGATAGGTGGGGGTGGAAGATATGGTTGAGGAAATTGAATGGATGCTAACATTTTTTTTGGTTTCTTATTATTTCTAGTGTTATATGTGTGAGAAACTTCATGATAACTTGGTTGCTTTAATATATATTGTTGCACATGGTTACTAGTGAGTTGTTTTGTAAAGTTTAGGATATGGCCATGAGGTTTAGGAGGTCCAATAATAAAATGTGGGTGTATGATTTCAACTTGTTGGAAATATTATATCAGTGGATTCCTTGATGTCAATTTTGAAACTTCATCCATGCAAGCCACCTTACTATCATTTGAATGAGGAAATGTATCAATAATTTCATCCTCTTACACAACAATATATTCCAAAGTAGGAGAGGTATTGGAAGAGAAACAAGCACGATTATCATGATTCTCAATGAATGCATCCTCTTGCACCATGATTCCCTCACAAGTAGGAGAGATATTAGGAGAAGAATAAATATCATTATCATGATTTTCAATTATTGTATTTGCTCGCAATAAAATACTCTCACAATTATGAAATATAGTGGGAGAGGTATAAGAAACCAACAAAAAAGGAGATAGAAACTCATTTTCATATGCTTGTAAAATATTTTCTTTAAATTGCTTAAGAAATTTTAAAAATGACATTAATTATGATAAAACAATATTTTCTCAAGGAAAATATTAATTCTATGCCTTATGGATCAAACTAGTGATGTTTAACAAAATTAGATAGTTTTCAACACAAAATTTTAAAACATAAACCAAATATAAACAAAGAACACTGACAAAGATTTTTGATGAAATTTTAGCCCAAATTGATTAGAAAAGGGTGCAATACACCCTAGAATAGAAAAGTATTTCTAAGAAAATAGAAATATGGGAATCATATACAATGTCAGAGGGTCCCAAACTATAGAGGTTTAGGTCTGGAGGTGAAAAAAGTTTTTAAAATGCACTAAAACCTAATTTTTCTATATGAATCACATACATGCATGCAATTTTTGATATTTTTATAGCAATTGAAAATGTTGAAATGATAATTTTTAAAAATTGAATACTATAATTACTTTATTTTTCTAAAAAATATAAAAAATCAATATTGTGTAAGGCCCCATATTTTATGCATTGATTATAACACATGTGTTTCCTTGGTAAGTTTCATTACTAGTATTCAATCAAGTTAACTAATGATTTATGTAGTCTTGATCTAATATGAACATTGTGGTGCATGTTTGAACATAGTACAAATGGATATTATTGTGTGGGCCTTGTGGATAGAACATTAACTATGTCAATACACTCAACCAATATTTTTATGTGTAAACTCAATGGTAGAAAAAGTTAATAGGATTTTTGGTACCATAAGTCTATATCATGTGACTATATCTTGTATATAGATAGAAAGATTTGTAATTTTTGTTAATATGCCTTGTTGGAACTAGAAGCACATGATGTTACTATAATTTGTAAGATAGTATGAATAGTAAGTTTTGTATGTGTCATAAAGAAATACAAACCCAAGTTAATCATTACTTCCTTTATTTTTGTGATTTCTTACCTTGTTGGGGTTGGAAAGAAAAGTGGTCCTCAGAGTTATTTACTATTGTGAATTGGTGATTATGTTGTTATATTCTCATAATAATAATGAGAAATCAACCTTGTATTAATAGCAACATGTTATCAAGGTGGATATTCCTTAATCTTCTCATGTTACTATGTAAATACTAAATTCTATGCATTAATATTGATGACAATCTCAAGAATCTGGAGGTTCCTTTATTATAACTTAGTAGTGGTAGCAATATAATTTAGTACAAAAGTGGTTCAATATGAAAATGTGAATATAGTTAGGATGGTGTAAACCAAGGAAGTAGAATGTGTATAATCACTATATAGATAGTATTGATTCCATTTATTATCAATGCTAATTTAATTTGTGATAAAAACAAAATAAAGTAGAAGTACAATTGACAAGTGCTAATTTGCATTCGTGAATGATTTTTAGAATATGAATGCTAGGTTACCTAGATGTGTTGAAATGCAGTAATCATGGTTACAATTTTTAAAGACATAGAGTTGGAAATGGCTAACATTGAGTGGAAATATTTTTGTATTCCATCATCAAAATATGATCATTCCAAAGATGCACAACAATGCATGTTCAAGGTGTGTAAATTTAGTTATTATTTAGTTGGTAATGTAATTTTGAATATATTATTAGATTATTTCTATCATGATGCACTATTAGTTATTAATTATTTGATAATGTAATTTTGAATATTTCATTTGATTATTTCTATCATTATGCACTAACAATTACACTAAGTTGTGCAGATATAAAAAAGAGACAATGGAGAACAAGAGAGTTTTTAGGACCCTAATTATCTTTAACTCATATTGTGGGGTAAAGTGTTGTGCTGTGTGAACATTGAAATAATTTATATTCTGTATCTGACTTAAATGATTGTGATATTAAAATTTTATTGATTATGTAAAATTTTTGAGGTGTATTTTGGGTGTCTTGAATGGTGTAAAAAGTGTAACCCATGGGAAACTTGGTAAGCCATTTTTAGGAAGTGGAAAATGATAAAATTGGAGTTAAATTAAGTAATTTTGGAGACCCCAACCCAAGTGTCTAGGGTTAGGGCATGGGAACATGAGGTGAAAAGGGAGTTTGAGTTATGTTTGGTGGGATTTATTTCATTCTTTTTCTCAGCTAGTTGGTTTGGGAAAAGTGGGGGACTATCATGTTGGTTGGTTGAATAGAAGGAAGAAAATGGGATTGCTTCTTCCCATCATGTTCATCTTGGGAGGTAAGTTACTAGGTGATCTACTCTATTATTTAAGAAACCATTGAGTTGATCCATTTTTTCTTCTTCTTATTAGACATAAATCTAGAAGTTCCCTTGGTAGGGTGTGTTTCTTTTGAGATATGGGGTTTCTGCTTGATATGCTAGTTTATAGTGCGTGGTCAAATTTTTTTCTATTATGTTGTCTAGATGTGAACTTATTTTTGGGTCTTAAAAAATATCTTGGCTCAGAGGTATGGTGATATTTTCATAGCTTGAAGACCCATTAAGGTTGGGTGGAGAGAATTTCTTCATTGGTTGCTCAATCAACAAAAACAAAGAATAATAGATAGAAACCTCCTCTCTCAACTTTGTAACAACATAAGCCCCCTAAGAAGACCCACATGTGTAAAAATTTGAGCACTAACCCAATTTGAAAGATGTAGCAGGTCAATTAGAGGTAAAGATAAATTTTGTAATATGTTAGTCAAAATTTGTGAGTCTCAGAAAACGTGAAGTTTTCCCTGTTTCACTATTGAAATAAGTTGCTATTAGAAAATTCTATAACTAATGAGCTATCAATTTAGGTCTGAATAGTTTATGGTTAGCCTCATCCATTATGTTTCTTAGAAGAAAATTTTATCATTTCGAGAGCTTATATAATTGTTCCTCCATTTTAGCAAAATTAAACTATCCTATAGATAGAGGGATTTTCCAAAACCAAAAAAAGAAAAGAAAAGAAATAGATTAATCTAAAATTATTCTATTATTTTTTGGTATACAAGCTATTAAGATATAAATATGATGTCCTCTATAAATAAAATTAGCAATCTTGAGCCGTTTATTTTCTCCAATTTGTTCGTGAGAAAATGACAAGCTAGAGACTACTAGGTGCAAGATAATGAATGTTTTAATATGAGTGTTTTATTTCAAAGGTTTTTAATTGGGTTGCACCTTTTTCCTAATGGATGCTTGACCCTATGGGTGGTAGTGACCACCACCATGTGGCACCCCTTGGATTGTGGCCTTATGGTGGTGTTGCCACCTCAGAGGCTATGACCTAGGGTGTGGGGATCCTAGAATTACCCATGCCAAATAAATCAAGAGAAAAAATATTTAAGAACCATAAATTAAAATAAAACTGACAAAAAAAAAAGAAATATAAATAAATTAATTCAAACGTAATAATTAAAATGAAAATGGCCTCTACGAATAGGAAGGTGTGGCCTACATTACAACAGAAAAATAGAGCAATAAAATGTTAAACCTTAAACCAATCTTCCCACAAATCTCTTTAAAAGAACAATAATGCCTCACCTGGCTCTTCTAACATGCTCCCATTTCCTTCCCAAGTTTATGGCTAAGAGAAGATTGTTATATGTTATCTTTTAGGGAATTGCTTAAGTCTCATCTTCATGTTAGGGTTTCTTCTGTTGGACGCGTGATGTAACTTATTCTTTCTTTATTTTTTAATTAATATTGTTTTCGAGTGTTCTTTGATCCCTTCGCTGCCACCTTGAATGTCCATCCCAAAAAAAATTCATGTGGCCTGCAATTGTCTTAAGGTGGGAAATTAATGTTGGATTTGTTGCTCATTTATAGTCTCTTATCATTTGATTTATTTTACCATTGCAAGGCTTATGCAAGTTTTTAGCCTTTCCTTCTACAAGAAGTGTGACGATAGTGTTACCTTGGGAAATTATGTGAAGGCTTAGGATCTAGAGCCGATCCCTTCAAAACATTAAATAATTTCCCTCACGGTGAAACTCCCACCTTAGTCAACCATTTCATAAAATACAAAAAAACATGAAGGCATGCCAATTTAGATTAGAGAGGTGGTGCTAGAATTTAGTTACTTATGCCTCTTTTTAAGAATATCTTTTAAATAAAATAAAAATAAAGCCTTACCTTTTTATAAATCATATAACCTCTTACAAAATTAATTTAACCTTTCATATAATAATAGTAAGAATTAAATATACCAACCTAACCTTATTTGTTCATATTATTTGTAAATTTTCTTTTATTGAATAAAGTGAATAAAAAGAAAAGAAAAGATGAATCAGTAATTAAATGAATAAATAAATAGGAAGGTGTATTTAAAGGATTAGTGATATGAGTTGTATAAAGAATTTAAATTAAGTAAGCTTTGGGAAGAAGGGTATAAATTTAAATTTTCCCTCGAAAAATTCTATTGTCGAGGGTGGATTCATTGAATAGAAAGAATGGTTTAGTCTAACATTGATAAATCATAGCTAAATTAATTAATTTGAATTATTTTTTCTACTGGACCCTTGACAACTCTTAAACTCCATAATATAAAATATGGAAAATTAGTTTTTGGGTAATTGAATTAAGTGTAAATCGACTACTCAACTAGTATCATTAAAATTGAAGATATTTCGATCTAATCCTGGGTCTTGTCAAGACTTAAACATTGTCAATCCGCATACAACCTCCTATAGAGGGATCAACACTAAGTGATATTTCCTTAAGGTTCCATACATAGGATACCTAACCCTTGATAGGTCAACCCTCATCTTAGGGTGTGCGGGAGGAAGCTCTTTCACACTCAACCCTATTTTCCTCTCACTCCACCTTCAGGAAATGCACATGTTTAACATTAAATAAGTAATGTCAAGAAATTGTGTATGCATGAATCATGGGGGAAAATGATTAAAGCATTTAAATTTCTTGGGAATTTTTACTTTTTATGTATGCTATTGTGTGATTTTAGATAAAACATAGGTATATATAGGTATATATGTATGTATGATTGAAAAATGTGAAATGAATCAATTTTAGAATATTTAAATGTAGAGTTGTAAAATTTTATATTAGATAAATTATTGGAAAATTATGCATTAATTCTATTTCCCTTACATTTTAATGTTTCTTATTTTATTAAAATTAAAATTTTGATGTTTCACATTCAAGTACGAATGTCATTGTAAACTTATTGTAAACTTCTATAGCTGATTGAACATTCAATCATGGAACATGGAACCTTGCAAACCTAGTTATGATAAAAAGAGAAAACAATTATGTAGATTATAGAAAGTACAATAATCCTCTATAGATGTTATTTAAATCAACATTAAGAAGTGAAAATGAGTATCTCAAGTGAAATTGAGAGGTTGTTGGAAGTAAGATGTCTCACGTATGTTAAATTTTAAATTGATATCTAATCAATAGTTAAAGATATGATTAAATATAAGTTAAAAAAATTTAATAAATGCAATGGATACATTTAGAAGACCACTATTGAGTGAATGAAATGTGTGTATTTTAATTTTGTGGTAGGATGTGGTGAATGAAATATAAGGTATATGTTTTGTGAAATGTGGAGAGACTAGTAGACTTTGTGTTGTGTCTCAAGTGTATAATACATAGTATCTAACTTGTGATAGGGGTGATGTGGACGTAAAGTATGATCTACCTATGTATACCCTTCATGATATTCATGGGTGTTTAGATTCCAAAATTGTTAAAGTGGAGTGGTTGTATGCTTATTGCATGTAAATTCTAGTTGTGTGTTTTGTGTTGATGTTTCTCCCTTAGTGTTGACCCCTTCCTTTGGAAGAGGACCCACTAATGTAACTAGGGGTTAAGGGACACATGTCCATCTATTAAGAAAATTAGAAGGTTCTATATGTCATCCCTAATCTAGAAAAAGGACCTACATAGAAACTTTATGAATTTCCATGGATGTTGACCATGATCTACTCCCCCACACATGAGAGCTATGCTTGTTGGTTCATAGTGCAAACCTAGTCTTTAGAATGGTACCCTATCAAGTTGAGGATGATCTACAATGTGCCTTGCCTTAGATTTACCTCTACTCATAGTTTTATCAACATTGGTATTTTGAGGGTATGACACTTAAGCCAACTTTTAGGCTTTTGGGATATTTGATAGCATCAAAAGCTAGGCAGTAAGTATACGGGTAAACTTGTATGCTCTACAAATTATCAAGAAAAAATTAAAATAAAATTTCTTCAAGTTAAATTCAGGGATAAAGAGCTCAAAATTATAGGAACATGCTTGGATGAACAATTAGTTGTACAAAGAAAGAACTTATGTTAATAGCTACAAGAAAGTAATATTATAGACAAAGATAATGGAACATGACAATAAAAATTACAGTGTGACACCATGTAGTAGTGGATAGTATGCTATAAAAGGTATAAAATTTGGACCATAAGATAATTATAGGAAACTCGAATATGGGATATCTCATGGTAGCAGATTAATGGATTCATTATTTAGCGAGTCTTGATTGTGTGGGACTATGTTATTCAGGATATGGTTACTATGTTGTTATTATGTGGTTTGAGACCATAATGATTATGCATGATACTATATATTATGTGGTTTGAGACCACTATTCCCCTCTTCCCATTGGGTGGTGTTACACCTCAATGTGTATTTATTGGTTACTATTACTTTTTATGAATAAATATGTTTTAATGAATGATTATGTTTTTAGTGAATTCCAATGAATGAATGAGATGAATGAATACGTATTATGATGTTATTTATTTTTATATTCTTTAATTATGAAAATGATATATGATGAATATGATTTTTATGTTATCATCCAACTTCATTCATGATGCACTAAGTTTGATGCCGGAAATAATCAAGCTATCCACTATGGAGAGGGAGAATATCACCTAGGAGAGGAAGTTGGTATAGAAACCATTGATGTACCTACTTGAGTTTATGCATATACTCATGTCTTAGATTGTTCAAGCTTTTTCAATTTAGTTTGGGATATGTGTTGGTAAGTAAGTGATGCAGGAGCATCCAGTGGTGTAAGGGCAATCTTGCATCACCCAAAAATATTTAAATTTCAAGTTTCTCAGTTTTTAGATGTTTTTACATTTTTGGATACCCTTTTCATCATAATGAAATTCTCAATTTACGGTTTTTATTTTCTATTCCTGGGTTGAAAGATATTGCAGTTTTAGTTTCCCATATTTGCACCTAAAAATCTTCTGAGTTGGATTTGAGGCAATTAGAGTTCCTGAAACGGCCCTGAAACTTTCTGAAATTGGCATAGAAAGTTTTGATCACATTATTGACTTTGAGACCTTTCTAACGGTTCAAACGATTCGTGAATCAAAGTCCCGGATCAAAAGTTATGGCCTTGGGAAGTTGGCGCACTTTCTAGAAGATACAATTGCAAATGTTCTTTTGAAATTTGAACTTCAAGTTATAATTTTTCTGTGCCAAACCGCATAAACTCAAATTTGAATGTTGTTTTGGCTCCAAACTAAAGAGGAGCTCTATTTATGGGTGGGTTTCTAATTTTTGGGTAGCTTTTCGAGGACAAGCTCGCATATTGCGAAAGGGTTATTCTGTAGCTTTCTATAACTTGCATGTGTTGTAGAACTTGGGGATTTGAGATCCTCTGCAAGTAAGAATCTCCATTTTCTGAATAACAAAATTATTCTCTTGTTTGTGGGTTATTTTCTAAGTCTCGGGCTGTGCCCTCATCAAGTGGTATCAAAGCATGGTTTTCTTGAGCGTGTGGACAGATTGCTGATCATGAGGCAGTTCACACCAGGACTGTGGTTGTGGGTCGAGGTCAAGAAAGATGCCTCCAAGAGTGATGCCTAGTAGGCGTGGTGGTGCCAGAGGTGGTCGAGGCAGAAGAAATGCTGGTGGAAGAGATGCACCGACAGTCCTCCAGAGACAAATTGATGTGTTACAAGAGCGGTTGAGAAGAGGGTTAAACCCGAGGGAGGAAGGTGAGGATGAAAGAGAGGAAGAAGGTTCAAATGTAGAAGAGGAAGAAGAAGAAATTGATCAAGAACAAATGTGGCTAATAAGGGTCATTTTGAAGATCGGGAAAAGACCCAGAGAAGAAGTCCCCAGTTATTCTGAAAGTCTGAACCCGAAAGAGTTGATTGACTAGATCAACGAGCTAGAAGAATATTTTGAGTATGAGGAAATGGAGGACCCAGATCAGGTTAAGTTTGCGAAAATGAAGCTAAAGGGCCATGCCAGTATTTGGTGGAAAAAGGTCCAGTTGGAAAGAAATCGAAGAGGAAAAGGCAAGATCACCAGATGGGATCGCATGGTAGAGAAACTGAAGAAGTAGTTCATACCAGTGGACTATGAGTTAGATCTGTAGAAGAAATTGCAAGGGTTGAAGCAAGGAAGCAGATCTGTGAAAGAATATATTGAAGATTTTCACAAGATAATTATTAGAATGGGTCACACAGAGGCCAATAAGGAGAAGGTAGCCCGATATCTTAATGGGTTACGACCGAGCATTCAGGAGGAGTTAAGCCTAGTCAGAATGACCACCATTGAGGATGTGTATCAGTTTGCTCTGAAGGTGGAAGATAAGCTGAACAAAAGATTTGATGGCAAGCAAAAAGGACGAGGAGGTCAAAGCGGAAAGGGCAATGGAAGACCTTCAGGAAGCCAAAATGATGATGAAAAAAGAAGTGAAGATGTGGGTACCAACCAAAGCTAAAGGAATGACAACTTCTACCGCCCTCGTGATCAAAACAGTGGTGATCAAAGGGGTAGAGGACGAGGGAGATATGGACAAGGATCTGGAAGAAGTGGTTTCAGAGGAACGTGTTTCCAGTGTGGTGAAGAAGGGCATCGAGCCTATGAATGTCCACAACACCAAGGAAGGGCAGACAAAAGGCCAGAAGGTCATGGAAGGGTTGTGCATGCAGATGAGGAGGCCCAATCTGAACATTCAGATGATGCTGAAAGGGGAGAAGCCCTAGTGATTAGGAGAGCCCTGGTGACTGAGGAAAAGGAACCAGAATAGAGGAAGAATCTGTTTCACATAAAGTGCAAGTGTGAAGGAAGATGTTGTGATGTCATTATTGACATGGGAGCACCGATAATCTGGTGTCAGAGGAGATGGTCACAAAGTTGAAGCTAAAGGGGGAAAGACACCCGCACCCATATCGGATTGCCTGGTTGCAGAAAGACCACAAAGTTTTGGTCAATGAGCAGTTCCTAGTAAAGTTCAAGATCGGGAGCTACCATGATGAGGTACTCTGTGATATCATCCCCATGGATGCATGTCACATGTTATTAGGGAGGCCGTGGTAGTTTGATAGGCGAGCTATACATGATGGCCATGCAAACACTTATTCCTTGACAAAGGATGGGGTTCATCACAAGTTGAAACCCCTGAAGGAGACCGAAGAAAAGGTATGCATTAGTGCTAGAATTTGTTATGTAGATGGAAGAAATTTTTTAGAAGGTATGAAGCATGAGCGTGTGTGTTATGCATTGATTCCTAGAGTGAGTAAGGAGGATAGTGAGAAGGTTCCAGAAGAATTTCTAGGATGTTGGATGAGTTTCAGGATATTGTTTCTGATAATGTACCTGAGGGTTTACCACCAATACGGAAGATCAGTCATCAGATTGACTTGATTCCTGTAGCCAGTTTGCCAAATAAGGCAGCTCATAGAATGACTTTAGTAGAAAATGAGTTGAATAGACAAGTTCAAGAGTTGTTGAGAAAGGGTTTGATACATGAAAGTTTGAGTCCATGTGCAGTACCTACAGTACTAGCACCAAAGAAGGATGGGGAGTGGAGGATGTGTACAGATTCTCAAGCCATAAACAAGATAACAATCAAGTACAAATTTCCCCTGCCAAGGATGGATGACCTGATGGACTATTTGAGGAGCCCAATACTTCACAAAGATTGATCTGAAGAGTGGATATCACCAAATCCAGTTCGAGAGGGGAGATGAATGGAAGACTTCCTTCAAGACCAAAGAGGGCCCTCGCAGTGGTTAGTCATGCCTTTTGGGCTAACTAATGCACCGAGCACATTCATGCGGCTCATGAACGAGGTACTAAAAGAATTTTTGGGAAGTTTTGTTATTGTGTATTTAGATGATATTTTGATTTTTAGTAAGACGTTGGATGAGCATCTGATGCATATTCAGAGAGCCTTTGAGAAGTTAAGAGAAGAGAAACTGTTGATTAATCTGAAGAAGTGCAGTTTTGTGAAGAGGGAGTTAGTGTACTTGGGGTTTGTTATCTCAGCAGAAGGTCTCAAGATGGACCCAGAGAAGGTGAAGGCTATTCTGGAATGGCCTACCCCAAGAACTACTACTAAGGTGAGTTCTTTCCATGGTTTGGCTAGTTTTTATAGAAAGTTCATTAGAAACTTTAGTAGTATTTGTGGACCCCTGACTGAAACAATGAGAGGGGATAGAAAATAATTCAAATGGAGCACTAGAGCGGCAAAAAGTTTTGAACTATTGAAGCAGAAGGTGACAGAACAACCTGTTCTAGCCCTCCTAGATTTCAACAAGGTGTTTCATGTGGATTGTGATGCCAGTCGTTGTGCCATTGGAGCAGTGTTGAGCCAAGAAGGTAAGCCCATTGCCTATTTCAGTGATAAGTTAAATGATGCCAAGAGAAAGTATTCTATATATGATTAGGAATTTTATGCAATAGTTCAAGCATTAAAGAAATGGAGACATTATTTGTTGCCGAAGGAATTTTTTCTATATACTGATCATTAGACCTTGTAGTACCTAAATAGTCAGGGAAAATTAAATCAGAGGCATATGAAATGGGTAGAGTTTTTGTAGAGTTATACCTTTGTTTTGAAACATAGGAGTGGGAAGTCAAATAGGGTCGTAGATGCCTTAAGTAGGAGGCATACATTGATGACAAAGATGCAGATTGAAGTGGTTGGGTTCAATGAACTCAAGACACTATATGCAGAATATCCTAATTTTGCAGAGGCTTGGAAAGCTTGCAAGGAACCTGTTATAGTGGACAGGACAAGGTGGCTGGATTTCATAATCCAGGATGGCATGTTATTTAAGGGAAGTCAATTGTGTATCTCGAGGATTTCCATGAGGGAGAACTTGATAAAGGAGAAGCATAGTGGAGGAATGTCAAGACATTTTGGTTGGGATATGACCATTGTCATTATTAGTGAGCATTATTATTGGCCTCAGTTGTCACAAGATGTGAAGAAGTTTGTACAAAGCTGCAAGGTATGTCAGATGGCTAAAGGAGTGAGCCAGAATACAGGCTTATATCAGCCCTTACCTATACCAAAGAGGCCATGGGAGGATATAAGTATGGACTTTGTTCTTGGTTTGTCAAGGACACAACGAGGGAATGATTCAGTCTTTGTGGTGGTTGATAGGTTTTTGAAGATGGCACATTTCATTCCATGTCAAAAGACCCATGATGCAGTCCACATTGCTGACTTGTTCTTCAAAGAGGTGGTAAGGCTACATGGTCTACCAAAGAGTATTGTTTCAGATCGTGACACCAAATTTGTGGGGTACTTTTGGAGGACCTTGTGGAAGAAGCTGACGATAGAGTTGAAGTTCAGTTCTGCACACCATCCACAAACAGATGGGCAGACAGAAGTTGTTAACATGAGTCTGGGTAACCTATTGAGATGTTTGGTAGAAGATAAACCTAAGGGATGGGACTTGATCTTACCCCAGGCAGAATTTTCTTACAACAATTCTCTCAACAGAAGCATTGGTAGATCGCCATTCCATATTGTGTATGGAGGTAGCCCCAGAACAACTGCAAAATTGAGGAAGATGGACCAAGGGAAGAAAATAAGTGCTAAAGCCAAATATTTTGTAGAGCACATCAAGAATATACAAGAGAAGGTACGAGAACACATTAATAAGATGAATATGCAATATAAGGCTAAGACAGATCAGAAAATGAGGAATAAGGAGTTTCAGATTGGCAATAAAGTAATGGTCCACTTGAGGAAAAAATGGTTTCCCGTGGGAACCTATAACAAATTGAAGATGAAGAAATTCGGTTCCTGTAAGATTTTGAAGAAGCATGATTCAGGGAATGCATATGAGGTAGAGTTGCCTGATGGAATCAACATTTCCCTTGTGTTCAACATTTCAGATTTGACAGAGTATCATGAAGGTGAACAGAGGAAGCACCAACAATAGGGCAGTATGGCATTCTAGCACCTACATCAAAAGGGAGGAGATTGAAGTAATCTTGGATAGTCGTGTGGGAAGAGTACCAGAAACAGGAAGTATGAAGAATATCTAGTGAAATGGAGAGGAAGGCCTATGGAAGATTCATCCTGGCTATCTAAGGCAGCGGTTGACTGGTTGGATTTTCCTCAACCATCTAAGATGTGACGGGATCACTTCTCAAATTACCCTGGGTGTCTGATGCAGGAGCATCCAGTGGTGTAAGGGCAATCTTGCATCACCCAAAAATAGTTAAATTTCAAGTTTCTCAGTTTTTAGATGTTTTTACATTTTTGGATACCATTTTCGTCATAATAAAATTCCCAATTTATAGTTTTTATTTTCTATTCCTGGGTTGAAAGATATTGCAGTTTTAGTTTCCCAGATTTGCACCTAAAAATCTTCTAGTTGGATTTGAGGCACTTAGAGTTCCCGGAACGGCCCCAAAACTTTCTAAAATTGGCATATCAAATTTCAAGCGCGTTATTGACTTCGAGACCTTTCCAACGGTTCAAACGGTTCGTGAATCGAGTCCCAGATCAAAAGTTATGGCCCTGGGAAGTTGGGCACTTTCTAGAAGATACAATTGCAAATGTTCTTTTGAAATTTGAACTTCAAGTTGTAATTTTTTGGCGCCAAACTGCCTAATCTCAAATTTGAATGTTGTTTTGGCTCCAAACTAAAGAGGAGCTCTATTTATGAATGGGTTTCTAATTTTTGGGTAGCTTTTCGAGGACAAGCTCTCATATTGCGAAAGGGTTATTCTGTAGCTTTCTGTAACTTGCATGTGTTGTAGAACTTTGGGATTTGAGATCCTCTGCATGTAAGAAGCTCAATTTTCTAAATAACAAAATTATTCTCTTGTTTGTGGGTTATTTTCTAAGTCTCGGGCTGCGCCCTCATCAGTAAGACTTGGAGATAGTTTTTGGGTTGATACGAATGTTTGGGTGTTTTTCTTTGATTCTCTATAATTATTTAGTTGATTTGAGTTATAATGTTAAATCCTTGTATTGAAGCATGAGATATACCTTATGTATTTAAATATATGTAGATGAACATGTATATATACAATAACCCATATATATGAGCATATGTGTGTATGAGCATGAATATGTAGAAATACCTAAGTATACCCATATGTAGATATGACATACACGTGCATATATATATATATATATATACACCTATCGACACACACATATTATAAGATATTAAAATAATGGCATGTATTTAATTAAATAATATATTTATACATATACATATATATTAATATGTGTGTGTGTTAAAATTCATAAATATCTCATAAATATATGATTGTGAATATATATAATTACTACATATATATATTATAATAACAAGTTATTATAATATATATTAATATATAAATATGTAAATGTGAGATACCACTTGAATATATAATGTGATGGAATAAGAAGCATTTAAGATGAAGTTTTACACATGAAATGATGTGATATAAGAGTTAATGATATCATATATGATTAATAAGTAATGCTATGTGTAAAAGTAAGTAGATGTTGAATAAAGGCATGCCTAACATGCCATGCATATGGTTGCAACCCAAGCTATTGAATAAGTCAAAAGTCCACATAATTGGAAAGGTGGCGTGAGAATTTTGATACTATTTGGAATGCATTTGAAATATGACGGTTGTGCAAATTGCAACCTCCAATAGAGGCACCATAAGTAAGCCAAAATGGAAGCAAAAAGCTATGATGGGAGTACGGATGTAAGTGGGACTGTAAAACCCACATGCAGCTCTAGTTTGTAGGCATTGATTGAGTATTTTTAACACATGTAAACAGTGAAATCCCATGATTAGCATAAGAAACAAACTAGAAATGATGTGGACACCATGTGCGTTATGAAAGGGGATGATGTGGACAATAGGTCAAAGAGAGGAAATTGTCAAAGAGGTCATGGAAATTCGAGGAAGTTTATGAGAGATTATGTGAGATAAATCTGTGAAATTTTCTACCAGTAAGACCCACGACTACCATAGGAAGGAAAGGTGGTGAATTTCATAGTTATCCTTTAGTTTGAAGTATCTCTCTAAATTTGTATAAATAACAGTCAACAGTTTCTTATTTGGTGGCTCATTGTTGATGTTTGTTGCTATTCATTTGTTATTCTTTATTCTATGAGAGAATTCTACGAGTTTGAGAGTATTCCTTTGTGAGTTTTGAGGATCAATTTAATTTTGAGAGAGAAAATTATTGAGAGTTTGAGAGTTTAGATTGATTGGTTAGATTGGAGGTGGACTATTTTGGAGAAGGCAATAAGTCAAGTCTTTCGATATTGAGCATATAGTTGCAAATTTTTCGTGAAAGCTATGTTTCCAAGGCATGCTTAGTTATTCTTATTCATTACTCTTTTCTATTTTGATACTATGTTTTGTTATTGTTTGCAAGTGCTTACGAAAATTGCATTATATTTATTGTAACTTATGAATAGAACTTGTGCATATTGCTTGAGTGAATCAAGTTGGTTTGAGGAATATTATTAGTATGATATATGTATATAGCTACTATGGTTGTAGTATTTTTTTTAGTAGTTAAATGAAGCTAACTAGAAGGTATTATGATGATATATAGGATATAGTATGTTACATATATGCTTGCACATGTTATAATGTAACAAAAGGAAAAAGGATTGATATCATGTCAAAAGTAATATGTCATCATGTCTAGGATTTGATATTGTGCATACCTATGTTAGTAGTTTAACCATGGGTGAATAACTTACATTCCCAATGGTTTATAACCCTTGGAAGTAGGACAATAGTCTATTCCCTAGGATTAGGGTGTACACTTGATTGCATTTATATTGACATGCAACAATAGGGTTGAAAAAAATATAAGAGATATATATACTTTTTAATTACCTAAGTTTTAAATGATTCTATCTTATACTCGAGCAAGAGTATATACCTAGATCCATAGTATTTTAATATTAAAGAAGAGGAATTTAGATTTTGGTGATTCAAATCCATAATGCAAGGGGAATTTAATGTGTAGAAGAATAGACTCTTCTCAAGCTGAAAATATCCTCCAAATTAGATATGAACTTAACATACATTTTGAACATGTGAATATATGTGTCATATTTAGGGAAAGGATATATGATTGTATATGAACATACAAACATAGGTATCTTATATAAATGATGCAAAGGATAACTTTGAAAGAATCATGAGGAAAATTCAAGATTAGTTGAAAGGATCTTTCTGAATTTACTAGAGGTTAAATAACTTATTATGCTAATGTACTATTATTAGACATTACTATAAACATGATGTTTTATATGAAATTTAATGTCAAGGACAACCAAATTGGTTATGGCATCCTAGAAGGATGGAGCCATATTAGGTATGACAACAAAGAGCCTAAAACCAAATATGAGGAAGTAATATTCAAATCAAGTTAATTCTAATTTTTTATACATATATTGACATAGTGATATTGTCTTAGATTGAGACCATATTTGTCTAGTCGATGACATGATGTCATCAGTATTATCTAGTTATGTATGAACAAGGAGAGTCATTACTCCCATGATTAAAAGAAAGAACTCTAATAAGAGGTAGTTGCTAGTCCCAAGAATGTTAAAAATGTGTAACAAGGTATTCAAGAGATTGGGTTAAACCTAATTGGTCAATTAGATCAATATACTTGTGTGTTATCACTTTTGTATGAGATCTTATTTATGTTATTTAGATATTAAGATTAAATCAAGACAAGAGTATTTACATGTCATAGAGTTTCCAAGTCTAGCAAGCAGGTGGGTGAACATATGTCACTGCTTCATAGAAAGTGGATGTATTTATTATATATATGATAAATATTTGGCCAAAGTAAGTGTAGATGCCACTATGTACACTTTATCAATTCACAATGAGCTAAACTTCCATAGGTAGTAGGAATTTTCATGCATGTAGCCGGGTATCTACCATATGGAAACACTAGTTATGTAGGATAGAACACCATGCTTAGTATAGGCATTATATTAGAAGGTTTCCATACCAAACTCTTCTTTGAAGGGTAGGGCCATCTTGACAATCAAGACTTATGAAAAAGAAGAAGACGAAGATGTGTGTTCTAATTGTAGACATCTTGACCAATATACTCTTGTACTATAAAGCTCTTAAAACCTATGTAAGCTCTTGTAAGTGATGATTTGATATTATAATCTTGAATCTATTTGAAAAATGTATATGAAAGATGAATTCATTATTTGGGATTATGCAATATTATTTTATTCATGCAATGTAATTTGGAATGGATTTAATTCAAATTTATAAAATATGTTATTGAAAAGGGAAAATTTTAATTCTATGTATTTGTGAACTTGATCTTTTTGCATTTTGAGTTAAAAATTAGGTGAAATCAATATGGAAAACTTTGGGAATGTTACATGTGGTATAGAGCTACCAAGTTTAGCACATGGACCTATGAGATCATTACATAAATTTTCTCACAAAAATGATTAGTGGCTAATGTTTGAGAAGTTATTCTGCCAGAGTGGTAGGAAAAAGAAGAACAAGGTAAATAGTAAGAAGGTTTATTTTCTTGAAAATTTTCTAACATTGGAACTAGGAAAGAGTCGTCCTTGGAGGATAAAACTCCTAAATCAACAACTCATAGAGAGATGCCCTTGGATTGCTGAAGGAATGCACTTGGGTTAAGTAAGAAGGTTAGGTATATTGATACAAATGCTGAATTGGAGAAACTAATTGTTAGCATAAACTAAAAAACTTCTAACGAAGTGTCATGCCTCAATATTTTATCCCTTAAAACTAAATAGTGCTAACAAATATTTTTCCTCTTAGTATAGTTGTTCCCCTAACCTTACAACAAAGGTATGTATCATTGTGAGATTATCCATTGAGAATTAGAGATGTTAAAAGAAAAGCAATTTTGAATGAGAAAGCTTGCACAATATTTGAATAAAAACAAGGTTTTTAAAGGATAGTTCTAGCATCAAATATATCCATTTTATTACCTCCATATAGCAACAAATTTTTTTTAGATGACAAAGAAAAGTTTACCTACTGATAAATTTTATTATCTTTTTTAATAGCCTATATACAAACTCAAATCTAAGAAATTCTTATTTCCATTAGTATTAAATTTATTTGAAGATGATGGTTTACCATGTTGGGTTAAATTTTATATCCTTAACCAAGTGGAACTAAAGAGTTTAAATATTCCTCTTAACAATTATTTATAGGTGATGAATAAATTTACAAATTTTTCAATAATCCTAAGTAAAGGCTTCACAAATTTGAATTGATTAGAACTATTAGTTCTACCCTCATTTAAATTTGGAAAATCCTTTAAATCTCTTTAAACTATCATTTACCCAATAAGATAGATTCTTTGATCTTGACCTAAGTAATTACTTTCGTTTTAGATATCTTATTTAATTTTTAGTTAATTACTCAAGTAATAAATAAATCACGTATTAGTCTTAAAAGATCACCATTATACATTGCTAATACTTAATCTATAAATGTATACTGAGTATTCCTCATAACTTAAACGTTACCCCAAAATTAAGAGACCTTGCCAAAATAATCTTATTATTTCATTAAAATTTCAACAATCCTTTACATGCATACATTCTTCCGATTGACATGAACTCACTTGAGTGATTCTATGATGAAGCTTTTTATGTCTACATTCTTTCTTTACTAAATCTTACGTGTTTTACCCAAGGAATTTAAGTTTGGCTGAAAATAAATTTTGATTATTTCACTGCTCATTGAAAGAAGTTAATAAATAGTTCTACTTGTGAGCGATGATTTTTAGTTTCCTGACTCTCATTTTGTTTCCACAACCTGACCTAGCAGTTTAGTTGTTGGATTGTGACATTGCTTGCTAAAGTCCCTCAGTCGCTTGGCAAAGATAACTGAATTCCAAGCGCTTACTCTGCACTTCCCTGATTAACTCAGTTGATGCAAACCACACTAAAATAAGAACAAAAAATGGGTAAACCAAACCGGTTGACAGATGCAGAGTTAAAAATCTTGGTGCATGTTCACGAGGAAATATGATGGATTAACCTAAATGGAATAAACGAAAGGAGGGGTCGACACTACCCATTGGGGTGGCACGCTGTAATCATTCCCCTCTCTCTGTGAATAGGTTGCCTCTTCCACCACACACTAGGCACGATGCTAGAAGGTCTGAGCAACTCTTTACTGCTAATTCTAGGCTGACTCTTCCCTGCATTGTGTAATTTGATCAACTAGAAAGTCTGGCCACAATGTCACAACCAGATCCAAAACCAGAATGAGTGTTGCTTCAGTATAGAATCTAAAAATTAGGTAAATTAGGGCCAAACTAATGATGTACAAGAGAATCTAAAAATTTCAAGACCAAATTCTAAAAATAGAAATTAGATCTTAACAAAGATCACATTTGGGGTTTTCAAAAAAAAAACATGATACCAAACTGACTAGGAAGGGGCATTGGCACCCTAGACAAGAGGTGCAAGATTTTTCCAATTTAAAATTCTAGAAATCAATTAGAGTGTTTTAGGATCTGAGGTTCCCTAGGTTCAAATCTTGATTAGGACAAAAAAATTCAAGTTCAATTCTGAAGATCGAGGCTTAAGAGTGCATGACATCATAAGGAATGAAACACTCTTGAACTCCAAGAAATAGATCTATTAGAAGGAAGAAAGACTCATACAATTAGGGCATCAATGAAAACTAGAAAATAACCATAAAATTAATAAATTAAATTAAATCATAATGGAGAAATATAATAAAACCATAAAATTTGTGACACACTCTAAAAAACATAAATTCAATAAATAATAAAGAAATAAAATCAAAATAGACAAAATACCACCAAGTTTGTTGAACACTTGAAATACTGAGAGGGGGTGAGTCAGTATTCCTTTAAACCATTCAAACATTAAACATCCAATCACTAATGTATATTCAATTACAGTAAAGAAAGAAAGCATGAGACATTAGTAACATCATCTAACACATGAATGTCAATATTTTTTTACGTGGAAAACCCAAATTGGGAAAAACCACGCTGAGGATTAGCTCACAATATATTATAATCAATTATAGTAAATTTATAGAAGTGTTCATTGCAAGTGGACCCACTCTCTAAGTGGAGTCACTATCAATAGAGAAAAATATAGAAGAGAAATTGTGACTCATAGCCTTATTTTGAACTGTTACAATTGCATCTATCATATGCATGAATTACAGTTCCAATGAATCTCAATAAACTAACTTTGCACACTTCATCTAATTCAAATCTAACACTTTTCTTTTCTCTGCATTCACATCACTTTATTCTCCAGCTTAACATTGACGACTTAAATTCACACCACTTTGATAATACTTGCATCATATACATTCATCACTTTATCATGTTATCTAAGAAAATCACTGAAAATGATCTAACCTATATATCTGCATCAACTATAACATCAATTTGGTTGGCCTCATTAGATGTAGTAAAAATATAGCTTGTTGGATCCAAAACTTTCATATCTTGTGTCACAATTCAAATCTCAAAATAACATGAAATAGGCCAGTATGGACTTATATTAGATCCCACATAAGACTATAACACTAATTTAACCTTCACATACCTTTGAAAACTTATGAGATTTCCATGACATACTCCATACTAATAAAGTCCTTCAACTGTGTATCCACATATAGGCACATGGACACCAAAATTCAATGTCAATTGGAATCCATATACTACTACCATCTATCAACTTATCCTCAAAAGTGCAAAGCCAAAAACTTACCTGCAGAGAAGTGTAGACTCTCCCACACAAATGCACTATATATGGAATAATTGTAGTTTGACAAGCCAACTTTTGTTACTCATATCTTTCAATCCAATAGCCAAAAAATTATGAAAACTTGGAATGAAATACATCTAACATCTAACAAAATAATTTTAGAAGGGTAGAGTGAAACCTTCATTTGTGGACTAGTGTAGACCCAAAAACAGATGCTCTATTAGCTTAAATTAGCAAAATTGAAACTTAGTCAATTTCCAACACAACTTACTTTTTTAGATCAAACCATCTAGAAAAATATCTTCCACAATACCTCAAAAAAATACTAAAACTAATCAAAATGATTTGCAGCAAAGATCTTTACATAAGGTACAATGTTGAAATCAATGAAAACAATGCAATACATCATTATATACCTTTTATTGTCTCTCATGCTCATGTTTCTAACAAAAATATCAATGACATTCTTCCAACAATCTCCCCCTTTGTAATTGATGGCAACATGCCAAAAATCTCCAAAATATTCTCCCCCTTTGACATCAAGGGAAAAGGGAACCTATACAACTATTATGACTAACACTAGAACTCCCCTTGAGAAATGTAAGCATATATACAAACTAATTTTTTTTGATTGAATCTCCATGAGTCATGTACCATAGAAAAACCAAAAAAAATATACTAGAAAGATGCTCTACATAGTCTTCATATATACGAAGAATTTGAATAAAAATACTCAAATGCATAAAAAAAGTGAGAAATATGTCAATTGGAGGAGGTTGATGTCTACAACTTCTATACACTGGCCTGACATGCTTTCCTATCTTCTTCCAATTCCTTATTTGCTACAACAAGTAATCTAGACTATATTTCAAACTCTATTTATGGCTCTTCTCCTTCTTCAAGAGTTTTAGATACTAGATTCATATGATTAGCTTTGTCGACACTCAAAAGAGATTTTGAAACAAGTATGAATTTGGAAGTTACCATGTCCCTTATTTCTCTAAACTATAGAATGACGTGCTCTTTTTGGGCTTGTAGCTGAAAGAATTTCTTATGCAGGTCTTCTATTACATTCCTTGTATCTCCAGTTAGGTTGAGTGCCAAATCATAGGCACTTGAGGCACTATTGATTTGAGACTCAATGGAGTCCATCTCCTTCCTAATTTTTTGTGTGGCTCTAGTCCACTTCATGCCATATTGATAAAGATCCTTTTCCTCATAAATGCACCCTTGTGCATCCTTCTTCAAGTCTGAAATTTTTTTATGTGCAAGATCACATTTCTTAGTAATTTCCAAAATTTCCTTATCATTAATTCTCTTCTCAACCTCTTTCTCTGCTTCATCTTTAACTCTAGAGGCATACACCTAACAACAATCAATTAAAATTTTAAAATTCCAAATAGTGATGTATCTATATGTTTTCACCATGTTTGTTCTCTTTTAATTATTTCACCACTATCACTGGTTCTTCCATTAGTTCTCCACTTCTCTAATGTGTCTCAATGATTTATTTTCTTGTGAATGCATGAAATACATCTCTCAGTTGTAGCTTGTGGAGTAGAGATATCTTATATAGATTTACATTGCCTTGTTGCATTGATAATTGTAGTAGTTGTAATGACACAAGAGGTGGGAACTTGGGCTACATACTTAATAGATTCTTTAAGGAATCTTTGAAGGAGCTAGAAGATTCACCATATTTCTTTTTTATCTCCACAAATTTTCCCTTTGAATCCTTTTCCTTAGTGTTTCCTAAGTCTAGTGGAATCTTTTTTCTTGTACTTCTGAAGGTATCCTCTTTCTTATCTTTAGCTTCCTTTTCTTGATCTTCTTCCTTATCCACATCAGAATTTTCATTATCATTATTCTTCCTCTTTTCCTCTAGAGGATTTTCTATGTTAACCAAAGGAGTAATTCTTTTTGGTACCAAAGGAGTAGTATTTTCCTTTGCAATGTATTCTCTAATTACGGCTTCCTCAACATCTTTTTCTTTCATCTTCTTTACTTTTGGAGGTGTGTTGTCTTGTGCAACTTCTTCATTTGTATCATACTCATGTTGAGCTTCATCTATCTACACATCTTCTTCAATATGTAATTCTAGAGCAGGAGTTTCCACATTTACTTCTTCTTCATTCACTAGTGTCATTCTTAGTTTCTATTCTATTTCATCTTCTTTTTCAATACTCTCCCTTTTAAGTCTTTCAAGATCATTTTGATCTTTACTCATGATGGTTGTCACCCTTTTATTAGTTTTGAGTTCCTTGTTGAATATTGTAGCCAAGGTGGCTCTATCTTCCTCGGAGAGAAGAGAACTTATCCTCTCCAAAGTGTCTTCCCCAAGTCTTGCTTCTTCATCTATAACTTTTTTCCTTCTTTCCAACAAAACATTCCATGAATGTGCATAAATTTGTTTCTTGATGTTCCACATGTCAACCTCATGGATAATAATATATTTAATGAAAAATTCAATAATGATGGCCGTATCCACCTCATCTACTTCTTTGTATAGGTTTGTGGTCTCCACTAACATCTCATTTTACAAAATACTATTAAATAATGCCTCGATAGCTTCATAGGATAATGAGGCCTTATCAGTTCTAATTTTCCTTGTTCTCTACTTTCACTTGCAATCTTCTTTTGTCTTGTATTTATTTTCTTCTTCTCTCATGACCCCTTCTTGGTGGCTTCTTTCCTCATGTGGAAAAAATATTTTCTTCCTCTATCTCCTCTTCATTGTTGGTGTCAATAATATCAAATCGTCTTCTTTTACTGCTTACTGCACCTTGTGAAGCTTCACTTATTCTATACACCAATTGTGGTCCTTCTTCATCCATTTCTTCTTCTTCTACTTTATGGATACCTATATTCTTCTCTCACTACCTTTTTCTTTACTCTTCTCTTGGAAGGGGCATCATATGGTGCAACAATTGTGATTTTCTTCTTCTCAACTCTTACAGTTTGCACAACCAAAGTGGATTTCTCCCTTATTGGATGAATAGTAGTGGTTTTCCTCTTTTCTCCAACAAGCTACCTAGTTTGAGAGGACTTCTAAATAGGAGAGGTATCTTTCCTACTTGATATTCTTAAGATTTTTGAACATCTTGCAACACTTGATTCTCCCTTAGCTTTTTCTCTTGCATATTGCACTTGTTCTTTTGGGATGCCCATTTCCTCCACATGTTGATCAATTTTTTTTCTAACCTTCTTCTGAATTTGTGGATTCTTCGATTCCATGTGCACCTCCATGTATTTTTATACACATGTTCTATATCTTTCTTTTGATGTTTCATTAGGAATCTTTAGCAAAACATCAACTAAACCAACAATATCATCCTCAATTACTTCATATCCCAACTTAGGGATCCACATAGACCTTGGCTCTACTAATTCCATGATGCATTGGTCTATTGACACCAAAAATGTGATGTCATTCTTGTATCATTTTATTAGATTCCTTGGGATTCTATCTCTAGCCCACATATTCTTATGGAAAACTCCAAAGAAGTCTATAAGAGCCTCATATTGTGCATTCATATCACCAAATCTACTCCTATAGTCTACAATTTGATGAACAATGGGCCTTCCTTTAAGCTACGATACACTTATAGTTTTGGGAAGCTCCTTCAATAATTAAAATAGAAAACATACAACCTGATGGAACTCTCAAAATTTACATATGTTTGTTGTTGCATTTTCCTAAAATCAGTTAGTATAGACCCCTATTGACAAGTGGGAACCTAGGAACTGAGCATGGATAAAAGAAGCTCTAATAAAAGTTTTAGAATTACATCATCAAGTGCAACCATGATTAGTACTCCTATGTTTGTAAAGATAAATCCTAGTGCAAGGATCAATGTCAAGGAATTCAGTAAGTCAAATTGTGGGAAATCATTTCCACAAATTTTTTTAAAGGTCAAGAAAGCACAAAAGATATCTCAATGTCTTCACAAACTGGTGCATTTGTAGTTTCTCCTTGTGCATATGATGGTTCACAAATATTATAAGCAAGGATTCAAATATGATCTAGATAATTTACATGATAAAATTTTGTAGCTTAATAAAATATGCCTTGAATTGGAAAAACACAAACATGCAATGTCGCAGCCATTTTAAGTAAATTGCTTTGAATAGGGTATCATATGGAGGGGTGCACAATCATAATTAACTTCAAGGGTTTGAATGCAAAGTAAGGCCCATTTTTTATTCAATTATAGAGTTTAAAAGGTGAGCATAGTTGATGCTTAAGAAGAAAACCTTTCAGAAGGTATCATGGTAGTCAAATGATGATCTTATATTTAAATTCATGACATTTATGCCATCAAATGGATAGTTATATTAAATAGGGGACAACTAATTACTATGTAATGGTCAAAATGGAACATGAGAAAAATAGTCATATAAATGTGATTTCTAGACGACGGCCTGAGCCAAAAAGAGTAAAGTCTTTAAGGATAGACATATGCATGAGAATGGGAGAAAACATGACAATCCTTCAAGAAGCATATAATATAAGTATCTAGTGATGAAAGAGACAAAGAATAACACAGTGTCATGGGAAGATTTGTGAAAAGAATAATACAAAATGAATATTAAAGAATGAAACACAATGAGATGAAGCCAACATGCGAAGATAATGTTCAACTTCATTTCTTCTGATGGCTATTTGTAGAAGCTATTCTTGTTATCAAGGAAAACCCATAGTATTTGGTGATGCCTTTTGAACTAGAGTTGAAAAATTCAAAGGGACTCAATGATAAATGATATAAATTTTTTTTCTAAGAAATGAAATATGAGGTCAAAATTATTGCATTCATCTCCCATGCTTATAGCATTGTGTGAGGTAGCTATAGATAAAATATAAAAGGAAATTGTTTTTTTGCTTGTTTCCACTAGTTATGAAGGTTACATAGTATGGATCAAGGACTTTTATGAAGTTGTTTTCTTGCTTTCATTGCTTTCATAGTGTTTGTTTTGTGAAGTAGTGGAGATGAATTTAGTTGTACAAAGATTAAAGAAACTAACCAATATGGAAAATTATTTGTATGAAAAGAATTCTACAATCATAGGGGCCTGCTCATTTCTTGATTATTCATATTGGTGTATACGAGCGGTGGTTTTTCATTAGAGTTTCCATTAGATAAAGTCATGAAACTATTTTAATCTTTCTAGGTTGATTAAACAACTACATGATACTTGAAAATAAAATCTTGTATACATGCTAATATTGTTAGGTTTCTTGATTGCTTGGATGCATATGCATTGTTTTGTAACCATGGCTTAGGCTCAAAATGAGATCCAACTAAGCCTCAAATTTATTAGGGATGCACTTAAGGTGGATGGACACTTATCAAATGTTTTATGAATTCTTGTCAATGCAAAATTCAAAACAAATGAGTGGCTCAAAATAGAGGAAACAATTAGGGCTACACAAAGTGAATTAGATGTAAATAATTCTTATGTTGATATTTTACTTAAGAATTGGAGTTAGTTTGTAGCTTTTAGCAAAGATAAGAGGAATTTTCCCAATATAAAGAGATTATGGGACCTTTTAGCTTTCTGGTGCAAGAGGAATCTTATGAAGCCTTGAGAGATTCTCCAAAGGATTGCTAGAACAAATGATTGTTAAGAAGGTGCTATAAGTAAGAACTTAGGCTTAGATGAGGATAGTTATTTAAACAACCTATTTTTAAATCATCTGTCAAGGTCACTATTCCTTTCAAAAGAAAAAAAATGTATCTCAGTAATGCAATGGTTACAAGAATGTATAAGAGGTGAAGTCTTTGACAAAGTGCCTCAATGAAATGCCATATCATGGAATGATATGAATGCTTGAAATATGCCCAAAATGAACTGGTTGAAAATATTTTTATAAAATTTCAGGTGAATGCAATTAGAATCTATAAAGTTTAATTCCACAATCATTATCGCCATGATTCCTACCCATGATAAAGAGGAGGGATGTAATGTTCAAATGAAGCAATGCATCTTGGGGAGGCTCACAAACTATATTGTAGAGTGTTGGCACAAAAATTAGAAGATTTTTTTGCTAAAAATTGATGGGTATCCCTGTTCACTATTAGCCATTCAAAAGAGTTTTTCATGGTAACCATAGACCTTACAATATCACTGAATTTTTGGGCTAAGGGACCAATATGCTAGGTTTGTCGTATTAGCTCCTGAATCATTGGCTCATCTTGTTTTAGTAAATGGTTCAAAATCAAGTCTTCCCTTCATATGTTTTTTTCCTACAAGTATTGATGAAGAATTGGCATTGTTGTGGGAAACATCTTTGTTTCAATTCTCGATGTGTTGGTAAATCGATCACACACTTATTCTACATAAGGAAATTCTATGCTTGCTATGAAAATGTATCAATATTGTTTGAGGAATTTCTATTGTGGCATTGATTCCTGAGTTGTATCTAACTTGATCACATTGTGGTGTAGAATAGTGGTGGCTTTATAAGGAACATTATGAAGAGAAGATCTTTGGAACCTTCACATCACATCTTGCACTTTGATGTTGGAATTACAACGCATAAAATTTCAGCTTCAACACTTTGAAAGTGTGAACATACTGTTGATAATGTTAGTTATGTTGTGGTTATGTGAGTTCTCTTGGTGTGACAACCATTTGGTTTGTTGAGAAGGGCCAATTTGATATTGCAAATACAAATTTTATACGGTACATGAAACTACTGCGAGGAGACATTTTTTTATACTACAAAGGCAGCCATTGTGTGGGCTAATGATATTGATTTGATATTGTAAAGGAAATCTTTACACTTGTAGAAAAATTTGTTGTGGGGAACATCATTCTACATATGCTCGATGTGTGGGGAGATCTTGTATTGAATTGTTTGAGGAACCTTTTTTAGCATTGACACCCCAAATTCTATTCTCTTTGGCCCGAACACATTATAGTAGAGCAATAGTATGATTGTAAATGAACATTGCTAAGAGCGGAGTATTTGGTGTGCTCAAATTACATGTCATGTTTTGTTGGCATTCCAATGTTGAGGATTTCAAATAGAACGTTTCATAGAAAAAAACATACTGCTAGTAGGGTTCTTCGGATAATGTAGAAGTTAATGAATGCTATGTGGAAAGATTTCATGCATGGATTTGATGAGAAGAAGATAGATCTGCATGGTTTCCACTGTAAACATTTTCTTAGTTCTACTAGTTCAAAGAGATGCAACAAAAAGAGAGAAAACCAGGGATCGAATATATGGTTAGAGGAATCAACGTGGATAAGTTTGAACCATCCCCTACTTGCCCACATGAGTTCATGCTGATGTCAGGGATAAGTGATGGGGGTGTTGGTTGTTGTTTAAGAATCAAGCTGATCTTCAAAATTGCCTATGGAATTTACCATTTCCAATAATTAGCAACCTAAAGGGATTGGCCAATGAATGAGTAAAAGCTACAAAACTTTCACTCTTGCACTTTGGGATCTGTGAAACCCGGGAGGGTGATCCCACAATGTGTACTCAAGAATTTATGTGAGCAATATTTAGATACATTGTAAGTGACAGATAATCCTCATATAACCACATAATAACATAGTGTATTGAAAAGGTTGGCAACACCTTTAGCAATATACTAAATTTGGTGCATGAGAATAATGAAACATGACATAACTACAATGGAAACTCATTTGAAAGGTATGTAAATAAAAGGTGATTTTCTGATGAATTGAATTAGAAACTGAAGTATGAATATTTTTCTTAAATAAGTTCCTCATCCAAAACATGGAGTCAATCTTAACCAATGTAACATGATAACAATTTTACACATAGCAACACATAAGCTTCAAAAACACTAGATTACAATACTTCCTCATTACATTCTTGACCACCACTTCTTATAGATATCCTAACACTTAATTCATATGAGTTAACAACTTCATTCAAGCATATACACTAATTCTTTGAACTAGTAAGCAAGAATTTAACCACACATCCACTAGAAAGAAATGGAGATGAACAAAACAATCCTTGATTATATTTATTCATAACTCATAGAATAAGTACATAGGAGAGAAAATGGCCATGAAATTATCACCATTTTTTATTGTATCTTTCTATCTTGTTATCAAAATTACATATGCTAATACAAAATTAGAATGTAAGAAAAAACTTAAAATACGCTTTGTATTCCAAACAATTCATTGTGTCAATTTTAATTCAATGAACCACTACTTTTTGGCCTTGAATTCCTTCTTATAGAAACAAAGGAGAAAAGTAAGCTTCAAGCTAGAAAGCACACATTTCAATGTTTTATTGGACCACTGTAACATATATTCCCTTTTCAGTTACATTTCAGCTCTTAGGAGGTGGGAACATACATGAGACAAAATTAATCCTCATTTGTTTCTAGAGATTCAGCCCCACCTTCAAAAGGAATCATTTGTTTGTTACAACAGCTCCCAAATATCTTCCTCATGATCAAAAAGTATTCTTTAGGTGCATATTCTAGTCAGCAACATTTAAAAAGCATGAAAGAACAAATAAACATATAAAACTAATTTATCCACATCAACATCTATGCCACCTTCTTTTATGTTGAGGAGAGAACAATATCTTTTGCAATACTTTAACAAAATCCTAATATGCACTATTTTTAGGCTATGCATTGTTTGTCTCATATCCATTATTCACAATATCCATTATCATCCCCATATAAGCTTACTTAGTATACTTTTCCAACCAACTAATGTACTCATCCTCAGTTGGTCATTTTGCATCCAATAGCTTCTACACTTTTACACTATGTTGAGTGTACCTAGCATCAATTAATGCTCCAACTTCCTTAAAAAATACATCCATCATCATTTCAACTCCTGCCATGTTGTCAATAAGAGGATTCAAGATGGAGTAATCAATTTGAGTCAATTTTTCCTTAGCATGAGGCAACGATTCTCCCAACTCACCATTGTCATGAAATATTTTAGGCATACCATGCAATTTTATGTCCATAAACATCTTCAATTTATTTTCAAGTTGTATTCCTAAATTCCCATGGAAGGTTGTTATCTTGTTAATCAAATGAATGTCTTTCAATATCATAAGAATATGAGTAGGGGCCTCAAGGTATTCTTTCATTTTGGACATCATCTCTTTCAATGTTCTTGTCCTAGTACTCCATTTGTTCCACTTAGTTTTAAAAACCATTTGGACCTAAAAATACTTAATGCTAGCTTCATGGATGCCTCTATAAGCCACCCACACATCATCAAGTTTATTGACTAATTTGGCTACTCTATGTTTCAACACGTCTTCAAAAATGTCACTTGCCACCTTAATTGTTTCTAGTTTGGCTTTCTTTGTATTCTCCTTTTCCTTCTTTAACTAATTTTTTAATTCAACAATCCTTAAGGACAATGTCTCCCTATCTTTTGTAGACAAGTCTGGAGAAGAAGAGGTTGGCAAAGAGATTTTGGTAACCGACTGGCTAGATTGAACAGTGGATCTCATGTTGTTTATCTCATCCAAGGCCTTCTTATACTCCTTCACCAAGGAATCATACTTCTTATGAGAAATTTGAACTATGTCTACACAGAGCATTTCAGAATTAATAGTTAACTAAGCTACCTGGACATGTGTTATATTTGTGTCCCTCTTCACCACCATGGAACCAATGATCTCTTCAATAGGCCTAGAGACCTCATGCTTTCTTATATTGGGTGCCATGGACTAGATTGAAAGAGTATGCAACTTCAGACTGTATCTCGATCCAAACACCTTGTTTTCAATGTGCTCCCCAGATATAGAATCCTAATGGTTTCTTCTTATTGCATGAAGTGCAATAGCTAAGGTGATAGTGCACCCAGGTAGTAACATCATTCCACTATCTGAGAAAATTTTCCTAGCTTCAACAAGAGTGATAGCTACAATATCAACCATAATATTTTCTTCTTATTCCTTCTTAACCTATTCTTATTGAGAAGGATAAGCATTAGCCATGTATTTTTCAAGCCTCTCCTTTATTTCCTCCCTCCTCTGCTGAAACATAAATTCCTTGAATTCTTTAGATTGCAAAAAATCATCTTTTGTAAGGAATTCATTACAATCCTTGATCCTAGGATCATGATCAGTTCTTTCATCATACTGCCATTGGATAATCTATCTTGGGGAGTTTTCGAATCAATTTTATCTTTAATATTAGGGGGATTTATCCACCTCCTCATCATCAAGCACATGTTCAGCCATTTTTTCTACCTCAACTACTTGGACATCTTCTCCTTGCACCTTTACAGGCTACTCTGCAATATCCATAGGATGAGGTTTTTATTCTAAGAGAGCTTGTGCTTTCTCAACAACCTCCTTCACCTTTTCCTTGAAATCACCATTTTGGTAATCCCTTAGCTTTGTAAAATCTCCTTCAAAAGTATTTTCAATTACATAATAAGGTCTTACATAGAAGGAATCCCTTTTCATAATACTCTCTTCAGTTCCCATTCCCTATTTCTAGATATAACAACTTCATTCTTGCCAAGTTTCTCAATACACCATCTGTGTACAAGAACTGATGATAGATCCTTGATAAATTTTTATTCTTTCTCTTTGCACTCACAAATCCTTTCGGATGAAAAATCCTAATCTAATCAATAGGCATTTTTAGGTTATTCACCATGATTCCAAATTTTTTATACTTAGTGAATAAAACATAAGCAAGTTATCTACGAAATTCCCTACTATTTTTCAAAATAGCACAATTTATCATTTTTAATAGGAAGAGATGCAACACTTTGCTTACCTAGGTGAACAACTAGTATTAGTGTTATAATTGCTTGTGTGAGTTCACCACACTATTTCCTAAGCTTTTGGATTTCTTCTCTACTCCTAACTAGTTCCAAATGTGCAAGAAACAAGCCTGCCACCTTCTTTATGGCTTGGAAATGGGACGTAACACCATTAATGTTTGATAGAAAAATTGTGTGAGAAAACTGACATTTAGCCATTCTCATTTAAAAGCTGGTCATTGATCATATTTCTTTAAAACCACATGAATAGTTCTCCTCTCACCTCACTACTTTCTTTTCTGCTTTAAATGATTCCCTGAAGATGCTTCCACGTTGTCTTTCATTTAGAATCCATCACTCATCGCTGATACATTTCACCTTCCACAAGTCTTATCAACAATGTGAACACCACCATTAAAATTAAGGCCCATCCTTGATCACATTAATTTCCCACTGCATATCCCCAATTCATTCTTTGAATTGTAGATCATATTAGCGATGTGAGATAAGGTAATAGAACAATATTAAGACACGTGCATCTACATGAAAATCAAAGGGACAAGATGCATTGCTCATAGGATCAATTCAAATTAGCGAAAGAAATTTTGAAAAAATAACTCCATTGCTCATCGTTATTCTAAGGTTCAATGTTTACAAAAGATCGATGATGAACAATCATAAGTGATGCAAAGAGTACAAAGGGTCATCACGCATTGCTAATTTACAAAACAAGACTCTCAAGCGATTGGCAATGTGGAGGAATCCAATGATAAAACATAGAACACATGTATCACACATTGCCATTACAACAATCAATATTCAAAACCCATCTATGATGTGAAAACAAAGGAAATACCACTCATTGGTCATCACTGATGTAAGTTTACAATTCTAAAGCTACCCACGATGAGCGATAAATGGAAATGGTAGACAAAGCTTAAGTGTGATAATTAAGCATGTGCTCAAAAAAAAATTTAAGAAGGGGACCACCTACGAAAACATATAAAAGGCCTTAAAGAACTTAAAACATATTATTTCAAAGGATGTAAAGGCCAAATAAGGTCAATCAATAAACCTTATAAATTACAAGAATTCCAAACCTAGGCATGGGGGGCTAGTTACTTGATGAGCTCTAATGACATAATAAATATTAGCATGACCAAGGACAAGTGATAGAAGGCCAATGATGAATTAGAGCTTTATTAAGGACACAAGCTTGAGCATTACTTAGAAAGGATCTCAAGTAACCTTAAAACCCTAAACTCCAAGGAAGGATTCAAACCAATTTTTTTGCAAGAATATAAATCAAACTAGAACAATATTCATGGGTTCTATTAGTGGCTTTGACTATGGAGGCGTGCCTCTCATATGCATTAATATATCTTAGAATCTCAGGTTGAAGTAGACCAACTGGAAAGAACATTGAACCAAAAACCAAGGAACTACTTGGACCAAGTAGCATAACCAAACTAGACATGGCAAAAGAAAACACACCTATGTACAAAATGTTAAAAACCTATGATGTACATGGACAAAAACATACTTAGGAGTTGCATGGATTCAAGAATTGTCCATGTATTGGTAGTTCAGAATTTTTTCCTATCAAGCTTTAGAGGAAATATGAATCCTCCCCATGTGTATTGGCTACCAAATAAGGGCCTAACCATAATGTTTCAAATTTTCCATGCTTACTCTTATCCTGAGCTCTTGTATTTCAGACTAGTACCATAATATTGACCTCAAATTTTGTGGGAGAAGCTCTCTTGTCATACAAGTGCTTGACTTGTAACTACATTTTTGCATTTTTGGCATGAACTTCTCTTCTTGTTAAATCTAATTACACTAGATTATCAATTTTGTGTTGCATATCATCACATATATCATCATCATATTCCTACATAAGCTATTGAATTTTAGTTGTCTTAGATTTGTCCTTGATGTAAAAATTGAGGATATTTGATGAGCCACATGATGTTCAATTTTGGATCTACTCTACATGATATTCTTTCAGTATTTATGATTATGTTGATCTGATAGTTTTGATAAGGCATTGTAAAGGTTATTTTGATTGATCATTTGTAGGTTTAGTTTGATAAAACAATAATTTATCAGGTGACTAAGAGAAATCATTTCTCAGGTGAATAAGGTCATTTGGTCTTTCTTGTTACATTTTAATGTGTTTGATTATGCACATTTATATTCCATATCTCATGTCATTTTGACTTGATAATATCATTGTGTCAATGGTTCTTTGATTTCTCTACATGGCATTATAAGGTGACTTATCTATATGGGCCTTGCTATGATAATCAACATTGAAGTGTTCATAAGAATATTGATTGATTATTTAATGTGTCATATAATATAAACCTTAATTGGTTTCTTTTGGCACATTGTATTGTTGATTACCTTGGCATATTAGGCAGTTCTTTCATTTCACATTGGAGTTATCTTTGTTAAAGTGACATGGTTGTGGCATCAATAATATATGGTATCAGGTGTGGCATATACATCAAACCCTATCAGGTTTCATTAAGCACATGGTATTTGTGTTGATCACTTGGCACTAAATTGGAAGTTGACTTTGACAAGTCACATGGATGTAATATTAATTGGACTTCATTTAATAAGCCATCATTTTGTCAGGATTCTTTGGAAACATCTATCATTTTGTCTCACTGAAAAATATTCTAGATTTCAAAGGTTAATGATTTCTTTTTGATTGATTAGGTTTTTCAGATTCCAAGTGACTATTGTATTTTGGAAAGTCTTCGACAGACTTGAAAGGAAGAAGATTAGGGTAATATTTTTTTTGTCTCAATGTGTTAATTTATTAAACCCTAACCGCTGCCATATGTGAAGTATGCAAAATCTCAGCCAACATTCTCAAAGAACAATGAGAAATAATGCAAGCCCAAAATAGGAAGCTTCGATGGAAATTTTTGTATGAGTGGATTTTTTTTTTTTACTGTGGAAGTAAGAAGAGTTTCTCCTAGCTAGGTCATTATGAGTTTACTTGATAGGTTGTGGTGGTTTCTTTTCCTTCATCCTTCATGATTAGGTAAAATGATCTTGTGGTTTTGTTTTTAAAAGATTCTTCTAGAATATTTAGTTCAATGCTTAAGGCATAAGAATTTTTTCAATTCAAGTCTTCTGAGATTCTAGCAAAAAAGATTGTTTTTGTTGAAGATAGAAATTTGTTAGGGTTTCACAAAGTTGAGTTGATTTTTTTTTCAGTTAGATTGTAACTAAATTATTTCAATGTGGTGATATTTGTTGAAAGAGTTTACTTTTAAGGGAGATTATTTAGGGTTTGTCATTCGAACCCTAACCTAAACTATCTTTTAGTTATTTAAATTGCATACAGAGGTTATTATTTGTAGGGTCTTTAAAAGATGGCTTTCAGGAATTTTTCTAGGTGATCTGAAAAAGGAATATGATGTTTTCAAAATTTTCATACAAAGGATATTACATTGAAAATATTTGTTGTGATAAAACATTCAATGTGCTTAATGAGGATATTCGTAGTCTTCTATTGTAATTCTAGGGTTGCAAAAATTGCACTTCTAGGGTTTTGATAAAATGCTTTATTTTGTTGCTTTGTAAAGGAGTTACTACTCCTGTATCTTATGAAGTTGGTGATTCTTATTTTTTGTGGAGTTGGTGCTCCTAAACTTGTGGATTTGGTTCTCCTAAATATGAAAGAGTTGGTTCTCTAAGTGAATAAATGAAATATTTTTCGAGTGGGTTTTTATTCCCCAAGAGGGTTTTTCCACTTAGGAAAATTTTTGGTGTTATGTGATGTTTATATGTGTGAGAGTTTTATTATATGTCTATTTTTAAATGTGTCACCAAATATATTGAATTTACACCCGCCAATATATATATTTTCAATTTTATGCATAAAAATTTCTTATTCAAAATGAGCTCTGATACATGTGAAAGTGTTACATTTCCCTTATGTTAAAGTTTCATGTTTAATTTCCTAGATCATGCAAATACACTATTGTTTATGCACAAATCAAATATGTTCTTTGAATTGTCCTTTGATGTCTTGACTTAAATGTCAAGTTTGCAATAAATATTGTCATTTGTCTTTTTGACTCTAAACAAACATAAATTCTAGTTCTTGAAAAAGTTTTGTTACTTTCATAAACCATTGATTCACCCCCCCTCTCAGTGATTTCATTCTTCCAACAATTGGTATCAGAGCATAGGGTCCTTTGATAGGTCTAATTCACCTAGGATTGATTCTAGTTTTGGAAGTCTGTCAAACATATCATAATTTCAAGAAGGTACTTTTGTGACTTGAACCAAATCCTTGAGTAATAAAGTTTGAACAACTTAAGAATTTTTTTTGGTATTGAAGTGTTGTGTCTAATATGGAAAAAGGTAGAAGGAATAAGGGAAAAAGAAGTTCACAACAAAATACTAACCATCAAGCTCTACTTGAACTCAATATGAGAAGTAATGAGGAAGAGATCATTAGCAATAATCTAGAAATGATAAAATATCCTATGTTTAGAACACCTTAGTTTGAAGGTACCAATTTTATTCTTTGGAAAGCGTTGGATGGAGACATATTTGTCTTCCTTAGGGTTTTATGTGTGGGCAGCAGTAGAAAGAGGTTGCACTGTATTTGTAACATCTCCTTCCACACATGAGGAGAATAAAACTCTTGAATCCAATTCTAAGGCTATAGATGCTATTTTTAATAGTTTTCCAAATGAAATTATTGCTAAGGTTATGCATTGCAAGAATGCAAAGGAAGTTTGGGACAAATTGATTGAAATGAATTAGAATGCTGAGTTGCAAGAGGAGATATATTTGAAAACTAAAACAAGTTGTGGGTCATTTGAATGTGATGATCAAGTGAAAATTTTCATAGTTCTAAAGAAAATTAGACTGAGTTCAAATCTATCGAGATTACTAAGGAACATTCAAATGACCAAGAAATTAATGAAGAAGTAGATCAATTTTTGGGTGAAGTGAATTCTAAACAAGAATTTTATGAGAAAGAAAGTGGGGTTGATTTGGAAGGTGAAATCCTATGTGCTTTACATACAATTAAGAAGCTTAGAAGAGAGAACTAGAATTTAAAAAGGAAACCTCAACAAGAAAAATATATCAAAGATAAGATATGTTCAAATCTTTTAGAAGCAAAGATACAAGATGGAGAAGCTAGAAAGATTGAGGAAGAAGTTAGAAACCAACTTAAGGTAAAAGAACAGAGTATAGAAAAACTTGAGTGGCAAGTGGTTTTACTGAGGAACATTGATAAAGCATCAAAGTCATTAAGTGATAAGAAAATTAATGAGAATGGATCTATGTCTTTGAATAAAATTATTGGTGCACAAAAAGCTCCATGTGAAAAAAGTGGTCTAGCCTTAGAGGAAGGACAATTCTCTAAGGTTATAAAAATACCTAGAACAAAGGTATATTTAAACTTTCATGCTGCTAACCTTGAAATTGTAGGAAACAAACAACATAGAGGAGGAAGGAATAGAACAAACAGAATCATAGGATCTCATTCTGCCTAGAAAGGTAAATTGATGAGGTATAATTGTTCTTTTCTAGGCTATTGTTATTCATGTTTTGATTATGGCCATAAAGCATCTGAATGTTGGATTAAAGTGAAGAAAAATTATTGGAAAAGGAATTATGGTATTATCACATGCTTCAAGTGTAGTCAATCAGGTCATATTGCAAGAAATTGTGATAAATTATTTCTAAAAGATGATGTAGGAGAATGCAAATCTTTAGTTGTTTGCTATAGATGTAATGAATCTGGCCATAAAGCAAGGTTTTGCAGGGAGAAATCATCTAGAAACGGATAATTAAGGGTCTGGTGAAGAAAGCAAGAAAAAGAGAAGGGAGTACTTAGTCTTGTGCATAAGGCACAAGGATCATCTCTTAACATCTAATGGTTGTTTGGTTTTAGGGGGAGTAATCAAAAATTTTATTTTCTATCCCCAAGGAGTCTTAGAATGTAGTGGAACAAGTGTTTTTGAAGTTTTTCCACATCATGGACTAGGTGAGTTAAGTATGAAAGAAAAATGGTATATATGTGGTCAACAATCTTTTATAATAGAGAAGTGGGATTGTGTTTGAGCTAAGATATTGCTTTCTCTTCTACTGATAATTTATAGAAGCATTACTAGATTGATTTGTAAATGCTACTTTTTTTGTAAATGTTGTTGTAGTCGTTTGATGAATTTTTAGTACATGACTGACAATATACATGATAGTATTCTTCACAATTCTCATTCAAATGTTCATTCCATAATTGGATCTCAGGGTATCAAGGATGTCATCATGTTTTGAGAGGATGATTTTGTAATAAGTATTGTGGTTTGTTTAGCAATCAACATAACAGTAGTTTTATGATTCTTATTGGAAATTCCTTATACTTTGATAAGTCATTGCACATAGTATTCATGGTGTTTCTTTATGGTTCATAAGATGAGTTTATTATTGGTGATATATGTCTGACATATGATCTAGTGGTGATATAGGGTATTAAAAAAAAGTTTAACAAGTACCATTGTTTGAACAAACCATGATACATTTCTAAATATTGTTGATTCTGCATCATTTGATTAACAAATTTTTGGTTGGTAGTGACTCTTCTTTGACATAGCCTCTACTCAATAGCAATGATATTGATCTTCAAAAGTTGGTAATATAGGTCATCTGTACTAGTTTGGAGTTGTGTATTCATTATAAAAGTTGCAAGAGGTTGTAGACTTGATAATGTGAACATTGCACTATTAGGACAGTTGTGTTTCTAATATTGTTGTAGTTACAAGTTACAAGGTGGAGTTTGAATTTGGTATGTCAATGATAGTCATATATGAGAAAGCAGTAAAGAGTCTTGGTTCAAATATTTGTCTCATGTTTGATACTTGGTATCTTCCTTGAAGCATGATAAACAAACTAGAAAGTAGTATATTGATGCTTCTTTCTTTGGTCATGAGTGCTCAGTCACATAAGATAGTGATTCATATTAGTTATTGATAGTGGTGTGTTTCCTGTTGACAACATTTTTGTTCAAATGATAGGGTATAAATCTTGGTAATTAGTGGATGGTTTATGAACATGAGATGTCAAGATTTTTCCATTCATGATAAGTAATTATATTGGAATAGAAAGTTTATATCACAAGCATCTACATATCACTACATTCTCTATATACTCTGTTAAGTAATTTTTTCTGATAATAACATGTTGTTGGTATATTATCCATTGGTTTCAATGTTTGATGTTATGAAACTAAATAGGCATGGAAATGGAGATGTGTGTGTGAGGCACACAAGTATTGAAGAGCAGACACCTTGCATTGGGGCTAGTCTACACTATATTTAGGTTCATGATAACAAGATATTATTCTATTTAACAGTGTAATTTCTTGTTACTAGCTGCTTCCTTGAGGTCAATAATGTTGTGCCTGATCATTTTAGTGCTTTCCTAAGTCTATCTTTCGAAGATCAGATTTCTTATTATTGACAGAGTATATCAAGCATGTTTTTTTTTTATGTTTTGTGACATGAGCAGTGACTTTATAGTGGTGTTGTTTTTTCCATACATAGTAAAATGGTTTTTGGAACCTTTCTCTAGGGTGGTCCTTGGAACTTTTTCTGATGATAATTTATCACAACTTCTTGGTGTATGAAAACAAGAGTCTTGTAGAAATTTCAATGTTACTTGTAGTTAATGAATGGTTCTTTCTTGTAACTTATTTGACGTTATTATCAAGAGATGGGAAGGGCTTAGTTGTTATATATGGTCTTAATGATGACCTGTGGAAGGTTACTTGAACATTATTGTGGCTTTGACCAAATGTTACTTGCAAGGGGAGCAAGTAATATCTCTATGACAAAGGGAAAGATGAAACATTGATATTGGTTAAATTAGTGCTTTTTTTTCTAATATTGATACACAGGGATAGTTAGCCTTGGTTTGAGTTTTGGATATGGATCTTTGAAAGGTTGTGTGGATAGTGGCAGTATAGTGGAAGAGTTCATTTGTTCTATCAATGACAGTGCATATTATGAATCTCTCTTAGAGCTTTTCATGCTTAATCTTACCCCTACGGATATTGGTCTTATTGGTATTGTTGCCATTTATTAATTCTTAGTTATCCTACAACATTTTTGTCAAATTGGTTAGATTTATGGTGCTTCTTGACAATGAATTATCATGGGAATTGTACATTTTGTTTTAAGTAGTATAACAGTAAAAAAATTGTTGAATAGTGACATATTTGACTTTGCCTGGTATTTGAAAATTAAAATTCACCGCCTAATTTGATAGTTTCTATGGTTTATAATAGGGTGGGTTATGTGCATGGCTTAGTGACATTTCAATGTTGTGGTTTAGGGAGAGCAAGGCTACTTGGTGAACATTGTTTATGTAGTTGGTTACTATGTTGGTTGGTTTCAGTTTATTTTTCATGGCATCTCACATTCTCCTCTTTCATTCTTTTTCTTTGAGGAAAAAAGGGGGAGAGATGATATGCATTTTTTCATCAAGGACAAAGGGGGAGTTTTTTGGCTTCTAGTTGTCTTTGATTCATCCTTAATGTCAAAATTGAGGATATTTGATGAGCCACATGATGTTCAATTTTGGATCCACTCTACATGATATTCTTTCAATATTTGTGATTATGTTGGACTGATAGTGTTGATAACACATTGTACAGGTTATTCTAATAGATCATTTGTAGGTTCAGTTTGACAAAAAAATTATTTCTCAGGTGACTAAGGTCATTTGTTCTTTCCTGTTACATTTTAATGTGTTTGATTATGCACATTTCTATTGCATGTCTCATGTCATTTTGACTTGACAATATCATTGTGTCAATGGTTCTTTCATTTCTCTACATGAGCATTATAAGGTGACTTCTCTATATAGGCCTTGCTATGATAATCAACATTGAAGTGTTCATAAGAATCTTGATTGATTATTTAATGTGGCATATAATATAAACCTTAATTGGTTTCTTTTGGAACATTGTATTGTTGATTACCTTGGCATATCATGCATTTATTTCACTTCACATTGGAGTTATCTTTGTTAAAGTCACATGGCTATGACATCAAAAATGTATGGTATCGGGTGTGGGATATACATCAAACCCTATCAAGTTTCATCAAGAGCATGGTATTTGTGTTGACACTAAATTGAAAGTTAGCTTTGAAAAGTCACATGGAAGTAATATCGATTGGACTTTAGTTAATAAGCCGTCATTTTGTCAAGATTCTTTGGCAACATCTATCATTTTTTCTCAGTGACAATTTTCTGGATTTCAATGGTTAATGATTTTTTTTGATTGATTAGGTTTTTTAGATTCCAACTGACTATTGTATTTTGGAAAGTCTTCGATAGACTTGAAAGAAAGAAGATTAGGGTAATATTGTTTCTGTCTCAATGTGTTAATTTCTTGAACCCTAGTTGCCACCATATGTGAAGTATGCAAAAGCTTAATCGACATTCTAAAAGAACAATGAGAACTAATGCAAGCCCAAAATAGGAAGCTTGATGGAAATTTTTGTATGAGTGGATTCTTTTTTTGAATGTGGAAGCTAGAGGAGTTTCTCCCAGTTAGGTCGTTATGAGTTTACTTCACAGGTTGTGGTGGTTTCTTTTCCTTCATCCTCCGTGATTAGGTAAAATGATGTTGTGGTTTTGTTTTTAAAATATTCTTCTGGAATATTTAGTTTGATACTTAAGGCATAAGCATTTTTTCAATTCAATTCTCTTGAGATTCTAGTAGAAAATATTGTTTTTGTTGAAGATAGAAATTTGTTAGGGTTTGACAAACCTGAGTTGATTTTTTTTAGTTAGATTGTAATTGAATTGTTTCAATGTGGTGATATTTGTTGAAAGAGTTTACTTTGAAGGAGGATTATTTAGGGTTTTTCATTCAAACCCTAACCCAAGTTGTTTTTCAATTATTTAAGTTGCATACAAAGGTTATTGTTTGTAGGGTCTTTAAAAGATGGCTTTGAGGCATTTTTCTAGGTGATCTGAAAAAGGAATATGATATTTTTAGACATTTGATACAAAAGATATTACATTGAAAATATTTGTTGTGATTCTCAAATTATTACATTTTTTGAAAATGTTGTCATACAACATTCTTCAATGTGCTTAACGAGGATATTCATAGTCTTCTATTGTAATTCTAGGGTTGCAAAAATTACACTTCTATTGTTTTGATAGAATGCTTTATTTTGTTGCTTTATAAAGGAGTTGGTGCTTCTTATTTTTTCTGGAGTTGGTGCTCCTAAAATTGTGGAGTTGGTGCTCTAAGTGAATAAAGGAAAGATTTTTTGAGTGGTTTTTTATTCCCCAAGAGGGTTTTTCCCCTCAGGACAAATTCTAGTGTTATGTGATGTTTATATGTTTGTTAGTTTTCTTATCTATCTGCTTTTAAATGTGTTGCCAAATATATTGAATTCACACCTGCTAATATATATATTTTAGATTTTATGCATAAAAATTTCTAATTCAAAATGAGCTCTAATACATGTGAAAGTGTTACATTTCCCTTTTGTTAAAGTTTCATGTTTAATTTCCTGGATCATGTAAATACACTATTGTTTATGCAAAAATCAAATATTTTCTTTGAATTGTCCTTTGATTTCTTGACTTAAATATCAAGTTTGCAATGCATACTATCATTTGTCTTCTTGACTCTAAACAAACATAAATTCTAGTTTTTGAAAAAGTTTTGTGACTCTCATAAATCATCAATTCACTCCCCCACCCGTCTTAGTGATTTCATTCTTCCAACATAAACTTATGGATATGTGCAGGATCATCATGGAAAAAATAGGCCCTTAAGTGGCAAAAAATTCAGAAAAATATGATTTAGGCAACTTGACGTAAAAATTTGAATAAGTTATCTATATTATTTCAAAAATATGTAAGAATATAATATGTAGTAAATTGAATGTAGTTTCCAAACTACTAGGTTTTTTTTTTTTCTAAATCTATTTGGTGAAAATTTGAAATTTCAATGTAGTAGTACTTAAATTTCAGTGAAAAAATAAGTAGGTGTCTGTCTGACAACCCTAACCACAATAAAATGATAATATTTTTTTACAATATTTTAGACCTAAGTAGAGGACTCATGTCCGAATGTGATGCATACTTTTTTGTAATTTTTTTTGCAAGTAAATAATTAATTATGAATTTTTTATTACAACTTTTAAAAAATATAAAAACTCATACGTTTGACCACCTTAACTCGTCAAAACTTAATGAAATTCAATTTTTCTTTTTTTCATCCTATAGTATGTGAAGCATAGAATGTGATGCATGTTTTGGATTCCAAAAATGTGATATTGTTTGAAAGCTATAGATGTTTTTCAATCAACCTATCAATTAGGACTTTAGTCATAATTCAAATAGAAAATGAATAATAATTATTTATTAAATTCAAAGTAAAGCATAATTTATATTAGTGGAAAGCTGAGAATCTCCTTTAAAAACCCTTTTCATTTCATTAATTTTGGGTAAAAAAAAGGTCATCAGCCACATACCCTACAAATACCCATCTTATTGCCACTGTTTGGCCCATCATGATCCTGCACATACCCTTATACATCTTTACCAAGTTATTTTGTGGTATCCTAGCAGCCAAACCATACACCAAACCAAATGGTGAATAAATAATGACCTTTTTCACAGTAACCCTATTTTCCCAAATTGCCAACTTGAAAATTGACTCCCAAGCTTTCTTGTTCTTCTCTATCACTATTTTGATGATTTTAATTAAGCTCTTATTACTAGACTCAACCTGACCATTTCCTTAAGGATGCTAAGGTGAAGAATAAGAATTTTTTAAGTCATGTTTATCACAAAAATCCTTGAATTCCTCTGATCTGAAACACATAAAATTATCTGAAATGATCTTCTATGGGACTCCATACCTAATCAAAATATTGTTCAATAGGAAGTCCACCACCACTTTGTTTGTTTTCTTCCATGTAGGTATTGCTTCTACCCATTTTGTGAAATAGTCAGTGGAAACAAGGATCCATGAGTTCCCTCCACTAGACCTTTTTGGTATTTCACCAATGAAGTCAATTCCCAACTATTGGAAAGGAGCTTGAATAGAAATAGGCCTCAGTGGAAAATTTCCTAAAAAAATTAGTTTTCCTACAAATCTCTGACAAACATCACAAGTCTTAACAAAATTGTGGGCATCCTTAAAAACAATAGGTCACCAAAATCCTTCCCTTAAGATCTTATGAGTAGTGGTATTTTCCATGTAATGACCACCACACACTCCATTGCACATTTCCTGCAAGAGTTCTAATGCTTTTTTTCCATCCACACATTTAAGAAATACACCATCTAGGTTTCTCCACCAAAATTCATTGCCAATAATCACATACTTGATAGAATGCAAATTTAATGTTCTCTTATCATTATCAGCCATATCTACAAGACATTGTGAAGTTTGTAAATGTTGAACTATCCTTCTTTACCAACCATGCATTTACATATCACAAATAGGTTCAACATCAATGGTCTCTATTTGACTTAACTGATTAGCTTCAAAATTAGTCTCTTCCATTAGTTTAGCTAGGTCCTTTCCCCTAACTAACTTGGTGATCTAGACATCAATATTGAATTCCTTAATCCTGTTGATCCATCTACCCCTTCTACGTTTAGTTTCTTTCTGACTAAAGATATATTTCATAGAAGCACTTGGTACAAAATCTATGACAATAGCTCCCATTAAATAAGTTTTGAAATTCTTCAAATCCTTGACTAGAGCATATGCTTGTTTTTCAATCATACCATATTTGACCTTTGCATCTTATAAATATTTGCTAAGGAATGCAATGGGTTGTTCAAATCCCTCATCATTTTTCTACAGTAAGACAACAATAATAATATGGAAAGAAGCAAAATAGAAAATGTGTAATGGCTTAGAGAAATAAGGAGATTTCAAAACTGGAGCCTCCTTAATAGTTTTTTTAATTCTCTTGAACACTTGACTTGGATCCTCACTCCAAGTCACCTTTTCTTCTTTCTTTAGCATCTTGGATATGGGTCTTGTAATTTTTGCATAATTGGTTACAAACTTCCTTAAGAAATTTATCTAACCAAAGAATGACTAAATTTCTTTCACATTATTTGGTTGAGGAATCTTATCTATGGCTGCTACCCTTTCAAGGTCAATCCTCACTCCCTCTTTGGACACAATATGCCCTAGTAATTTTCCTTCAATAACCCCAAAGGAACATTTTTCCAGATTCATTAAGATCCCATACTCTAAAGCCCTGATGAATACCCTCTCCAAGTGTGTGCAATGTTCTTCCTCTTTCTTGGCGTAGGTTGTCAAGTCATCCTAGAATATAGCCATGAATAAGTCAATAAAATCAGAAAAGGCTATGTCCATAGCCATTTGGAAAGTAGAACCTACATTTTTTAATCCAAATGGCATCCTCACATATACATAGGTGCTCCATGGAGTGGTGAATGTATTCTTGTATTGTTTAGACTCCACTTTCACTTGGTTATATCCTGAAAACCCATCCATCATTGATAGTAGCTCACAACCAATTACCTTCTATAACATGGCTTCCATGTTCGATAGTGGATAATTTCCCTTCAATGATGATATGTTCAGATTTTGGTATGTGCAGGATCATCATGGAAAAAATAGGCCCTTAAGTGGCAAAAAAAATAGAAAAATCAAAGTTAGGCAACTTGACATAAAAATTTGAATAAGTTATCTATATTATTTCAAAAATATGTAAGAATAGAATCTGTAGAAAATTCAATGTAGACTATAAACTACTAGGTTTATTTAAAAAAAAAAAACTATTTGGTGAAAATTCAAAATTTCAATGCGGTAGTAATTTAATTTCAAGGAAAAAATAAGTAGTTGTTGTCTGACCACCCTAACCACAATAAAATGATAATATATTTTTATATGATTTTAGATATACGTAGAGGACTCATGTCCCGATGTGATGCGTATTTTTTTGTAATGTTTTTCAAAGTAAATAATTAATTATGAATTTTTTATTGCAAATTTTAAAAAATATAAAACTCGTATGTCTGACCACCTTAACTTGGTCAAAACTTCATGAAATTCATTTTTTTTTCTTAATCCTATAGTATGTGAAGCATATAATGTGATACATGTTTTGAATTCAAAAATATGATAGCGTTTGAAAGCTATAGATGTTTTAAAATTAGCCTATCAATCAAGACTTTAGTTGTAATTCAAATAGAAAATGAATAATAATTATTTATTAAATTCAAATTGAAGAATAATTTATATTGGTGGAAAGCTAAGAAGCTCCTTTAAAAACCCTTTTCGTTTCATAAATTTTGGGTAAAAAAAATTCCTTAGCCACATACCCTACATATACCCATCATATCACCACTTTTTGGCCCATCATGCTCCTGCACATACCCATTTCTAAAATCCACACACAACCTTATATCACCATTCTTTTTTCTAGCTGGCCCTTGATGCAACTTGAGTGTTTTTTCCTTGGATGGAAAATGATCTAAAATGAGATGGAAAGGGGTGAAGATGAAATGGAAGATGCAAATGATGAAGGTGGTTATGTGATAGTCTAAGAAAAATGGATACAAGAGGATGGGATGAAAGCTTAAAAGTGTGCAATAATGGAGGATGAAAACCAAGTATGCAAAGAAGTGCTTAAATGGCTTGAGATCATAAGTGTGATAAAAATGCATATAGTCCATGAATGAATGAGAAGGGGGCTTATTTATAGAAGAAATTTCATTCTATAGAGAATTCAACGGTTAGGATTGAGCCACCATGGCCAAGATGGAGGGCTATGGTGATTTGAGGACTCACAAACCCTCACATCTTTCCATGTGGAGGATGAAGTGTCCAAAGGACATGGTGAGATGGAAAGGGTACAAATGATGTGGAAGAAGGACAAGTAATTTGAAAGTACCTTGGGAGGGGAGAAGATTTCCTGAAAAGGAACTTCTTGTTCCCATATGAGAGGAAAGTTACATATGAGGAATTTTATTACTCCTCAAAAATCTACATGGGGAAGAGAAAAGTGGTTGGGGAAATAAATGTGAATTTTAAATTCACATATTTGGAAGGGATAAGGTGGTTGGGAGAATAAATATGAATTTTAAATTCATATGAGGAGCACCTTGTGGATAAGACAACGTTCTTATGAAGGATGTTGAAAAGTACCTTGTGGATAAAACAAGGTCATTATAATAGAAGGTTCTTGGCTTCATGTGACTGATGTGACCTTTCAATTATCACATGGGGAAGAGGAGAATTCTTGGAGGAATAAAAAGTTAATTTTAAATTCACATGGGGAAGACAAAGGAATTAAAAATTCCTTGGGGAATGATAGAGTTGACCAAGATGCTGATTGGACTAGCTAATCAGTGATTAGAAGATAGTTAGTGGTTAATGAAGATTAGGAGCCAACTTGAAAAAGTTGGAGGGTGTGACATACTAATCAAGGATTAGACATGTGCACATCCCTAATGATGGGATTAGAAAGTGGATTAAGATTAAGAAATAGGTGATGGATGATGTGACATGTGAGGAATTAAATAAATGTCTTATTTATTTAATTTTTTGAGGAAAAGATGGATAAAGGGTAAGGTATTTAATTATTTAACTAGATACCTTAGGTATTTAGAGGAATTTAAGGATATTAATTAAATAATAAAAATATCACTTAATTAATGGAAATAAGGGGATGTTTAGATGAAAAGTGATAAATTTGTACAAATAGAAATGTCCAAATTTGGATGTCTACATTTTTTTTCTATTTGAGATGGTGTTACGAAGTAGCATCATTTCAAAGAATATTAAAACATATAACCTAGAAGAAGATGGCTAGATTGGGAAAGATGCCCCAGTCATCAAAGGAGTGACTGGGAAGAAAAATGATGGGGTGAAGATGAAAATTAGGGATTGAGGATTCCCCCTTGGAGAGGACATACATGAGTTCTCAAGAACACGGGCGTGCTCTCAAAATGGATGTTGTGATGAAAGGGGAGATTAGGAAGATTATGCAAATTGATGGATGATAAGCAAGAGGAGATTGGGAAGCACAAATGGATTTAAGGATAAAGGTGATGTTTCCCCAGTCAAGCTACAAGCCAAAATGGGTTGATGAGGGATGGAGTGTTGTCAATAAGGGAACAATATGTCCCAAAACAACACAAGGATAGGGAAGGATGCATCCTGATAAGTGTTGTTGATGAGGGAAGGATACATCCCGATGATGTTGATGAAAGCATCATTGATGAGGGAAAGATACATCTCAAAACAACACCAAATGATAGGGAAGGATATCCCGATGATGATGATGATGATTATATTGATGCTTGTAGCGAGATGGGGAACAAGACCAAGGATGTGATTAGATGATTTTTCCTAGATTGAATTGATGAGGATTGGATTGAGATGTGAGATGGACTAAAATGATGGGGGATAAGATGCTTAGAATAACCAATCTATATTATTATAAGATGGAAGAGATGATGATAAGAGATTGGATGGATATAGGAGGTAAAGTGATGAAGGTTGAATGGATGGGGGGGATTTTGATAGATGAGAGGATGGGGATGGATGTTTGCACAACCAAAATCATAGGTCATGGGTTGGGTAAGGAAGGGATGGAGGATACATGCAATGAAATGGAATGAGAGATGAATTTCAATCCTAATGTAATTTTCCATTTTTAGAGCATTAATTTTTGCTATAGCATAAGACACTAAGTGCCAGGGTATGTAAACCAAGGAAAATTAGTGTCTAATGTGTAAAACAAACACAACAAACAAGAAGGCTATCCCAACACCCTTAAGTTGTGAAGACCTTGGTTGACCTAGGCTTTGGGATAACCACAAACACAAAAGGATTCCCTATTATAACACAAGACCTTAGGGATCTTGGTAGGTACTATGTGGGAAAACCTAGAAGACAACAACAAAGTAAAAAGATAAAGATATGTCCCTAGGTTAACTGATCAAAATACACCATAATGTGATAGATTATGGCACTCTTGATAAGTTGCGATAGGGAGCTCAAATGATAAATAAAAGCCAAAAGTATCAAAAGATCACAATCAATTTAAAAACTTCCTTTTCCATGGGATCACGGGGATGGATGAGGTTGATGAGGTATGTTAGGAAGGATGCATCCTATTGAGACCGTTTATGGAGACTAAACTAAAGATCGATATGACAAAGGATATTCAAAACTAAGTGGACCTCATGAGACAAGTGGATCCATTTTTTGAAGAACCAACTAGATAAGGACATACTTGATGACATGAGATAAGACACAGGATACAAGACACAAGACTGACACACCCTAATGACCTAGGGGCTCTAGGGCTGATCAAAGATTAGCCTTGCTTACGTGAAAGCACAAAGCCCTCTTAGTTCAATAAAAGGCTAATGACCGACCATGGATAAAAGTGGAAAGAGGAAGATGGTTACCTCGATGATGGATGAAAAAGAGCAGGTGGAAAAAAGCCTTGGGGGCTAATAAAATGATCAACCTTTCCTACGTGAAAGTGCAGGGGCAACATAGTTCAACAAGAAGACCAAAGACAAGCGATGGATAAAGGATGGTGAGATGACCAAGATAGGGATAGAATGATGGGACCGATACGATGAGACAAAATAGACATAGCAGATAAGATAGGATGATGGTGATCACACAAAACTCAGCGATGGAATAGTTATCCAAATCGTCAAAATGAATTCTGAGAATGATACGATGGAGAGATGAGTGATGAGAAGTGATATGAGATTGGAAATATGTGTGAAAGAAGAGGGAGAGACAGCGATAAGATAGGTGGCATTGGATTTCATGGAGGGAGGCCTATAGCCAGATACAATTGACAAGGGTTTATGATATGAGATGAGGATAGAGATGAATGGATAGAAAGATAAGGATGGGGAGATGAAAAGCATTGTTTAGATTGGTAAGGATATAAGGATGTGGAGATGAAATTGATTTTCATGATAGATGAATGATGTCTCCAAGGACTATGTCACAAAGGAAGATCAATTTCCCCACTCTAGATATGTCATGTGTGATAAGGAATGACGAAAGATGAGTGGATAGGAAGAAAAATGAGATAACTGGTGGAGGATAGGATGAGTAGCTGAGGGAGTTTTGATGGATGAAGGTAGGATGTTGGGATAAGGAAGGGAGGTTGATGGTAGCATGACGGGTGGACAAAGAAGGTAGATGGATATGGATAAGGATTAGAATAGTGTATGGATGAAAGGGAAGTATGCCAAGAGGTATCCAAAGCATGTATATATGTTTTCCCCTATCTATATCAAGATCACAAGAAGGATGGAGGGATTAGAGATAATTAGGATGTGTATGGTAGGTGGGGTGGAGGAGATGGATGGATGGGATTGTATATCAAAGAGATGTGTGCATAGTAGGAAGCATAGCAGGGATGGAGGGGATGCATATCAGGGAGCTGCTACCAAATCTATAAAAAGAAACATGGGGATTTATGCATGACACCTATTTGCCAAGTTTTCATCATGGTGCTTATCCAAGGCACTTGTTTTCAAAATTTTCACCATTGGATGAATTATTTCTCTTTACTTTTTTTTTACTTTTTTTGGATTTTTTGGGTTTTTTTTATAGAATGCAAATCGATATGGATAAGGATAGGGATGTGGATGAGTGGATTTGGCAGATATGTGATAAGAGGATGGATGAAGGACTCAAGCATCAAGTTCCATACAAGGTATTAAGATCCCATGTCTGAAGTGACTATTGGATGTTTGTACAACCAAGGTTATGAAGATGGATGGATTATGCAAAGGAATGGATTAAAGGGATTGGATGAGGGAGATATGCAAGATAATGGAGGGGATGTTGGAAAGTGTGTGGATGGAATGATGGGGTAGGTATGTGATGGGGTAATGAGTTCAATACCAACATTGGAACATATGGTGGTGGATACGAAATGATAGGAGAATTAATGGATGGATGATGTGGGGATAATGGAGGAGATGGGGTAGTGAATTTTGGGACATAAGGACCCAAAATAGATTCAGGAGATGGAGGGAGCATATGATTAGCTTTTGTATTAGAAAATTTGGATTTTGTTATATATTTTTTATTTGAAGGCATTGCATCTTTTTCCTTTGGGATACACATGGTTTTGATTTTTGCTTTGGTGGGCTTTTGTGGCTTGTGGGTTTGATTTGGATTTTGAATTTTATTTTTCTTTTCTTCACGATGTCTTTTAGAGAGGACATGGGGAGATTTAGATTCATATGGATGTTTATATTTATGCATTTTTATTTTGGCATCCAAAGTGATTTTGATAGCAATGGGATGGGTGCTTGGAGATGGATGAGATAGAGAAGACATGAGTGGAGTGATAGAGGTAGGATTTTGGGAATGATATGTGCACGAAGGGTGTGTAGGTGCATGCCTTTGTTGATGCTGATTAGGGAACATGAGAGTGGGATGCTTATGATGGGTGATATGGATAGGTGATAGATGGATGCAAGTATGAATAGGATGAGATGGAGGAGGTGATTTTGGGATATAAGGGCCCAAAATGGAATTAGTAGGTGGGGAATGTGTAACAGTGGATGGAGGGACATAAGGAACCAAAATGGATGGAGAAAATGAAGGAGGAATATGGATGGTTATTTTGAGGTGATATGATGGAGGAGGGAGGATGGAAAAAAATGATTTTGTGGAGTGATGGGAGGAGTTTCTTATTCTTTTGGAAGAGGCTTGTTGAGGATGGATAGAGGTTGTACCAACATTTTTGGATTGCGAGTCTTGAGAAGTATAACCAAGACCACATGTGTAGGGGTGCTCTTCGACTTGGATGGGATCTAAAATACCTTTCTCATAAAGGCCTAAACCTTTTCCTTGATAGTTCATGTTCTTTATCATTCGATCCATGGTAGGATTCTTTATATTCTAGAAGAATGATGTGATTCCATTATTAGTTGGAGGATGATGGGTGGTATATATGCTTTGTTTTACTTTTGTAAGGAGACCACCATGGAAGAATTTGAGAGTACCAAGGGGATATAAAAGTGGTGAGGGGATAGTATGGTTAGGAAATGGTGGAGGATCATGAGATGGAGATGATGGGATAGCAGCATCATGAGTGGGAGGAGTGAGTGGCAAGGGACCGTGAGAGGGATTAGGTGATAGGATAGGATCTAGATTTGTGATGATTAGTAATAAGGGATCATGCGATGGAATCATTGGATCTTGAGTGTCAAGGGGATCATGGGATGAAATGGATGGGTGATTGTGATCTTGAGATGGACTAGATGGGATGATAGGATCTTGATGTGGAGAAGGGGATATGTTTGTATTCCTTGGATCAAGCTCTTGGTATGACTCGTCTTGTGTGGGTGGTATGATAATAGAGTGTTGGAGGGATTCATCAAGTAGGGGAGATGGAAGGATGGAGGATTTGTGAAGTTCATCGGAATGGATTTTGATGATACTAGGAGTGGGAGAAGTGGATTGGATTTGGGTGTCTTTGCTAGCTTGGGTGGATCTAGGAGTAGATGAGGGTGATTGGGTTTGATTGTCTTTGATGGGTTTGGTGGCTCTTAGAGTAGGATATGGGGGTTCAATGGATTCATTGGGTGTGATGGTTTCAATGGTTGGAGTGGTGCTAGGGGTGGTAACATCAATGATAGGTGTGGTACGGAGAAGGGTCCCATCACTAGTGACTATGGATGAGGGATTGGGATGGCATTGTTCCATGAATTCAAGGTGTGGAGTTGGGGATTCCTTCTTTGTCATAAGTCCTTGGAGAACTTCTAGAGTGAGAATTATGCATACTCTAGACTTAGATGGTGTGGTAGGAGTGGATGAAGGATTATGTATTGGTGGACTAGGGTTAGGATTATGGATTGGTGGACTAGGATTAGATGGATGAATGGGATTGGATGTAGGACTGGGAGTAGATGAAGGATTAGGATTAGATAGAGGGTTAAGGTAGGGATATTGGTATGGTGAGTTAGGATTAGAGGATAGGGCTGGTGGAATAGGGTAATAGGAGATGGGTGGTGGCTAAAGGTATTAGGATTATTGACGAGGATGCAAAGATTGGGATGTCTAATTACGATAGGTTGATGTATATGGTGAGTTAAGATAGGAAGAGGTGGATGTTGGATTAGGATAAAAATGTGTGAATGTGGGATTAGGATAGATTGATTGGGATGTAGGATTAAGATAAGAAGGGGTGGATGTTAGATTAGGCTAGTAAGGAGGACTAGGATAGGGAGATATGGATGGGGGATTATAATAAGTATACTAGGATGGTAGATTAGGAGGGGAAGATTAGGATGGTAGATTGGGATAAGAGGATGTGAGTGTTGGATTACGATAGGAAGATGTGGATGTTGGATTAGGATAAGAAGGTTTGGAGGTTGGATAAGAAAATTATGTAGAGGAAGGATATGATGGATATGCGGAGGGGGAAGATAATGGACATCCCTTGTCAAAGGAAGCATAAGGAGCGTTATTAGGTGTGAATGAGGATGTAATGGGATAACTTGGAGGGATGATTGGATTCTAGAAAGTGGTTGGTGAAATATTACTAGGAATGATAGAATCAAGGGGATCTATGTAATATACCTCTTAAGCAACAAGATTCTCGTTGTCGTCATCAACATAATTAGGGTTTCCCTTGACTACTATTTTCAATTACATTGGTGAAGGATAATGATTCATGATGTTGGATGGGATGGATAGGAATTTAAAAGATGGGAAAGAATGATTAGAAGGAAAGAAAAGGTGATGAAAGGATAAATAGGATTAATGATGGAAGAAGGGGTCTTAATATTTGTTTTGATATCAACAGACCTTGGATGGTAATGGACTAAAGCTCAGATTGGGATTTAGGTTAAGCTCAAATTTGGATTGGGTTGAAGCTTAGATTAGGATTAGATTAAAGTTCAGATTGGGATTGGATAAGAGGATATGATAGGATTTATTCTAAACCAATTTCAGGGGTTTCAACTAGATGACGTAAGGTGTTGATCATCAGATTTTTCCAGATTTGGCAGTTTTCAAAAATTATTAATTTTTTCCATTTTAGGAAACTTCATAGGAATACCTTTGAGAGTTCATTTTTTTCCCAAAAACTTCCTAAAACTAAGATAGGATGAATTTCCAACTAACATCCTAAATGTGAGACATTCATTCTGAGTTATTAACGAAAATAATTTTTCAAAAACTAGAAAAAAACACTAAGTCTTGATTTTGAGGGTGAAGATGAAAGTTTGAGACTTTGAAAATGTGCCTAAATGGGGGCCAAACAACTAACAATTAGTTGGGAATCCACATGCCATCTCATAATGCAACCACTCGTAAAATTTCAGCCCAAACAGACAGCCGAGTCAAAAGTTATGGCCTCCAAAAGTTTCTGTGTCAAAATCAAAATCCTTGAAACGAAGTCTACATGATTGGGATCAATGATTTGATGATGGATATGGAATCTAATGATGTTCTAGGAAGCCCCTATGTGATTTTCTCGATGAAACGATGACTTTCAGAAAGTGCAAATGGACTAAAGGATGAATTATGAGTGAACAAAAGGGGATGAAAGTGTTTAGATCACAACAAATGAAAGGTTTTAGGTCACCAACTGTTTGACTCTCCAGATTGGGCAGGGTTTCCTATTCAAGAGGTGAGGTCACCTATTTAAGGGGTGTGGTCACCTATTCCTAGGACCTGGTCACCTGTTCCCTGGGCATGGTCACCTATTTAAGGGGCGTGGTCGCTTGTTCCCAGGGCCTGGTTGCCTATTCCTTGGGCATGGTTGTCTGTTCCCAGGGCCTGGTCACCTATTTCGAGGGCCTCGTCACCTATTCCCTAGGTGTGATTGCCTATTCTCAAGGCCTGGTTGCCTGTTCCTTGGGTGTGGTTTCCTATTCCTAGGGCCTGGTTGCCTATTCCTAGGGCCTGGTCACCTGACTAGTTTTTGGACTTGTTTAAATAAAAAATGAGGTCAAATGAGCTATCAGAATGGGAAAACAAGCCTAAAAAGTGGTGAAACAAATTCACTAGATGATGGAAAGGGGTTCCCCAAATGATGAAATGAGATCCCTAAACAATGAAACAAATTCCCTGAATGGGAAAATGGGTTCCCTGAATGCCCAAACAAACTCTCTAAAAGGACAAACAAGTTCATAGAATGGGAGAAAAACTCTCGAAATGGAGAAATGGATTGACGGAATGATGGAACAGATGCTGCGAGTGGGAAAAAAGACTGAAATAATGACAAAACTGATGCTCAGAATGGGAAAATGGACTAACAAAATGAAAGAATGGGAGCTCAGAATGGGAGAACAATCTAACAGAATGATGGAACGGAAGATGGAACTGACTGTTCAGAGTGAAAAATAGTTGTTTGGGTGAGATCACCCCTATTATGGGCTTGGTTTCCCCTTTCAGGGTGTGGTCGCCCCTCTGCAAGGCATGGTCTCCACTTGATAGGTCTTGGTCACCCCTATTCAGGGCAGGGTAACCTGTTTGGGTGAAAAGTGAACAATTTTGACTCAAAAATGACTGAGATGGAGGGCAAGGTCGCCCCTCTTAAGGTCGGGGTTGCCCCTAGTTAGGGCATGGTCACCTCTTTCAACATACCTAAACTTAACTTGGGAAAAATGACTATGGAAAAGTACATAAAACACTTCAAACAACAAGCAAAAGGAAAGACTGAATTGAATAGTATGATATGCAATTCTTTTTCACAACAAAGATAGTTCAAGCAACATAATCCTATGATTAGTTTGAGGGGTATAGCCAACACAGTCATCTAACTAGGATAAACAAGGTGATCTAGGGTGTCCTCGATATACACTCAGTACATCAGGCTCAATCATGAACACCAGCCTGTCACAAGCGTGAGTCAAGAACCCCAACGAGATACTGAAGGCTTAGACCAACTCTTCATGTCTATCTAGGTATCACCCTAGCTTTGATGCTCCACTAGACAAGACATGACTAGATTAGGGTACAACTTTGGCCTCCCCCATTTATATACACCGTCAGTACGCATGGTTGGAATCATCCCTTGGGGTGATGAAATCCCCAAGAAGGTCCCACTAAGAAGAGAACACTAACTATTTCTGGCTACACCCTAGGCTCACACAAAGTGCAAGGGGAAAGCTTGAACGATGTATTGCCCCCTTGGGTACCACAAAGGACTTAAGTAAGCTATGATTTATCTTCACCCAAGATCACCAAATGGTGCAAGGGGATTGGATATGTCAATAGCTTACTTACAAACAAAACACACAATGTATTGACTCTCCTACTTAGACTATGTGCCTAATTAGTGCGAAAATAAAGCAAACGACTTACTAAATTCCTTGGTCCTTTCATCTTGCAACAAACACATTATTAGTTTTAACCTCCTTTTTTCATCAAGTGTGAAATAACTACACAAATGTTAGTAAAAACCTTCATAGTCACCAACAACATGAGTTAGGGGGTCAGTAATAACCAAAACGACAGAAACAAATCTATAAAAATGATTTAAAATGTTGTTTTTTCCTTCCAGAAGGCTCTGTCTGGGCCTAGTCGCCCCTCTTCTAGGTCTGGTTTCCCTTGTCAGAGCGTGGTTGCCACTTTTTAGGTCCTCATCACCCTTGTGTAGGTCCTGGTTTCCCCTCTACAGGTCCTAGTCACCCCTCTAGTCAAAATAGAGAGTTAAATTGGTTGTTCTGTCTTAGATAGGCATTTGTGTCTGGGCGAGGTCACCCCTTTGCAGGTCCTGGTCACCCCACTGGTCAAAATAAAGAGTTAAATTGCTTGTTCTATCTGATACAGGCATCTATATCTGGGCAGGGTCACCCCTCTATAGGTCTTGGTCACCTATCTGAGGGCAGGGTCATCTCTCAGTGTCACCTAAACCTATAAAATATCCAAAAAAACAACATAAGAGTAAAAGGACCCATTTGTGGGTCCCGCGAGGTGTGCCAGAAATGTGTGCAAGTGTTATTACCTCTAATATGCAAATCTAATTAATAAATGCAAGATAAAACAACACTAGACCACCTCAATATTGGGCTACGTTGAACACAAATAAAAGAAAGATAAAAAATAAGAAAGTATACCTTTTATTTGTGTTGATCCCTAGTTGGCCCTTGATGTAGCTTTAGTGTGTGCTCCTTGGATGGAAAATGATCTAAAATGAGATGCAAAGGGGTGAATATGCAATGGAAGATGCAAATGATGAATGTGGTTAGGTGATAGTCTAAGCAAAATGGATGCAAGAGTATGGGATGGAAGCTTAAAAGTGTGCAATAATGAAGGATGAAAACTAAGTATGCAAAGGAGTGCTTAAATGGCTTGAGAGCATAATTGTCATAACAATGCATAAGGTCCATGAATGAATTAGAAGGGGGGTTATTTATAGAAGAAATTGAATTCTCTAGTGAATTCAATGGTCAGGATTGAGCCACCATGGCCAAGATGGAGAGCTATGGCAATTTGAGGACTCACAAACCCTCACATCTTGCCATGTGGAGGATGAAGTGTCTAAAGGACATGGTAAGATGGAAAGGGTACAAATGATGTGGAAGGAAAAGTACTTTGAAAGCACCTTGGCAGTTGAGAATATTTCCTCAAAAAGGAAATTCTTGTTCCCATATGAGAAGAAAGTGACATATGAGTAATTTTAGTATTCCACAAAAATCTCTATGGGGAAGAGAAAAGTGGTTGGGGAAATAAATGTGAATTTTAAATTCACATGATTGGAAGGGATAAGGTGGTTGGGAGAATTAATATTATTTTAAATTCATATGAGGAGCACCTTGTGGATAAGACGAGGTTCTTATGAAGGAGGCTGAACAGTACCTTGTGGATAAGACAAGGTCCTTATAATAGAAGGTTCTTAGCTTCATGTGACTAATGTGACCTTTCAATGATCACATGGGGAAGAGGAGAATTATTGGAGGAATAAAAAGTGAATTTTAAATTCACATGGGGAAGACAAAAAAGAATTAAAAATACTTTGGGGAATGAAATATTTGACCAAGATGCTAATTGGACTAGCTAATCAGTGAATAGAAGATAGTTAGTGTCTAATGAAGATTAGGAGCCAACTTGTAAAAGTTGGAGGATGTGACACATCCTAATTAGGGATTAGATATGTGCACATCCATAATGATGGGATTAGGAGGTGGATTAAGATTAATAAATATGTGATGGATGATGTGACATGTGAGGAATTAAATAAATGTCTTATTTGGGTATGTGCAGGATCATCATGGAAAAAACAAGCCCTTAAGTGACAAAAAATTCAAAAAAAATAGTGTTAGGCAACATGACGTAAAAATTTGAATAAATTATCTATATTATTTCAAAAATATGTAAGAATAGAATCTGTAGAAAATTGAATGTAGTTTCTAAGCTACTAGGTTTATTTAAAAATAAATAAAATCTATTTGGTGAAAATTTAAAATTTCAATGCAGTAGTACTTAAATTTCAGGGAAAAAATAAGAAGTAGGTGTATGTCTAACCACCCTAACCATAATAAAATGATAATATTATTTTATAAGATTTTATATATAAGTAGAGGACTCATGTCTAGATGTGATGCATATTTTTTTTGTAATGTTTTTCCAAGTAAATAATTAATTGTGAATTTTTTTATTAACTTTAAAAAAATATAAAAACTTGTATGTCTGACCACCTTAACTTGGTCAAAAATTCATGAAATTTAATTTTTCTTTTTTTAATCCTATATTATGTGAAGCATAGAATGTGATGCATGTTTCAGATTCAAAAAATGTGATACCGTTTGAAAGTTATAGATGTTTTTTAATCAACCTATCGATCAGGACTTTTATTAGTAATTTAATTGAAAATGAATAATAATTATTTATTAAATTCAAATTAAAACATAATTTATATTGGTGGAAATCTGAGAATCTCCTCTAAAAACTCTTTTTGTTTCATCAATTTTGAGTTAAAAAAAAGTCATCAACCACATACCCTACAAATACCCATAATATTGCCACTTTTTGGCCCATCATGATCCTGCACATACCCATTTATTTTATTTTTTGAGGAAAAGGGGGATAAAGGGTAAGGTATTTAATTATTTAACTAGATACCTTAGGGATTTAGAGGACTTTAAGGATATTAATTAAATAATAGCAATATTATTTAATTAATTCAAATAAGGGGATGTTTAGACAAAAAGGGATAAATTTAGAGAAATGGAAGTGTCAAAATTTCGATGTCTACATCTACATATACTCTCTTAGGGGAATTTTTAGTCCCTAAATTCACTTCTTCTAGGTCCTCTAGATGGGTGATAGTTTGTTTAATATTTCTCTTGTCCTGATTATTAAAAACCATTTCCAGTGCTACAAGGCCCTTAGGGATCTTGTTTGTCTTTAGTTGGATGATCTCATTACCAAAAATTGTATCCTTACGATCTATATTTTCTACAAACTCCCAAGAAGTCAATCTCCTAGCCTTAATATTCATCTACACGTCTCAAGAATTTCAAAACACCTTCATCATCATTGAATATTTTCCAATTATGTACATTGTCAGGGATGGATGGCACTGATTGTATCTCAACCTTAGAGATACCTACAAAAGTTATATCATGTGGCCTTAATGTAATATTAGCAAGCAAGTCTACCACTTTGTTCTATCTTCTTTCCATCTAGTCGATTCCAAAAGAATCAAACTGCTCTATGGAATCTCCAAAAAAATTTCTATATTCTTGCAATCAGTTGTTGTTTCAAGTATACCTGGCTCTTACTTGGGATATCACTAGCTCAGAATCACTGATTATCAACTTTTTTATCCCATGCTCTTTAGCCAGCCTTAATCCCAATAATAGCACTTCATATTTTTCCACATTATTTGTGCAGACAAAAGACAAAGTGAAAGAAAATTTGTATGTGTTTCTAGTAGGTGACACCAACAATATTCCTACACTAGATCCTTCCTTAGAACTTACACCATCAAGGTACATTTTCCAAAGGCCATTGTTTTTAGATATTCTTACAAATTCATTATCTATAGGTGTAGGGCACCTATCAGTTACTCTTGGTACTTATTCCATCTTGAAGTCACTGATATCAATATCTATAAAAAGAATTGTATCATCTTAAGAAGCATGTTCCAATATATGTGGCACCTTTGGTTCTCATACCACTTGCACATATTTACCACCAATAGGGAAAGTTGTGTAAGACATGTAACACTACATACTACCTCTGATGGATTCACTCTATTTCCTAGATGGAAACATTCCATAATTGGGTGGGATATAAACTACCACCACACTCATCTTAAACTCTTTTTCTAGATATACTGCCAATCTATAAGCAAGTTCATTGATCACACTAGTAACAAGGACTTCCCTTGAATCCATAGCATAACACTTACCATGAGTGTTGTCAACTTTAAGTCCCAATTCCTCCATGATTTTGGCTAGCATGATATTGTTGGATGCTCCAGAATAAATAATACAATTTTTTAGAAAATTTCCCTCAACAATCAATGTGAGGAAAAATGGTTCTATCTTTCCAGGATAAGCGGTTACTAAATTTTCTAGAAAGATATGAGGGATCTTAGTGGTTAATCCCTCAACTTCTTTATCTTTCTTATCCTTCTCACTCACTTTCAGTGGAGTGGGCACCACTAAATCATTACAGGATATAGTAGCACCATTGATAAGGGCCACCGTCTTTTGTTTGTGTTCATATGTTTTCATCATCTCAAGAAAAGGAACAAAGACTTTTACTTGGATAAGTAATTGAAACATATAAACAAGATCGTACTTGGGTAATTCAATTAGGAGCATACCTTGTTTTGTGCTACTCCCCTTTTGTTGATTTTTGTCTATCTCAGCTCTAGGCTTGACATCTTTCCTCATAGCTTCATGATTCTACCTTTGTATCTCTGTCTTAACAATAGGGGATTTTAGCTCTACATCCATCTTTGGTTTCTCTACCTTTTTAGCCCAAATATTATCTCCCCCGATTTCCATAGCTTTGATGGCTTCTTCTTTTCGATTAGACTTTTTCTCTTTGCTTTTGGCATTCTGCTCCAAGTTAATGAAAAGACCAAAGCCATAGTATATCTAAAAATCTCTTCATTTGAAGGTCTTCTCAAGGAAAAACCATCTTTAATTGCTTCCAAATTGTATACTTTAGTATCACTATCAAAATCCTCATCCAAGAAAACTTGCTTGTGATATGCACTGGTAATTTTCCTTTGGTCATCTACATCCACTTCATGAGACTCCATATCAAATGAGCACTCACTGTCATCTGATTTAGAATCATCCATAATAATATTTATATCAATATCCTCCTCATTTGATTGATCACAATTCTCAAGAACATCTTTGTCTAGGTATGTGCAGGATCATCATGGAAAAAACAGGCCCTTAAGTGGCAAAAATTTCAAAAAAATCAGAGTTAGGAAAATTGACGTAAAAATTTGAATAAGTTATCTATATTATTTCAAAAATATGTAAGAATACAATTTGTAGCAAATTGAATGTAGTTTCTAGTCAACTAGGATTATTTTTAAAAAAAAATCTATTTGGTGAAAATTTGAAATTTCAATGCAGCAGTACTTAAATTTTAGGGAAAAGATAAGTAGGTGTCTGTCTAACCACCCTAACCACAATAACATGATAAAAATATAAGATTTTAGATATAAGTATAGGACTCATGTCCATATGTGATGCATATGTTTTTGTAATTTTTTTCCACATAAATAATTAATTATGAATTTTTTATTACAACTTTTAAAAAATATAAAAACTCATATGTTTGACCACCTTAACTTGTTCAAAGTTTCATGAAATTTAATTTTTCTTTCTTTAATCCTATAGTATCTGAAGCATAGAATGTGACACATGTTTCAGATTCAAAAAATGTGATATAGTTCAAAAGCTATAGAAGTTTTTCAATCAGCCTATCGATCATGACTTTAGTCGTAATTCAAATAAAAAATGAATAATAAATATTTATTAAATTAAAAGTAAAGCATAATTTATATTGGTGGAAATTTTAGAATCTCCTTTAGAAACCCTTTTCGTTTCATCAATTTTGGGTAAAAAAAAATTCGTCAGCCAAATACCCTACACATACCAAGGAGTTTCATCAACAAATTTTTTGAATTCTTCTATAAAGGATCTAGAGGAATTTTGTATTGAGATTTTTTTTTATTGTTAGGGATAGGTTTCTCATTGTGCTAGTTTGTATTATAGGGATGATCTTGCAGTCGAGGAGGTCTTTCATTCTTATGATAATTTTTTTATTGAACGTTGTTTTGCATTGCAATCTTCTCATTCATTATTTCAAGAGAATCAGACTAAAGTTGACCTGAAATATTTAGGAAATGGGCTAGGATAGATAAGTATTCTAGTGAAACACAATTGCAATTACCTTTTTACTTGTAGTGGGATTCTAGTGTTTCTATCCCTATGAGCATTTCTAAGCTCATCATCCTTTTGGTTGTCAGATTGATTTCTATCCTCACCCTTTCCACTTCCATCAGTACCACCACCTCCCTTCTTGTTCTCCTCATCATCTTCAGGATATGAGTTATTGTTTCTATTATTTCCTCCACCTCCTCCACCTTGATATCCACCACCACCTTCACTAGTAGTTTTTCAAACAAAATTCTTCTTTTGGTATTCACTATTATTATGTCCAAAGCTCAAAGCCTTTGGATCTGGTGTGTAGATCTTAAGAAAATAAATATTCCTAGCTATTTATGCATTGGCAGCTTCTATTTCACATTTCTTCAACTCTTCTTATAGTTTGTCATTTTCCAACTACAATTTCAAGATCTCAAGATTTGGGGGTGTAGTTGATGGAGCAAGATCAATTTTAGCATTATTGGTGGGGCTTTTAATAGATGAAGTATGGGTATTTTTATTGATGTTGGTATTGAAATTATTGAAGGTAGTCTTCTTTGTCTAATCAATGGGATTCTTCCCATGATCTATAAATTTCTTAGGAGTAACAAAAGGATCTAAGGCTTTGGAAGCTACAATAGATGTGCTATATGTATTAGCAGTAGAGGTTCCCATTTGAAAGGCCAACTTAGTTGGATCAGGGGTTATCCTAACAAAAAAATTAGCAACATTTTCCTTAAAGGCCTTTTGCTTTGCTTCTTCTCTCATCTTTTCTATCTTTTCCCTTCGAGCATCCCTTTCTTGCATATTAGCTTTAATTCTCTCTTCCTTTTCCTTTAAAATCATTTTCTTATTTCTCCATCAAATCCTTGAGCATACACTCTTCTTCTTCTTTAAGCCTAAGCTCTTCCTCTTCCAGAGCTTGCATATTTTTATCTAAATCTTCTTCATCTTCTAAGATATTTCCAGCCTAACTAGGCATAGGAGTATAGAAGGTTTGATCAACTAGGTCTTCTTCAAGGGGAATATGCACTTATAAATTAGGAGATTCACCCCTTGGCTTGAAATTTTATCAATTAAAGATGGATCCAACATTTGGGGTCAAAGGTTCTGAGAACTTATTTTTATCCCAGAACTCCCATCTATCCTCCTCTTTTGAAACATCAAATTCATTATGAAAAACTTACTCAATAGGAAAACTCCCTTGATCTACATTAGGCCCTTCAAATTTGTGTGCTTATCCTTGGATATTTTCACTATTTTCCTCATTATTAAAAGTAGGAGATGCATCAAAAAGAGATTCAATAGACTTACTTGATTTAGCATGTTTCTCAACCCAAGTGGGTTGCTTATCCTTTGTAGGCTCAAACTCTAGCTTTTGGTCTTCTTCATGGTGTCAAATATGTTATAATTCTTCTTCTCATGTTCTCTTTGAGAGTTTATCTTTACACTGGTATAAGAGACTTTAGAGTCACCACCTAGAATGTTGAGAAATAGAAATTGATTGTACTTTGAATTGGTATGTGTGATTTTATAAAAGGTTTTGAACATATCCCAACACAAGGTGAAAAAATAGACCTAGACTTGACACATAAGACTGAATGTGACTTATGTGATAAAACTTTGGACCAATTATCCCTCAAACAGTGAAGAATATACTACTCAACTATGACTATACCAGATCTGAACTAGAGACTTTTGACTTAGCATGTCACCAGTAGAGTTGATAATTTGTTGGTTATTTTTTAAGAACCAAGTTGATATTCAAAATTACCTATGAACTTTACCATTTCTAATAATTAGAAAACTAAAGGGATTGGACAACGAATGAGTAAAATTTGCAAAACTTTAACTCCTGCACATTGAGATATGTGAAATCTAAGAGGGTGATCTCACAATGTGTACTCAAGAATTTATGCGACTAATATTTAAATACATTGTAAACAAAAAAAAATCCTTGTATAACCACTCAATAATGCATTGTATCAAAAAGGTTGGAAACTCCTTTAGCAATATACTTGTACACTTAGAGTATGAGAATAATGAAACTCGACATAACTACAATGGTAACTCATTTGAAATATTTGTAAATAAAAGGTGATTTGCTGATGAATTGACCTAGAAACTAAATTATAAATATTTTCTTAAACCAGTGTCTTATCCCAAACATGGAGTCAATCTTAACCTATACAAATTGATAAAAAATTTACACATAAAAACACATAAGCTTTAGAAACACTGCATTACAACACTTCTTCATTACATTCCCGACCACCACTTCTTATAGATATCCTAACACTTAATTCATATGAGTTAACAACTTCATTCAAGCATATACACTAATTATTTGAACTAGTAAGCATGAATGGAACTACACATCCACTAGAAAGCAATGTAGATGAACAAAACAATGCTTGATTATATTTATTCATAACTCATATAATAAGTACAAGGGAGAGAAAATGGCCATGAAATTATCACCATTCTATATTGTATCTTGCTATCTTGTTATCAAAATTACATATGCTACTATAAACTCAGAACCTATGAAATTTTTTAAAATATGCTCTATATTCCTAACAATTCACTATGTCAATTGCATTTCAATGAACCCCTGCTTTCTAGCCTTCAATTCCTTCTTATAGAAATGAAGGAGAAAAACAAGCTTTGGGCCAAAAAGAACACATGTCACTATTTTATTGGACCGCTATAACATAATTCCCTTTTCAGTTACATTTGAGCTCTTAGGTAGTGGGAACATACATGAGATGAAAGTAATCCTCATTCATTGCTAGAGATCAAGTCCTACCTTCAAAAGGAATCAATTGTTTGTTACAAAGGATCCCAAATATCTTGTGATAAAAAAGTGTTCTCCACATGCACATTCTAGTCAAAATAATTTAAAAATCACAAAAGAAAAATTAAAGATATAAAATTGGTTTGTCCACATCAACATCTATGCCACCTTTTTCATGTTGAGAAGAGAACAATATATTTTGCAATACTTTAACAAAATCCTAATCTACACTATTTTTAGGCTATGCATTGTTTCTCTCCTATGCATTATTCACCATATTCATTATCATCCTCATATAAGCATACTCAATGTACTTTTCCAAGCAGGTGTTGTAGTCATCCTCAGTTGGCCATTTTGCATCCAATAGCTTATGCACTTTTACACTATTTTGAGTGTATCTAGTATCAATTAATTATTTGGCTTCCTTAATTTTTTGTGGTCTCACAACACGACCCAAGGCTGAAAAGACTTTTGGACCCAAGTGAAAAAATATAACTCTTATGGCAGGAGCTAGCAAATTGGAAGATCACCAAAAGTGAAAGGAGAAAGTCTTTGATGATAAAAGTACTTTATAATGTAAGTGTTTTGAGCATCGAACACCAGGTACCAAAAATATGGAAAAGGAAAAAGGTAATGCAAGTTCAAATGGAAGGCTCTGGTTTGGTATGAAGTGGTCTGGTATGAAGGAGTTTGGTATAATAGAGTTATAGTATAACCGAGGTCTGGGAAAGTAAGTGGGTAAAGCTTAATACCAAGTACTAGGTACTAGATTGCAATGTGAAGTGAAATGTTCAAATTTTAAATTTATCTAATGATCTTGCTAATCCAATATATATATGTATGAGGATTCATGATATTTTTTTTAAAGGTGTTTTGATTATGAGATTTTTTTACTAACATTAGAATCATCATTTTATTTACATGAGATGTTATAAAATTTTTTAAAAGGGATTTAATCTATGGAATTTGTGATTGTAGGAGATGCAAATTGTGATGCAAAGTTCAGGTATGGATGGTCAGAAAAACTTGAATCATGGATGGAATAATTTTCAGTCCAGTTTGATTACTCAGGGAGATTGTAATGCAGACGACTTTGAGTTCACTAGAATGTTGGGGATCTCGGTATTTCACATGTGGTGGAGAAAAAATCCTATTTTTGGGAGAGCCCATTCTCGAGAGTGATAGAACCAGAGCCAAGCGATGTGTAGGGGGAAAAAACTCTACCTTTTCATTTTGAATGTATGGGAAGTCCCTGTAGATTATCTTGATTCAAGTTATTATCTTGGCAATAATTAAAGATCAACACTCGAAGAGCTTGAACATGTAATTGGAGTTGACTTCCATTTACTTTGATTACAATTCTTCTATTGGTCACTACATTCCATGTATCTTGACGAGATTGGTCCCATAGATTTCCTCTCATGTATTTTTCTTATCCTGTCTGAGCCTTGTGTTCTATAAAAGGCTAGAGGATCCCTATTTTTAATTTAAGTTTAGAATTTGTGGATGTTAAAGGAGCATAAAATTTTAATTTTTGTTCTTTTTCTTTGTTTTTTGAACCATTCTAGTGTAAAAATTTGTATGCACGTAGAAATTAATTAATATTAGAGCTTGTTAGATAGCTACCTATCTCAGTATCTTTTGTAGCTGTTTTTGTCAATTTTGTCGAACAAGACTGTATGATGTGTTATTTAAGGGTGCATACAAAACCTACTCGATCTCCATAAATGAAACCCTTCTCTCTAAAAGATTTCACCATTTTATATGTAGCTATGAAGCAAACTGGTGAAGTATAAAGTCGTTTGCTTTGTTTTAATTAATTATTTGGGGCATCCATGGAGAATAACTAGGAGAAACTTTTAATTTTTAGTATGGTTTATACTTTGTTTTAGAATAGATGTTTAAATATTTGAAAATATTCCAAAATTTAAATGAATGGAAGAAATTTTATTGAAAATATTTTGTTTTCCATAAAATTGTTGAATGCTTAATGCTAAATCTACTTAAGTGATAACAAATAATTTATGATGTTCATGAAATGTTATGGAAAATATTTTGGTTTCATGATGTTTAAACTCATTGTTTTAATTTGAAATTTACACCTAAAATAATCAAGAAACAACCATAGTCCCTTTGATATTAACAACAATATCACATCAGTACCTGAGAGTGAACCTAATGCAACCATGACCTAGTTATCAAAGATTTGGGATTGAACGAAAGACAATATTTTCCCTGTCAATGCAAAATTCACCTTTAGGTTGTCTTTGTTCCATATCTTTCAAGGATAAGCTCTTTTTGGTCTTGTCTGTGAAGAATTTATTCACCCAATTTTCTACGAGTAAAATCATGGTGAACAAGAATTGGCACTAGAAGGAGGGCCTCTCTTTAGTATTTTAGGTATCATTCCTTGGAATTGGAGAATTATATCTTAGAACACTAGTCCTGAGTTTGGTAAGGGGCTTATAAATGAGAAATTGAATGCAAGTTGATTTTCACTACAAAAGTTGAAAACATTTCAAAAATTTATTAATCAAAAACTACATCCTTTGAGTTTTTTTTACTTTTGGAAGAGTCATTGAGTGTAGGATTCATGATACAACCAATCACAGTGAACTTGATTGTGAAATTTTTTTAACTAGGGTAATTTTGGCCATAAATAGAGTAATTTTGTTAACAAAGGAAGCTATAATTGCTAAAAGAAAGGGATTGTTAATGAGAAAAACATTTTTCCCTAGTAAAGTTGTAAATGTTAAAAAATAAACCAATATACCAAAATAGTTGGAAAAATGTGATTATTAAAAATAAAATTCTAACGCTTTGTAGGAAAATAGGCGAGAATGCTAAGATTTGAAGATATTTCATCACAAACAAGGAAACAACATTGATGAATCATCATTTCCTATATACATGGAAAACACGGATAATGAGAAGAAGTAGGAAAATCAAGTGAGAAACACGTGTATTGTGCTTCAAGATAGAAATTCACAAGCTATAAAAATACTTTTCCTTGATTTTATACAAGATACAAAATATCAATTTTTTACTTTTTCTCTCTGATAGCAATAAAAATAGTGATATATCTTGGTCTAATGAAATGTAAATTGAAAACAGGGCCGAGAATGTGAAGATTTTTAGAGAAGGAAGCAGAGAAATAAACGTAGACATTCATGGAAATGGACCAAGGATGGAGGAAGGTACAATATGGTCAGATCAGATGAAATGTGTGCAATCTATCTCTAATGAGATCATTTTTATACATATGAGCCAAATTTTGGGTAAGTAAACTTTTGAATTTGTGATGTTTAAACGTAGAAAATTTAAGATAATTCATTGTTAGAGTAGAATACTAAAAAAATTGATAAGTGAATTTAAAGAAAAACCTATTGTAATTTGTACCAAAACTATAGAAGAAATAGTCGTAGAAATTGAAGTAAATTTCTTTATTAGAGTTAATCTTTTGTTATGTTAGAGTTAGGGTAGTTAGGTTTAGTTTTCTTTTTATAAGGTTTTCTTTGTGTTTGTTTTGTTTTCTTTCTTCATTTTCTTGTTGTTCTTTTCTTTTGTCTAACCTCTACATTAACAAATTCTACTTAAATTTATCTTATGCATGAGAGTGAATTTAAACATTTATGAAATTGAACTAAAAGAGAATAATAATGCCATACACAATAAAACACACTTTTAAAATGTAATAAAAGAGATATGTGTGTGTGTATTATGTATATACATCAAATATAAAAAATCCTCATTCAAAAAAATAAAAAAAGAGTTTAAAAGAGAGTGAGAAAAGTTGCAAATGATATTAGCCATTTAGTGGATGTGGGATGGCTCTTCCATTAGGGCTAAATACCCTATGTAGGTGAGTTCCTAATGAGATTCAAAGGTTTGGATATGGAGATCAGTAAGAAAGGGTGGAAGTGGAACCACTTCCCCGTGTTCTAGGAATTGAGGAATATCATCCATGGAGGGAATCCCAATGGTCGGATGTGCAACAGATAAAATGGTATCCAAATTCTCCAAGAATTTAGGTTTCACTATCAAGTTGGTAGTAGTGTGAATGACTTCAATAGGTAGCCCAATTTCCAGAAGTGATACTACAAAGTGAGAAGCTATGTCAGACTAAAAAAAAATTAGTGGTTGGATGCAACATATCTTTCCCCAAGGACTAAGCATAAATTTGGCACAGTGAAACTAGAAGTCCTAATGAAGAAGACCTTTTCAAGCCTTTCTGATGTGATGCTCCCTAATAAAACATTTTTTCTACAAGAACAACCTAAGAAAATTCAAAGACACACAAAAGAATTGTAGAAACAAAAGAGAAAAAGAGAAAACAAAAAAGTGTGAAGAATTCAAGAAGAGATGTATGAATTTATAGAGTTGTAAGAAAATTATGGTACATAGTTGCCTTGATTTTTTTTGTTTTATGGGAAACTGCAAGCGAGGTGGTAGCAAGATAATTATCTTCAGAATTAAAGGTTAAATAAAATTAATTCTTCACACATATCTCATAGAAATTGCTTCAAATTTTAGCTGTACAGAGATTGTGAATCAAGCAAGTTGAAGATTTTGAAATTAATAGTGGTCACTTCAAATTGTTTAAAAGAGTCATATTAATTATGGAGGTGTTATGTGTGCAAAATGAAAAGGAAAATGAAGTTGGAAAGGTAGTACACATCATCACCTAAGTAAGTTGAAGAGATAATACATGCTAAATAAGGCATGTGAATTTAATATAGAATAATGTGATCATGTTTCAAGGTAATCATCATGACATTTCTAATCCATTAATGAAGTGCAGCACTGTCAAGTCAAAACAACTAGCAAAAATTTTAGTAGTTTCCATAAAATTTAATCGGAAGGGTGGTAACTAATGTTTCTAAATTTAGATTTAAATTTGGTGATTAATTTATCTTGATAAATTTTAATTTATTCATACTTTTAACATATATCAGGCTACAATTAGCTAGGATTTGGCATAAATTAGTGAAATTTATCTAGAAACACACACCTACAGGGAATCATTAAATGAGTTTTTGGGAAGTAGTGAATTGATGAAGGGATTTACATTGAATTAAAAATCAAAAGGTAACCTTCACTACCACTATAATTACCAACCTAATAGTGGTGCTTCATTGATTGCAAGTTGATAAAAGAGCTATCATTGAAATATCAAAAATGAAAAATGAGCTATCATTGCTATATCTAAAAAAAAAAGAAAAAAAAATCAACTCTTTAGGCTATTCAAATAATTGTACCGGGCCTATAGATGCCCGATCAATAGTAGAGATATGTTTGGGGGAATTACAAAGATAACCTTGTCAAGGCTATGGATGCTTGAATGGCAGTAAAGATCTATCCCTGGTTGGCTTTGGAGGATTACTATATTATGTAGTTCAGTGTTAATGAACTAATTATTTTTACTAAGTTCTGAAAATTGGAATTAATCAGAGCATACCCAGATGTTTCCGGTAGATTTTTATTTCTCTATGCCATAATCGAGTTGAAGGTATAAGTTATTGTTTTAAAATATGCATGTTTTAATTTACAACTAGTGATTTAATTTCAAGTTTGGTTTAAATTTAGGTTTATTGGTTGCAAGTTGTTGTGTGGTCTCACAACACACCCCAAGAATGAAAAGACTTGGGGACCCAAGTAAAAAAATATAACTCTTATGGCAGGAGCTAGAAAATTGGAAGATCACCATAAGTGAAAGGAGAAAGTGATTGATGATAAAAGGGTATGTGCAGGATCACGATGAGCCAAAAGTGGCAATATGATGGGTATGTGGCTGATGACTACTTTTTTACCCAAAATTGATGAAACGAAAAGGGTTTTTAAAGGAGATTCTTAGCTTTCCACTAATATAAATTATGCTTTACTTTGAATTTAATAAGTAATTATTATTCATTTTCTATTCAAATTAAGACTAAAGTCCTGATTGATAGCTTGATTGAAAAACATCTATAGCTTTCAAACGGTATCACATTTTTTAATCCAAAATATGCATCACATTCTATGCTTTGCATACTATAGGACTAAAAAAAGAAAAATTGAATTTCATGAATTTTTGACCAAGTTAAGGTGGTCAGACATATGAGTTTTTATATTTTTTAAAAATTTGTAATAAAAAAATCATAATTAATTATTTACTTGAAAAAAAATTACAAAAAAATATGCATCACATTGGGGTATGAGTCCTCTACTTATATTTAAAATATTATAAAAAAATATTATCATTTTATGTGCTTAGGGTGGTCACACACCTACTTTTTTTTCCCTGAAATTTAAGTACTCATTGAAATTTCAAATTTTCACCAAATAGATTTTTTTTTTTAAACAAACCTAGTAGTTTAGAAACTACATTCAATTTGCTACATATTCTATTCTTACACATTTTTGAAATAATATAGATAAATTATTCAAATTTTTACATCAAGTTTCCTAACTCTAATTTTTCTAAATTTTTTGCCACTTAAGGGCCTATTTTTTCCATGATGATCCCACACATACCCAAAAGTACTTTGTAATGTAAGTCTTGGGCATCGAACACCAGGTACCAGAAACATGGAAAAGGAAAAAGGTAACGTAAGTTCAAACATAAGGCTCTGGTTTGGTATGTTCAAGTGGTCTGGTATGGAGTCTTGTATAATGGAGTTTTGGTATAAACGAGGTCTATGAAAGTAAGTGGGTAAAGCTTAATACTGGGTACTTGGTATTGGGTTGCAATGTGAAGCGAAAGGTTAAAATTTTAAATTTATCTAATGATCTTGCTAATTTGATATATATATATATATATGTATGTATGTATGAGGATTCATGATATGCTTTTTGAAAGGTGTATTGATTATGAGATTTTTGTACTAACATTAGAATAATAGTTTTATTTACATGAGATGTTATAAAAGTTTTTAAAAGGGATTTAATGTATGGAATTTGTGATTATAGGAGATGCAGATTGTGATGCAAAGTTTGGGTATGGACGGTCAGGAAAAATTGAATCATGGATGGAATAATTTTCAGCCTGGTTTGATTACTCTGGGAGATTATAATGCAAACACCTTTGAGTTCACTAGAATGCTTGGGATCTCGGTATTTCACATGTGGTGGAGACAAATTCCTATTTTCAGGAGATCCCATTCCAAGAGTGATAGAATTGAAGATAAGTGATGTGTAGGGAGAAAATATTCTACCTTTTCATTCTGAATGTATGGGAAGCCCATACACATTATCCAGATTCAAGTTATTATCTTGGTGATAAGTAGAGATCAACACTCGAAGAGCTTGAATGTGTAATTGGAGTTGACTTCCTTTGACTTCGATTACAATTCTCCTATTGGTCACTACATTCCATGTGCCTCGATGAGATTGGTCCCTTGGATTTCCTCTTATGTATTTGTCTTATCTTATCTGATCCTTGTCTTCTATAAAAGGCTAGACAATCCCTCTTTTTTATTTTAAGTTTAGAAGTTGTGGATCTCAAAGAAGCATAAACTTTTAATTTTTGTTCTTTCCTCCTATTTTCTGAACCATTATGATGTAAAAAAATTTATGCACGTAGGCATTAATTAATATCAAAGCTTGTTAGATAGATTCCTATCTCAATATCTTTTGTAGCTAGTTTTGTTAGTTCGACTGAACAAGATTGTATGATGCACCCTTTAAGGGTTCATACAAAACCTACTCGATGTCCAAAAATGAAACCCCTCTCTTAAAAATCTTGTACCATTTTATATGTAGTTGTGAAGCAATTTGGTGAAGTATAAAGCGGTTTTCTCTTTTTTAATTAATTCTTTGGTGCATCCATGAAGAATAACTAGGAGAAACTTTTAATTTTCCATATTTTTATACTTTGTAGTAGAATAGTTGCTTAAATATTTGAAAATGTTCCAAAATTTAAATGAATGGAAGAAATTTTATTGAAAATCTTTTGTTTTCCATAAAATTGTTGAATGCTTAATGCTAAATCTACTTAAGTGATAGCAAATAATTTGAAATGTTCATGAAATCTTATGGAAAATATTTTGGTTTCATGATGTTTAAACTCATTGTTTCAATTTGGAATTTACACCTAAAATATTCGAGAAACAACCATAGTCCCTTTGAGATTAATAGAAATATCACATCAATACCCAAGAGCAACCCTAGTGCAACCATAACCTAGTTATTAGAGACTTGGGATTGAATGAATGCCAATATTTTCCCTGTTAATGTATAATTCCCCTTTAGGTTGTCTTTGTTCCATATCTTTCGAGAAGGATAGGCTCTTTGTGGTCTTGTCTATGGAGAATTTATTCACCCTGTTTGTTTCGAGTAATATCATTGTCAACATTTAATAAATACATCCATCGTCATTTCAACTCCTTCCATGTTTTCAATAAGAGGATTTGGAATGGAGTAATCAATTTCAATCAATGTTTCCTTGGAATGAGGCAACCATTCTCCCAATTCATGCTTCCATTTTGAAAACTCCATCAAATCACCATTGTTATCAAATATTTTAGGCATACTATGCTCTTCCATGTCCTTAAACATCTTCAATTTATTGTCAAGATGCATTCCTAGCTTCCCATAGAAGGTTGTTATTTTGTTAATCAAATAAATGGCTTGCAATATCTCAATAATATGAGTAGGGTCCTTAGGGTATTCTTTGATTTTGGGCATCATCTCTTTTAATGTTCCTATCCTAGTACTCTATTTGTTCCACTCAATTTGAAAACCATTTGGACATGCATATACTTAATGTTGTATTCATGGATGCGCCTGTAAGCTACCCACACATCATCAGCTTTATTGACCAATTTGGTCACTCTATGTTTCAACAAATCTTCCAAAATATCACTTGCCACCTTAACTATTTTCAGTTTTTCCTTCATTGTATTCTCCTTTTCCTTCTTTAACTAATTTTTAATTCATCAATCCTTAAGGACAATGTCTCCCTATCTTGTGTAGAAAAGTATGAAGAAGAAGAGGATGGAAAAGATATTTTCCTCATGGACTTGCTAGCCTAAATAGTGGCTCTCATCTTGTTTATCTTATCCAAGGCCTTATTATACTCCTTACCAAGGAATCATACTTCTTCTAAGAAATTTGCACTATTTCTACACTGATCATTGTAACATGAGGAGTTAATTGAGCTACCTAGACATGCATTATATTTGTGGCCCTCTTCACCACCAAGGAACCCATGACCTCTTCAGTAGGCCTAGCAACCTCATGCTTTCTAGTATTGGGTGCCATGGACTAGATTGCAAGAGTATGAAACTTCATACTGTATCCAAATCCAAACACCTTATTTTCAATCTATTCCTTAGATATAGAAACCTGGGGGTATCTTCTTAATGTGCATCAAGTGCAACAAGTGAGGTGATAGTGCACCCTAGTAGTAACGTCATTCTACTATATTAGACAATTTTCCTAGCTTCAACAGGAGTGATAGTTGCAATCTTAGCCATAATCTTTTCTTCTTTTTTGTTCTCAACCTATTCTTGTTGAGAAGGATCAACATGATCCCTTTCTTGTTCAAGCCTCTCCTTTATTTCCTCGCTCCTCTCATGAACCATAAATTCCTTGAATTCCTTAGATTGCAAAAACTCTTCATCTACAAGGAATTCATTACAATCCTTAATCCTAGGATCATCATCAGTCTTTTCATCATACTGCCATTGGATAATTCTATCTTGGGGAGTTTCTAATTCAAGAGTATCTTCAATATTAGGGGGAGGGAATTTCTTGTCCACCTCCTCATCATCAGACACATTTTCAGAAATTTGATCTACCTCAATTGCTTGGAAATATTCTTCTTTCACCTCTATAGGCTACTCTATAATATCTATAGCCTGAGGTTGTTGTTCTAAGAGAGCTTGTGCTTTATTAGTAGCCTCCTTTACCTTTTCCTTGAAATCACCATTCTGGTAATCTCTTAGGTTTGTAAAATATCTTTCAAAAGTATTTTTAATTACATCATAAGGACTTACATAGAAGGCATTCCTCTTCATAATACACTCTTCAATGTCCATTATGGATCTCCATTCCCTCTTTCTAGATATAACAGCTACATTACTTGTCAAGTTTCTCAATACATCATCTATGTACAAGAATTGATGATAGATCCATGGTAAATTTTTATCCTTTCTCTTTGCACTCAAAAATCCTTCTGGATAAAAAACCCTAACCTCATCAATAGGCAGTTTGAGGTTATTCACCATGATTCCAAATTTTTAAAACCCCTCTAGGGCAGTAACCACAAAGTAAGCAAAATAACATCGGGGGTTCACCATAGTACGCTTCCTAGGATTTTGAACATTTAAAAATCCATAAAATCAACCTACCACATTAACTCCATGAATTCCAATCAGTTAGAGACATACAGGGGAAAGCAATGTGGTGATACCTTAGATCCATAAGCATTAATTAGATTATACTCTAAGTGTAGAAACCAATCTACCCAATAATGATTTGTAGTTGGACCTATCGCATCCTTTGGGTGCATGATATTTATAATTAAGTGTGAGAGTCTCTAAATAGGTACCACACCCAAAATCTCTTGAATACCAAACCTAATAACATTTGCAAACACCAAATAATTGGAATTGGGACAATCTTGGTCCCAAATATATGTCCACATTTGGACTGGCAAAACATTATTTTGATCACCCCTTAGTCTCAATTTTAGATATATTTTCCATCTCTAATTACCCTCAAATAAAAGAATATGCATTAACAGAGAATAATGTGGGAAATGTAGAGGGAGAACCTCTTTCCTTAGATTGATAAAATATTTATGCATCTATTATGCAACAAAAGTAGCATAATAAAAACCAGTGTTTCGGTTATGAGCCTGTATATCCGCTGCCATCACCAATAGGTCTATGGCTATCCTTGCCTCAAAATTTTTATCTAGAACCTGATTCAGGTAGTAATAATTATTCTTAAAATAATCCACAAATTCTTAAAATTTAAAGGGCTCAATATCTTTAGAGAGAAATCTCTCCTTTCTCTTTCTATGCCAAACAAGTAGCCTAATTCTGTATGCAAATTTGTTGTGCTCATATTCCCCATATAGATCTGTATGCTTGATGTTCACAATGTAGTTGGGATTCAACCCAAATATCTCCAAAATCTTATCTCTTGTCACCTTAAGGACTACATTTCCATTTTCACTCTTAATTCTTTTGTTTGTGGGATCATAATGCTTGGTTAACTCCATCATTATTTCCACCTCCACAAATACATTAGGTACCACTAGCTTTCCAAGTTTGAGCCCTCATAGATAACATGTCAGCTTCTTAAAATGCCTCCTATTAAAAGAATATAAGAACAATTTCCATCCACTCTGAGGTTGTGCCAACTCTCCAATTTCACCAACATTGTCAATTAATCTACTCGTCACAACAACCTAGCCAGTATGTCTCTTTCCAATTAGTGACCCACCCTCTTTTACTTCTCGAGAGGCCCCTTCCGTGAATCTCTCTTTATTTTTCTTTGTACTTCTGGACCTTGATGATTCAATAGGGGTAATCGACGTATGGTTAGATGTTGTAGGTGGCTCTTATTTAGCCGCAGATAAAAAATCCTAGGTTTTAATCCTTTTAACTCTCTTTTGATTTGGTTTTCTCTCTGGCCTAATACGAGACTCACTGGGCTCTAGGTCACTCATATTTTCAATGTGCTTAGGATAGGGTTTATAGTTTTATTGATCAAAAAGACCTACCCAACTTTAAAATCCAAGACACAATTTATAGGAAAAAATACCCCTAAAACCTTACACAATGTTTATCACCCTAAGAGAGGATACTCAATGAATAAACCACAAGCAAGTTATCTCCCAATTTCCCTACTATTTTTTAGAATAGCATAATTTACCTTTTTTAACAGTAAGAGATGTAACACTTTTCTTACCTGGGTGAACAATTGGTATTAATGCTATTGTAATTACTTGTCAGAGTCCTCCACACTATTTCCTCAACTTCTAGCTTTCTTCTCTACTCCCGAGTAGTTCCAAATGTGCAAGAAACAAGCTAGTCACCTTTTTTATGTCTGGGAAATGGCACATAACACCATTAATGCTTGATAGAAAAATTGAACGATTGAATTGAAATTTATTTGTTATCATTTAAAACATGGCTATTGATCATCTTACTTTAAAGCCACATCAATGGTTATCCTCTCACCTTGCTACTCTATTTTCTATTGTAAACGATTCCCTCAAGATGCTTCCACATTATCTTTCATTTAGAAGTCATTGCTCATGACTGATACATTTCACCTTCCACAAGTTGTATCAACAATGTGAGCACAATCGTTAAATTTAAGGCCCATCCTTCATCACATTCATTTCCCATTATGTATCACTAATTCATGCTTTTAATTCTAGATCATATCGGTGATGGTAGATAAGGTGATTGAAAAAGATTAAGACACGTGCACTTGCATGAAAATCAAAGGAACAAGATGCATCACTCACAAGAGTAATTCAAATCAGTGAAAAATAGTTTGAATAGATAAATCCATCGCTCATTGCTATTATGAGGTTTAAATTTTACAATGGATCCACGATGAGAAATGGTAACTAATGTAAAGAGTATAAAGGGTCATTGTGCACCACTAATTTACAACATGCAAGACTGTCAAGTGATTAGCGATATGAAGGAAGCTAGTGATAACACATAGAACACATGTATCATGCATCGCCAATACAACACTCAATATTCAAAACCCATCTGTGATGCACAAAATAGAAGAAATATCGGTCATCACTCATCGTTGATGTAAGTTTACAATTCTAAAGCTATCTGTGATGAGTCATAAATGTAAATGATAGATGAAATTTAAGTGGGAGAATTAAGCACATGCTCAAAAGTTGTTTTAAAAAGGGGACCACCTAGGACAACATATAAAAGTCCTTAAAGAACTTAAAACATATTATTTCAAAGGATGCAAATTCCAAATAAGGTCAATCATTCAACCTTATAAAATACAATAGCTTTGGACCTAGGCATGGGGGGTCAGTTACTCAATGAGTTCTAATGACATAAGACATTTTAGTATGACTGGGGACGAGCGATAGAAGGTGAATGGTGAATTAGAGATTTGAAAAGGACACAAGCTTGATGATTACTTAGGAAGGATCTCAAGTAACCTTAAAACCCTAAACCCCAAGGAGGGATTCAAACCAAAAATTTTGCAGGATGATAAATGGAACTAGAACAATATTTAGGGGTTCCATTAGAGGGAGTGGGGGGAGTCTCCATCTGGCTTCATGTGTGCTCATGCTAAATATCTTAAGGAATTTTTTAACATTGTTTTTATAGTGAAGGGTGAAATAAAGGGGCAGTGGAATGTAAAATACAAAATGTAAAGGGTTTTAATATCCTGATATAACAATTAAAAGCTTTCACCATTTTTTAAAAAAGAATTTAAATGTTGAATTGCAAAGAAAAATGCAACCCAATAAAATGAACTAAAGTCTCCACTATAGAAAAAAAAAAAAAAATCTAAAATAAAATAAAAGAGGCATAGGTAAGTATTTTTACAACGAATAGATAATTGAAGCCTCTACCATTAAGATGTGAAAAAAATTCTACTATTGGGAAATGAAGGGTGAAGACATGGGTAAAATGTTTTAATAGCCCAATAAAAGAATTAAAAAAAAAGCCTTCCCAAGTAAATGTAAAATTTTAAGTGATGGGTAATAAAGTAAAAGATGCATTGGTGAAAGGGATTTTTACAACTGATAAAGAAAAAATAGAGTAAAGGTTTCAAAGGGAAAAAAAAAATTCAGCTCCTAGGAAAAGTGGAAGAGTGAAAGGGATTTCTACAGTTGGTGGAGTGAAAGATATTTTCACAATAAAGACAATGTATTTCCAATTGGAGGGTAAAATGGGTGAAAATTAAAAGTAGATTTTATGTTGCAATGAATGGAAGAAAAATGCAAAGGCGGGAAATAAGGTAAAGTCTAGAGTGGGAATTTAATGGTGGAGATGAAATTGTTTAATCTAAAGACTCACATGATGTTAGATGTCTACAGAGAATTTCATTTTAGGGTTTATGTGTTTTTCTTAAGATGAATTTTTTGTTTCCTTGTAAAGTGGGTGGCTCATTCTCTTGTCTCACGGGAACACTTCTTTGTAACAGGGTCTCAAACGAATAGTGCTGGTTTTAGGTTTTTGGATTAATTTCAGTCATGTAAAGGAGAATGTAATTATAGCACTATCATCTTTGATAAATAAATGATGAGATATTCTGAACTGGTTGTCTCCATAGTATGTATTGCACATATTATGAATATAAGAAATCAAAGGTTTTTGTTACTTGTTCTCTTGTCTTTCCTTGAGTGTCTCTTTTGTGTTGTTACTTTCATTTAATAGAGGTTTATGCAATTGTGTGTTAGGATTATTAAGTATGGCTAGTTGATTTTCTAATATCAGTAATGTAAGGGATTATCTGGTGGGAATAGTTATGATAAAGTGAATGCTATAATGTATTTTAATTTACATGGTTCAAATGAATCCACCCTAGAATATGGCACTAGTCATTTGATGTTGGAGTTTCCTGAGATTGTTTGTGAGCAAATACAATTTAAAACCAAATTTACTTATCTATCTTGTTGTGGGTGTGTGGAGAATTTAATGCTCTACTTCTCTCATGTTTAAATTAGGCATTACCATGGAGGTCAGCCAAACCTTTAGGGTAGTATGTCCATTAAATAGTTAAAGGAGAATGATTTGTTTATAGTGTATTTGATGATTTGGCACACAAGTATCTATAAGTATAATATTGGGATAACCTTCTTGGGTTTAACAGATCCCAAAGTGTAGGGGAGAAATGGTTTTAATTCAATCTCCTATTCATTGGAAAAATATCTCCTTGAATATGACCATTAGGCTTAGTAGCCATTTAGGGTTCAAGTGGATTGTGGATTTGGGGAACATCAAAAGAGTATACATTTAGAAAGAGTCAAAAATTTGGTGAATTTGAACATCTTGTTCAGATATTGAGAATTTTTCAAACTTGGAAATGGTTGTGTTGTAGCAGATTTCAATGAATTTATGTGTGACTTTGTTGTTGAAGACCCAAAATGAAATTCATCTTTGAAAGAGCTTCATATTGCTTGAAATTCAATCCTCTGTGAAGAGAGGTGGTGACTCTATCAAAAGAACATCACAAAGATGTGAAGAAAGTTTCAGATCTACAATGATTTCTAGTCACGAAGAAGAATTTCCAGCAACTGCAACATATCTAAGTATTTTTCATTTTTTGGTTTTCTAGAAGGATAAATTTATGTGTGAAAAGCATATTTGAAAGTCTTGAAATTTATTTTCCACTGTTGAGTGAAACTAAGCACTAAGAAAGGGAATAATAGTGATTATTCTACATACTTCTGAGTTATAATTTACAACCTTTGTATTATGTTGGAGAATTATGCTTGTTCTTTAAATATTCCCACTAAATAGATCTTAGGTATAGATGCATTTGAGTTATGCATTGTGGTATTTTGAGGAAAGAAAGAAATAGGGCAGTGAATGATGAACTACAGAGTTGATGTTTGAAATTGTACAAAGAGTAAGAAAATGTATCATCCACATGTACATCCCTATGGGATTTTAGATGTGAACATGCAAAGTGTGCAGTGCCTATCATGTCATCAAAGAAATTTCTCTATTGAAAGATATAGAGCCATAAATTTGAGTGGTGTTTTTTGGTTTCCAAATGTTATTCCTCATGAAGCTAGGGAACAATTTCCAAAGTTCAAAGGGGAAAGCTCATAATCAGAATCTTAGCATTTGCAAGAGTTTTCATATTTGATGGGAGATTATGAGATAGATCATGAAGATGTTGTCATGAAGTTCTTTGTTCAATCTCTGAAGGAAGATGCCAAAGATTGGTTTTCATATTTTCTAGTGTGCTCTATCTCTTTTTGGAATGACTTAATGGTAGCATTCATAGAGTAGTTTAGTGAAAGAATTAATCCAAGTTTAGTGAGAAAAAAAATTATGAACATCCAAAAAGAAGATGATTTGGTCCCAACTTTCAATTCTAGATTTTCAAAGACATTATGTGACATTTTGAAAAATATGAGACCAAATGATGCATTGTGTTTGGTTGCATACTTGGGTGCATTTGATGAATAAATGAGCTATCTGTTAAGAGATGCATATCCTACAACATTACATCATGCATATCAAATTGCAATTGATATTGAAAACAACTCAAAATATTCAATGATGAAAGGATACATGGCTGCAAGTGTTGGTTATCCTAGCACACCTCATGCAAATAGAATTCATGGATCAGAAAATAGAAATGATTGTCAAAATGATAGTGCTCTTGTTGTTACAATCAATCTATCATTATATGATACAAATCAGAGTGAAATCCAAGTTGAACATCAACAAAATTTGAGCAATGTTGATCAAATGTATTTTGTTCAAGAATTGTCTAACATGAAGACGCACAAGGGAGAATCACCATATGATTTTTTCTCAAGGTTTTTGGATGCCTTTTTGGAGGTCCCCAAAGATTTTAGACCTGGGGATTCAATGTGCATTGATTTGTTTTGTGAAATCTATGAGTCAGGGTAGAGTACCTTGCCAAAGGAATTTAAGCCTCATAGTTTTGACCAAGTAATTGATTGGATAAAGATTGTTGAAAAGTCCCAATTCAATTATGCACAAAATGTGATGTCTCAAAATGAAGATAGTAGCTGTCCTATTGAGAGAAATCAAAACATGATGCAAATAATTGAAAAGAGTATATAAAAAATGAAGACCCATCTTGTCTAGATGAGGATATTAATTGTAATCAGCTCACAAGCGACACATATGTAGATCAATACAATAGGGATGAAGATGAAGATACATGGTATGATGAGAAAATAGATGTGCATGAATTTTCTACTTGTAATATATTGGATAACGAAGAAGTAAAATAGATGCAAGATGTCATTCCATGTCATGATTTGATCAATGACAGTGATGCAAGTATTGTTGATATTTAATTCTAAATTAGGGTTCAAGATATTAAAAATGAAAATTTAAACATACAATTTGAAGATCTTGAACATAGTTTCAGTATTGATGAGTCCCCTTGATGTAGTAACTATGGTGGCATTGAGTACAATCATTCCTCTATTGATTATGATTATCCTAATGAAGTAGAGAAGAATCCTTTTCTTCAAATAAGAAATATGTTGATAATGATGGGAACACATGTTTGCTTAAGAATGAACAACTTTCTTCTTGTGGAGAGTTTTTAGAATGTGAGTCAAAGGTGTTAACTATTGATGATGCGAATGAAGTTGAAAATCTATCTATATTCTCTTCTAGTGGTTGTAATGATTTTGAATATAATAATGATATAAAATATTTATAACTTCAGTCTAAGGAGGTAGAAGCTTTTATGACAATAATGTATGTATGACAAAACCCATTATTTGATGAGCCTCCATCTTCATCAGTTAATAGAAATGATGATCCTTATTGGTGTAGAGATAATTCACTCTTTGTTGAGAACTTTGATTATGCATTTAACACAAGGTTAGAATGTGGCCTTAAGCAAACAAAAAAACACATTGGTGAGCTCCTCGAGGGAATTTCCTATGAATTGTTTACATTGGATATAGATGTTGTAGGAAAGGTTGACTATCATGATGCTAGCTGCTTGAAAGAGTATGAATAATTTCAGTTTCCATTTTAGTTGGGAGGTATTTTAATGGAGCATGATAGTAATATGAAAAGAAAGGAATGTTTTTTTCAATATTAATATGTTTCATGTGATGAATAAAACACATATGTGTCATGTGATGGTGAAAACTTTCAGTTTATTCCTAGTTATATAATGTAGAATGACATAGATTACATTAGCAATGGTATGCTCAGAAAATTTGTGAGATGTTAGTGTGAATGTTTGTAATTAGGAAGATTTAAGTGGTAATAAAAAAATTATGCTTCTAAGAAGAGGGTTATAATTGTTGCAGTGGTACGATAGAGGTAAATTTGGGTTGAGAGAAATTAGTTTTGTTGATGGTGATGCCATTCGTAACAACAGTGCATATAAAGTCCCCACAGGCATACCATAAAGAACCTATCTTCTTGAAATATTTACTTAGGGAAACCTTAGGGTGTCTGTGTTATAGGAAAAGGTTCGCTTAGCGCAATCCCAAGTCTCTGGTAGTTAGGTCTTGACCATACTAGGTTCACTCCAGGTTATGATGTGATATTGCTATTACTCTTAAGGGGTCTATGGTTATTCTTAATTGCATTAATAACATCTCCAATTTTGTTAAGAATCATAAGCATCAGATACAAGATTTCTAGTTCGATCATAAAATAATCTCATGAAATCAAAAGATTTGTAATAATATTTTATGAATTTTAAACAACTTTTCTATCACTTAAGTAGATTTAGCTTTAAGCATTCAACAATTTCATAGAAAATGAAAGTTTTTTAATAAATTTCCATTCATTCATCTATTTTTTGGAACATTTTCAGGAATTTAAACATCTAATCTAAAATAAAGCATAAAAAATACTGAAAAATAAAATTTCTCTTAGTTATTATGCAGGCATGCGCCAAGATTTAATCAAATCAAAGAAAACCGCTTTATACTTTGCTAGATTGCTTCATAGATAGGAATAAAATGGTGCCAACTTTTTAAGAAAGATGTTTTAGTTTAGACACTGAGTAGGTTTTGTATACACCCTTAAATGACACAACATACAGTCTTGTTTAGCTGAACTAACAAAACCAGCTACAAAAAATACATGAGATAGGTAGCTATCAAATTAATTTTGATATTGATTAATTTTTATGTGCATATAAGTTTTTAGTCTGGAATGATTTCTAGAAAATAGGAAAAAATAAAAAAACTTAGAGAAGCTTTCTCTCTTCCAACATCCACAAATTTTGAACTTAACTTTAAAAAAAGGTACCCTCTGGCCTTTTATAGAAGTAAGACATCAATAGGATAAGACAAATACATGAGAGGAAATCCAAGGGATGAATCACATCAAGGCATGTGGAATGTTATGATTGGTAAGAGAATTGCAAACAAAGTCAATGAAGGTCAAAATCCATCTATATGTTGAAGTCCTTCAGGTCTTTCATCTTCTTATTACCAGGGTTCCTCCTTGGAACCAAACAAATATGCCAAATAGAATGTAGGAAATTTCCATACATTCAAGATGATCAGGTGGAATTTTATGTTCCTACATTCAGGTTCAATCTTGGTTTGAACATTCCAAGAATGAGTAATCCCTAGAATGAGTACACTTCTTCCTTGCATGCTTAAAATATAGAGTCCCAATTTCCTAGTATCTGGTATCTCTTTGCAACGAACTCTATTCTTGCATGAGCTCCCAAAGTGTATCGTTGAATGTTGTAACACCATCGAATTTGTCTACAACTTTAGTTTTCCTGACCGTCCATACCTGAGGTCTACATTGTAATCTACTTCTCCTGCAATCACAAATTCCACTTATTAAATCCCTTTAATTTTTTTTTATAAAAACTCTCATGTAAATAAAACCATCGTTAATTTGTTATCATATAAATCCATCATAAATAAGACGCTTTAAAGAAAATAACACATATTCTTCTGTAATTATTCTTTTATAAACCAAGTTACCATACTATCAAACTTCTTAGATAACCTTAAAATATTAAAACTTTGATTTGCATCATTACTTGGTACTCGGAACCCGTTATTTAGCTTTACCCATGATTTTCTTGGACTTTAGTTGTACTGGAATTTCCATCTTTATTGGAGCTTGACTATCAGACTGGAACACTTTTCTTAACACTTGCATTACCTTTTTCATTTTTAACATTCCCGATTCTTGGTATCTGATACCTAGAAAACTTGAATTATGAAGAACTCTTTTTAAAAGATTTCTCTTTGCTCTTCACTTTTGGTGATCTTTTCAACTAGCCAACACCTGCCATAAGCATTAGTTTTCACTTGGAGTCCCCAAGTCTTATAGTCATGGGCCATGTTGTCAAACCACACAAGAAGTTCCTTCAACAAGTTGGTGTTTGACAAAGGAAAACATTGGTTCTTTTCATTTGGTGGCTTGGGGCCATCAAATATGGTTTGAAATTTTGAATAGCGACTCTATTACCTAGTGCTTTTGGCACTCATTTTGATCTCCTAGAAAAAATTGAGGTCTTGCTTTGTTCACTAAGGAACAAACCTCCCTAGAAAGAACCACTGATGGAAATCTCAAAATTTACATATGTTAGTTGTTGCATTTTCTTGAAATCAGTCAATATAGATCCCTATTGGAAAGTGGGAACCTAGGAATTGAGCATGGATAAAGGCGAATCTAATAAAAGTTTTAGAAGTACCTCATCAAGTGCAACCATGGTTAGTACTTCTATGTTTGTAAAGATAAATCCTAGTGCAAGGATTAGTGGTAGGGAATTCAGTAAGTCAAATAGTGGGAAATCACTTCCACATAAGTTTTCAAAGGTTAAGAAAGAAAAAAATATATCTTGATGTCTTCACAAATTGGTGCATTTGTAGTTTCTCCTTGTGCACATGATGGAACAAATATTATAAGAAAGGATTCAAATCTGATCTAGATCATTTGTATGATAAAATTTTGTAGCTTAATAAAATATGCCTTGAATTGGAAAAGAACAAACATAAAGTATTGTAGTCATTTCAAGTAAATTGCTTTGAATAGGGCAGCATATGGAGGGGTGCACAATCATAATTGCCTTCAAGGGTTTGAATGCAAAGTAAGGTCCATATTTTATTCAAGTGTAGAGTTTAAAAGGTGAGCACAGTTGAGGCTTAAGAAGAAAATCTTTTAAAAGGTAGTAGAGCAGTCACATGATGATCTTATGTTTACATTCATGACAGTTATGCCATCAAACAGATAGTGATATTGAACAAGGGACAACTAATTACTATGCAATAGTCTAAAGGGAACATGAGAAAAAAAATCATATAAATATAATTTCTAGAGGACAACAAGAGTCAATAAGAGTAAAGGCTTTAAGGATAGACATATGCATGAGAATGAGAGAAAACATGACAATCCTTCAAGAAGCATATCATACAAGGATAGTCACGAAAGAAACAAAGAATATCATAGTGTCATGGGTAGATATTTGAAAATAATAATACAAAGTGACTGTTAAAGAGTGAAACACAGTGATAGGAAGCCAACATGTGAAGATAATGTTCAACTTGGTGTCTTCTAATGACTTTGTTTAGAAGTTGTTCTTATTATTAGGGAAAACCAATAGTATCCGGTGATTCCTCTTGAACTAGAGTTGAAAAATTCAAAGGGACTTGATCATAAATGATATTCATATCTTCTATTAGAAATGAAATATGAGATCAAAATTATTGCATTAATCTCCCATGCTTATAACATAGTGCGAGGAAACTATAGATAAACTAATGGATCATCTAAAAGGAAATTGTTTTTTCTGCTTGTTTCCACTAGTTATGAAGGTTATATAGTATGGATCAATTCCTTTTATGAAGTTTTTCTCTTGCTTACATTGTTTTCACAATGTTTATTTTGTGAAGTAGTGGAGTTGAATTTAGTTTTACAAAGATTGAAGAAACTAATGATTGTGGAAAATGATCTCTATGAAAATAATTCTACAATCACAAGGGCCTACTCATTTCTTGATTATTCATAATGGTGTATACTTAGTGGTGTTTCACTAGAGTTTACATGGTAAAGGCATGGCACTATTTTAATCTTTCTAGGTTGATTAAATAGCTACATGATACTTGAAAATAAAATATTTTATATAGGCTAATATTGTCAAGTTTCATGATTGTGTAGATGCATAGGTATTGTTTTGTGACCATGGCTTAGGCTTGAAATGAGATCCAACTAAGCCTCAAATTTATTAGGGATACACTTAAGGTGGATGAACACTCATTAAATGTTTTATGAATGCCTAGAAAAGTGGAATTGAAAATAGATGAGTGGATCAAAATAGAGGAAAAAATTAGGGCTGCACAAAGTGAATCAGATGCAAATAATTTTTATGTTGATATTTTACTTAGGAATTGGAGCTAGTTTTCAAATTTTAGTAAAGAGTAGCGGAATTTGACAAATATAAAAAGATTATGGGACCTTTTAGCTTTCTGGAACAAGGGGAATCCTATGAAGCCTTGAGAGATGCTTCAAAGGATTACTGGAATAAATGATTGTTGAGAAGGTGCTATACATAAGAACTAGGGCTTAGATGAGGATAGTTATAAACAACCTATTTTTAAATCATCTCTCAAGGTCCCCATTCCCATGGAAAACAAGGAAATGGATCTCAGTAATGAAATGGTCACAAGCATGAAAGATATGGAAGCATGCACAAGAGGTGAAGTCTTTGAAAAAGTTCCTCAATGAAATGCCATCTCATGGAATCAGATGAATTATGCACAAAAGGAACTAGTTGAAAAGGTGTTTAGCAAATTTTAGGTGAATACAATTAGAAGGTATAAAGTTGAATTCCACAACTGTTTTCACCATCCTTCGTGCATGTGCCAAAGAGGAGGGATCCAATCAATGAGTTAACACAACTTGGGAAAGCTTGTGAACTGTATTGTAGAGTGTTGGCACAAAAATTAGAAGATGTTTTTTGCTATCAATTGGTGGGTATCCCTATTCATTCTCAACCATTCAAAATAGAGTTTTTTGTGGTAACCACAAACCTCCTTATAATCTCACTGAGTCTTTTAGGCTAAGGGATTAGTGTGCTAGGGTTGTTGTGTTAGTTCCTGAATCATTGGCTCATCTTGTTTTAGTAAATGGTTAAAAATCAAGTCTTCCCTTCATATGTTTTTTCCCTAAAATTATATCAATGAAGAATTGACATTGCTGTGGAAAATTTTGATACCAAAAATTTGCAAGGTAATAGCCTTTATGGGAAACAAAGTTAATGGGGGGATCAATTGCACTAAACTGAGTGACCTCCAGGTTTTTAAAGAAGTTGACTTCTTCTGTAATTGGGTTTTTCGAATGGAAAAATGAAGCCTATATAAAAAATAAAGGTCTAACTAAGGTGATGCACCAAGGAATAGATGTAGGAACAATAAATCTATCTTTTGGGATTTGATTTAAGGGACTGATCAACAATCTACTATGTCCTAGAATAAAAGAAATCAAAGATAGAAACCTAAATAATTCATTGAATGAGATAAAATAATTCTCACACCCATTTACTAAAAATAAGAATCAAAAGACATGATCTAAAGCAAAAAACTTGTATTTAAATCATAGAAGTTCTACAAATAAACAATCCAAGATAACAATAGCATAGTATAATGTTTTATCAAATAGGCTAAGAAAACAAAAAGGCCAAACAATGGAATAGTTTGAGAGACTTATACAATAAATTAAAAGAAATATTAAAGGTTTGGTGTCTTTCCCCTCATTTTTTTGTATCTTCGAAACTCCATTTCAGAAGGAAGAAGTAGTAAAAATAGCTAAAAATCCCACTCCCTGGCGGGCTAGTAACACAAAAGATCCTGTATTGAGAGAAATGATGCTCGTAGCAATGATTCCCTTTTTCCTTTGCAATAGAAAGGATTTGAGCCATGAACGTAGTTAATTCTTTGATAGATGCATCCCCTGTGAATGATGGCAGTGGTCCCAAAAAAATCCTATGTAGACAAGTGTCATTCACCTACGAAGGCAGTTAAGACATGCGACAACTTGGTGGGGCATGTAGCTTCATCTCGCCTCCCCTTCAATGAAGTCCTTACGAAAGAGACACATGGTAACAAGTTACAATCCACTTATTGATTCTTCCTCCTTGCATTAAAAGACAACGTAATGAAGACACATGGAGGCATTCCTTACTATCGACATTGAATGTGGGGTTTGCCAAAAATGTATGCAGATGAAAGCTATGTGACACGCGGTCGAGGCTCGACTAAAAGGTGAAGGGAATCAGCCACAAAGAGCTCATGGTGTTGACAGGTGGAACCATGGCAAGAGCTAGTATGAGAGAAAAGGAAGCAATTGCTATAAAGAGTGCTCGACGAACATGTGGCAACAGTGGATGGATCTCTTCAAAAAGGGGCTCGATGATGCTTAAATAATTGAGGCACGAGTGAGTACTCAAAAAATAAAGACCACCTAGAGGGAGATCGAGGAATTTGATGTTTACAACTTTTGGCAACTACCAAGGACATTTTTCCTATGGAATGAGAAACCCAAAACTTTCTCTAGCTTGTAGACTAGAGTCCCATCCATGGGAGATGGAGTTAGAGATTAGAGAGAGAGGCCTATAGTGGTAGCAAGTTGACCTCATATGGGATCGATATGTCACACAAATTCTCTTGCACTTCGCTTAGATCGAGCATATCCTTGTAAGGTAGTGTCATGAATATACTTGCCCCAAACTCAAGCTGGAAGAGTAGTAACACAATATGATGAATGAAAAAAAAATATCCACTACAATAGGGGTTGGTTGAAGCTCTAGAAAGTGGACATGTCATGTTGCTTCTCTTCTATCTTTTCCAAAATCTGCTCTGTAGTAGCTACTACATTGTTAGAAAGATATAGGGAGCATAAGCCCATTTGGGTTAGCTGGGAGAACCTAGTCCATATGCTATTCATAGTTCGGTCTAGTCTAGCAGTGCACTTGCTGGCATGGAGGAGAGTTGTTTGGTAGTGGATGAACCTGTTCATTGTTTTGGCAGTAGCCTTCTGATCCCTGATCCCTTCCTTTTCTAAATCCTCATCCAAGACCATGTATAGCCTATCTAGTATCTTTTTTTCCTCAAGAACCCTCTTTGCGATGATCTACAAGAAATTCTCAATCCCTCCATGAACTTCCTCGCCTAAGATTTTCACCTTTTCCATAAATTGGAGCATTAGCTGAAGTGTTAGGAAAAAGGCCTTGACCTTTTCCTAGTACAAACTGTATAATTGTCGAGCCACTGGAATGAGGTCTGGATGGATAGTAGGGGGTTGAGGAGCATCCTTCAGAAGGGAAATCTCCACATCCCTTGATTTGACATCCTGTGTCAGTTTCACAATCCTTTTTTTTGCAAACACGAGTTGTTTCTACAAAGTACTCCAGTCGGCGAGCCATTTTTTGTCGGCCCAATTTTTATTTTATTTTTGTTTCAAGGGAAGACTTCATCTCCTGGAGATGTTTCTCCAATTGGGCCTTTTGGTTCTTAAGGTTTCATGCTTCTATTTCATTTGTTGCTTAAACTGAGCATGTTGTTGTTCAAATTCTTCACTATTTTGTTCCATCGCTTACTCCAACAGAGCTAACTGGTTCTGATATTCTTGGTTCCTCTACCATAGCGTATTTACTAGGCTGGCATCAATAGATTGGAATTTTCCAAGTTCCTCTTGGAGTTTTTTTCTACGTTGTCTATGCTACCTATCCTTTCTCTCATAAGCATTCAATTTCTACTTCCATCACTTTTTCCCTTTCCCGTAGGACCTTAACTCTTTTTTTTACAAGTTTTAGCTCCTCGTCCTTCTTTAGCTAGTAGTTGGACTTAAGGAAGTCGGTGCTCACCACTCGCTATGTCTCTTTGATGAGCTCAATTTTGTCCTGTGATGGGCCTAAGCTAAGATCAAGTTCCATGGAAAACATGTTGTAATCATTAGGCTACATTTTCCCCTATGGTTTCATGACACTCAAGTACATAGTCATGAAATGCAACGATTTCTTAGCTTCATTGAAAAGGGTGTACACCTTTGGCTCCATCGGCTTCTTGGCATCCTTGGACTTTCATTTTTGGATTTTGATAGCTCATGCTTCCTTTGTATTATCGCCCTGCACCATAAACTGGTTTGGTGACTGATTAGCCTACCTACAAAAGTTGCACTAGGAGGAAGGGTGAAAGGGAAGTCTCAAATATTTTCTTCTTTGGAAGAGTGACAGTCTGTGGGGAGAAAGTATGGATATACTAAAGCTTGGTTTGTGAACTAACAGAAGAACTTATTTGGTGTTGTGGTAATAGCAGAGTCATGACAGACTCCATCTACTGAGTGGACTGAGTTGGGATTGATATAGCAGTAGTAGGAGGGG
>VDFB02000002.1:54305057-54330262 GCA_007258455.2 Sequoia sempervirens | reverse complement strand
TAACCACTTTCCTATGTGAATTGGAATGTCATCAGTGATACTTTGTAGAGCATGTCTCATGACAATTCACACAGTAATGATGATTAACTCACAAACAACAAACAAAGAAAATACCATTCTTCTTCCTAGCTTCTCTAGTTCAATACATCATTGAGTTGCTCCAAAGAAATGATAACAATGATCAAAGTACAACATATCTATATTTTGCTTAAAGTATTTCAATCATTATTCAGATTAGATCATCCATCTTGATTTTTATTTTATGATGCTTTTGTGATTTTGAGTTTTTGGATCAAACCTAACCTAAAGACCTATCCTAGGGGCCTCAGGGGCTGATCAAAGATTAGCCTTGCCTACGTTATATACATATAGACCACGTAGTTTGACTGACACAAACTCATATTTTTGGCTTTTTGAGACTAACTTATTGACTTTTTTTTTGATTTTCTGTTGTGATATGTTCTCGATGGTGATTGATGTTCCATGTTGGGTTGTGTTTTGATTGTTTTTTTTATTTCTTTCATCCAACCGTTGTTTTTTCATTTGATTAAGCTTCATGTTTATGTTGTCCCCAATGATTTTCAGATGTTTCCCCCAAGCTAGGGTGAGACATGACCACGTGATATGATATGATAATGGATGTAAAATGGTGGTGGAAGTAACAACCATGACATGTGTCCAAATAGATGGGAGAGATGATTTGAATCACAAATAGTGCCTGTTACCAGGTTTTCACCATATGTTTTTATTACACTTTTTCATTCTTTTTGATTTTTTTTTTGTATTTTTGTATTTTTAATTTTCTGTTACCAAAATGCTTGTTTTCCAGGTTTTCATCAAGTAACCATTTTCAAAAACTAAATCATGCACTAAGTGATTTAGGTATAGAATTTTCTAAGATGGATACTGTTGATAGGTTCATCAAATAGATCCCCTTCTGGTGTAGACAATTGATATGATCCTGATCCATACACTGATATGATTACAAAGGGACCTAACTAGTTAGGTTCAAACTTCCCTTTCTTTTCTCTATCTTGCTGATTCCTAGGGTTTTCCTTTAGGACCAAGTCTCCAATTTGAAAGACTCTAGGTTTTACCCTATGATTGTAACTCCTTGAAATTCTTTGTTGGTAGGCCTTCAAATGATTGACAACTTGCTGATGACGTTCATCTTGTAATTCCAGTTCATGTAGCCTAGAAACTCTATAATCTTCATCTATAATGATACCTTTTAGTGAGACACTGAGTGACAGTATTTCTACCTCAATGGGTAAGATGGCCTCTGATCCATACATTAAGGAATATGGTGTAGCTCTTGTTGGTGTTTTGATGCTAGTTCTGTAGGTCCATAGTGTAGGATTTAGCTAAACATGCCAATCACGTCCAACATTGTTTACTGTTTTCTTTAGTATTTTTAGAATTGTCTTGTTTGAGGCCTCTGCTTGGCCATTCCCCTGAGGATAGTATGGTGTTGAGAAACGATGTTGGATATGGAATTTTTGACATAATTCCTAAACATCCTAATTTTTAAAAGGCCTACCATTGTCTATGACAATGGAATGAGGTACCCCGTATCTACAAATGAGATAGTTGAGTATAAAAGACGATATTTGCTTTCCAGTGACCGTTGTTAAAGGAACCACTTCTATCCATTTTGTAAAATATTTTGTTGCTATGATGATGAACTTTTTTCCATTGGATGAAGATGGATTTATTTTACCTACTAGGTCCAGTCCCCACTGACAAAAGGGCCATGTTGATGTGAAAGGATGTAACTCTTGTGCTGGTGCATGAATTAGATTACCATGAATTTGGAATTTCTGAAACTTTTTAACATATTGATATGCCTCCTTCTCCATGTTCAACCAGTAATACCCTAAACAAAGGAGTTTCTTAGCTAGGGTCAGCCCACTTGAATGGGTCCCAAAAATACCTTCATGGACCTCTTGTAAGGATGTTTTAGATTCGTGATGCTCCAGACACCGAGGAAGATTACCATCTAGACCTCGATGGTAAAGGATGTCAGCTATCAATGTATGTCGCACATATTGATGGATAAAGTTACGTTTTTGGTTTCTAGAGAGATTAGGAGGAAGAATATTATCTTTGAGGTATGTATAGATCTCTCCATATTGTGAGGTTTGAGTGTCAGTTATTTGGCATATGGTCTATGAATCAGGATTATAGTATGCAGGATTAGATACTTGTTCAACCATAAACTCATAATGACCTTGCTTTTCTGGTAATTGCAAAAGGGAAGCAATTGTCACCATGGCATCCAAAACTTTGTTCTTTGCCCTTGGTATTTGTTCAAACTTGATATCCATGAAGTACTTTTTAAGATCATCTATCATTTTTTTATAAGGAATGAACAAGTTATGAGTCCCCATACACTTGCATTTTTGTGATTTTCCATTTAATAGCTATTTTGATGCCAATAATCAATGCTTCATACTTAGCTATATTGTTGGTACATGGAAACATCAACCTATAGGATCTTGGGATGGTGTGTCCTTGAGGTGTGACGAATAGAATTCCTGCACTAGCTCCTCTTTGTGTGTATGATCCATTAAAATAGAGCCTCTATTGTTGTGTTGTAATGTTCAGGATGTCAACATTTGGAAGTTCAATGTTCATTGGATGATGATCCTATAATGGAGCTTCAACAAGTTGATCCGCTATTACCTATCCTTTGATGGATCTCTTGTCAACATATTGGATGTCAAACTCACTTAAGGTCATGGCCAATTTTGTGAGTCTCCCTGTTAGAGCAGCTTTAGCTAGTAGATATTTTAATGGATCTATTTTTGTTATGAGCTTGACTGTATGAGTCAACATGTAGTGTCAAAATTGCTGGGTTGCAAATACCACTACCAAACAAGCCTTTTATATGAATGTATAGTTTATTTCATATCCATTGAGAGTCCTGCTGATGTAGTAAATTGCTTGTTCTTTTCCTTTAGAATCCTCTTGTGCCAATAGAGCTCCTAAAGATATGTTAGTTGTTGTGATATATAGTAACAATGGTCTTTCTGTTGCGGGTGGTATGAGTATTGGAGGTGATACCAAATACTGCTTTATCTGAGTAAAAGTTGTTTCAAAGTCATGATCCCACTAGAATGAAACATTCTTATGAAGTAGATGATTAAATGGGCAACTCTTGTCTGCCAGCTAGGAGATAAATCTCCTGATGGATTGTAACTTGCCTTGTAGGGACTGTAATTGACTGATATTTTTAGGTGGCAACATCTCCATTATTCCTTTAACCTTTGTTGGATCCACTTCAATAACTTTCTCTGACACTATGTAACCAAGTAGTTTTGTTGATGTTACCCCGAACACACATTTCTTTGGGTTCAACCTGACATTAAATTTTTCTAGTCTAGTGAAGATTTTATTAAGGATTTCAAGATGTCCTTCCCTGGTGTGTGATTTTTCTAAGATGTCATCCACGTAATCTTCCATGAAAGTATGCATCATGTCATGGAAAATTATGGTCATTTCCCACTGATATGTCACACTTGCATTTTTCAATCTGAAGGGCATGACATTCCAACAGAATTTACCCCAAGGGCAAGTGAATGCTATCTTTTCTTGATCTTTAGGTGCTATTTTTATTTGATTATATCCTGAGAAACCATCCATTATAGATAACATGGCATGTCCCGTTGTTAGATCAACAATTATGTCAATGCTGGGTCAAGGAAAATCATCCTTTGGGCATGCCTTGTTTAAATCCCTAAAATCTGTGCATATTCAAATGCTATTATCAGGTTTTGATACTGGTGGCACAATATTTGAGATCCATTCTTAATCTATAGACCTAATAAATCTTGCATCCAACAATTTCTTCAGCTCAGTTTTAACCATCAGGGTGATGTGAGGATGCATCTTTCTCAATTTTTGTTTGACTAGTTTGATTCCTTTTGGTAGTGACATATGATGCATGAGGAGATTTGGATCTAATCCTAGCATATCAGAATAAGACCATGAAAAATTGATGTGTCTCTCAAATAATTTTATGAATTCTAATTTCTCCTATTTTGTCATGGACTCTTCCAGATGTAGGATCCTTACCTTTTCAGTTGTTCCTACATTTATAGATTGTGTTGGTTCTACTAGTATTGATGATCTATCATGGTAATGCTCTGGGAGAGTGTCAAATCTTCCATCCTTTAGTGCCTTAGAAAGGTTTTCACTGCTGGATACATTCTTTACTTTTCTCTTTTCAAAATCTAATGCTGCCTCAAAGAGGTTTTCACCATTAGATTTATTTTTCCTGTTGTCATTTTTGCAACTGGAAGATTTGGCACCCTCCATTTGTGAAGTGTCATTATGAGTGTTACAAATAGAATTCGTATCAAGTTCATCACTACAAAGATAATTTATGATGGCCTCATCATTTGAAAAGGCTGGTACATGAATAGGTTTGGTGGGTTCCCAGTCAATAAGTTCAGGATGTCTCAAGGGTAATAAATCACCAGGTTAAGTAAGATCGACAAATGTAAGTGTTTTGATAGCTAGGTGGTCAAATTTTTTGGTAGGAAGGTTGAGGTCTATAATAGTATTAACCTCCAAGTCGTTTGTCTCATTCAATGTCTGATCGTCCTCACTTGAGTCATCGATATTTGTAGATCTCATTACATATGATCTATTTCCTGAACTTTGTTCCTCCTCTTGTAAGGGTGCATATGTTTGAATGAAATCAATTTGTTTGTTAGTATATGATGTAGCATATATATGATCCCATTCATATTCATTTGAATCAGTTTCAGAACCATCTCTCATTTGTAGAATCCCTTCTACCACTTTTTGAGTTACTTCCCTTTTTGTTTCCCCTGTGTAGCCTAATCCAGTTTTATTCTTAGGTTGTAGTGTTAGAGGTTGAATAGGTTTTGTAATACCCTCCTTTCTCTTTCCAATTGGTCCTTGGCCTTCATAGCCCATTTTTTCTAAGATGAGCTTCCCATTTCCATATTGATCTTTTTTGATGCTGATACTTGCTGATGTTGAGGCTTCTTCATCCTTATATAGCCAATTGAGAATGGCTTTGTCTTCTGACTCATCTTCAAGTGTACCTTCTTTAACAAATCTTTCATTGAGAATTGTGATTGGTTGTGATGAACATGGTGTACTTGATGTGGGATGTTCATAAGATTTTGGTGATGGTAGAAATTGTGATAGACACAAAGATTGCTCAAGTGAATATTCTCCTAGGCCTTTGTCCTTCAATTGGACTTTGTCTGCAAATTGTTGTGATAACTCATTTATAGGACCTTTAGTGTTTGATAAAATTGTGTCCGCAACTGTTATTTCCTTTGATTGATCCTTCTTCTCAACCCAAATAGATATGAAATTGGGTTGTCTCCTATTACTAGATGAATTGGAAGTGTTAACTTCTCTGTTGTGGGGTACTAGAGTGTCTTGATTTTCTTTTAGCATGTTGCAAGTCTATGGATTATTGTTGTCAGCTGGTATTGTGACTTCCTGTTCATTTACTGGAAATTTCAAACATTGGTGGTATGTTGAGGGTACCGCTTGCATTTCATGGATCCATGGATGACCCAAGAGTATGTTATATGTTAAATCTTTGTCCAACACTTGACAAACAATGATTTTGAAAATTGGCCCTACTTGAATTGGAAGTACAATCATTCCTTTGGAAGACCTTTCTTCTTCATCATATGCCTTTATTGTTATCTTTCTTCTGGAATCAATGGCGTTGTCGGAATAGCCTAGTGCATGAATTAGTTTCAAAGTACAAATATTCAATCCAACTCCACCATCTATTAAGACACATTTGACATAGTGTTTATGGATTAGAACTTCTATGTGCAAGGCTACATTATGTGGGTGATTTAACAACACATCATCTTGTTCAAAGAACGATAGATAATGAGGTGTGGGAAGATGTCCCACCATTACTTGGAATTGCCAAACATCCAAATTATTGGGCATAGTTGTAGCTACTAGAGCTTGTTCCAAAACTTCTTTGTGTGATGGTGAAATTTTGAGAAGTTCTAAAATGGATATTTGCATGTATCTTTTGTAATTGGTCCATGATGCTATATTGATGTGATGGGGTAGCAAAATTTTTAGATGAGGCTCCTTTTAGTACCACTTTGGACTACCCCCTTGTTGTTACATGTACTAGTTGATTGTCTTGTGTTTCCCTGATCTTTAGGACATTAATTTGATTGTTAGATGTGTTCATGTTTGGTATCATGTTCTAAGATTCAATGTCATTGATGTTTGTGTCATCAGATTGATTATCAATGTCATTTTCCTCAACTTCCGAGAGACAATGAATGATGGTGTCATAGACATAGTTTATACTTTTTCCTTTATCGTTGGAAGAAGACTCCCCCTTTTCTTAGTTGGGCAATGGATTGGTAAATGCACTGTGATCATTATTCATTTGATTCCCTTCAACAAATACCTTCTTTGCCTTAATTAAGTCTTGTATCAAGTGTTTCAATTGCATACAGTCATTTGTTTTATGTCCCTTATTCTTATGAAAGTTGCAATAATCAACATCGTTCCACTAGGATGGTTTTACCTTTGGCTCCCAATTTCGAGCTTCTGGTAAATTGATAAGTTTGTTTGCAATGAGATCTCTCATTTCTGATTCCAAAGTTTGTCCTAATGGGGTAAACCTCTATCTATTGGATTGTCTTTGATATGACGGTCGAGATTCCCCATTGTTGGTGTTATTGTTTTGAGTAGTGCTTTGATTTTGATTTTTTTTGACATTTGTTGCTGTCAAATTGAATACTGGTTTGATATTTTTAGTTATAGCATCAATACTTCCAATATTTCTATTTTTCTGCCAAAATTTTGGCTTATCATTGTTTCCATAGTGATTTGTGTTGTTTGGTGGATCGTTGTAGTGCTTAATCACTCCTCGTTTGACTAGGGCTTCTTCAATTTTAAGCCCACTCTTGATTACTTTTTTGAATGTTGGGGGACATTGCAATTCGTGTCTATAACTCATCTAATCATTTAAGTTGTCTATAAATAATTCAATCTTCTCTTCTTTAGGTATAGATCGAGGATATCTAGCAAACAACTTTCTCCATCATTGTAAGAATGATAAGAATGTCTCACCATTTTTCTATTTCAAGTTATATAGATCTTTTATGGTTACATCATGTTGTATGTTGAAGGAGAATTGGGAGATGAATTTTTTGACCAGTTCTTTGAAGGATCGAATCCCTGGTTGTAACTTGGAGAACCATTCCATGCAATGGGCTCCCAAACTCCTAGGAAATAACCTCATGAGGTGCAAATTTGAGGCTTATTGTTCTGAATTCCCTTACATGGTCAATCGGGTCTGATTTACCATTGTATTTATCGTATTTAGGAAATTCACAGTGTCTAGGGAAAGGTATCATATCCACACAGGATGAAAAGTGTAAGGACAAATGTCCTTTAATATGTATTTTTTTGTGGTTCCTGTTTGCATTTTTTGAATCTATTCTTGTAAATTCTGTATTTGTGTTGTTAAAGCAACAACTTGATCTGCATCCTGTGTGTTGGATGGTTTTGTTTCGTTTGTTCTTGGTGTTTCCTTCAATCGATTCATGTCAAAATCCTTTAGTAGTTTTGCGCCTAACTCAGCTAACATCAAGAGATATTTCTCCATGTCTTGTTCTAAGACCTTTTCCATAAATTTATGAAAACTTGGATCTTGTTGAGCGTGTTGTACATCCTCTTGAGTTATTTCATTGGTATTATTTTGTTGGAATCAGAAAAAGGGGTTTTCTTTAGTCATGTTTGGATTTTCAATTTCCTTCTCTCAGAGTTTTTGTTTTTGCAACCTTGTCAAGATTGGCATACAAGTTTTGGTTGCTTCCACTAAACTTGGATCTTCTATCGTCCCGGGGCCTACTTTGTTTCAAGTTTTTGTGACCTTTCATTTGATTTGTGAAATGTTTATGACTGGTAAAATCCAATGTTTCTGATGTCAATATATCTGACAGTTTGTTTGGGAAGATTCTCTACCTTTTCTTTCTTTCTTTTTTCTGTGGAAGCACTAATATAGAGTGTAGAAGCGCCAAAATAGAATGCCGAAGTGCTATAGTTTCTGGTAAAAGCGCTATTAAATAGAGCATAAGTGCTAAAGGACTGGTTAATTCTCTAATATTGGTAATGTTTTAACACTGACAGAAGCGCTATAAAATTGATCAGAAGCACTAAAACAGACAAAAAAAGTAATGTTGTTTCCCATGTAAGTGCTAAAAGCTAGTGTAAAAGCGCTAAAACAGTTTGTAGAAGCGTTATGATATTTTATGATCACTGACAGAGTTTGGTTTACTGTTGACATAAGTGCTATAATATTGCCTAGAAGTGCTAAAACAAATGGTGGAATTGCTATAGTTTTTGTTTAATGCCAAGTAGGGGGTGGTAATATGGGTCTCTCAACTGCTATGTCTACTTTCTCTTCTTCTTCATCTAAGACTATGGATGCCATGAGAAATTGATGGGGTGTTTCATTCTTTTCAAAAATAAATTTTCTCAAACTACTAATAATGTTAGTTTGAGTTCCTTCAATGTGTACATTACCGGCTTGAAATATTGGTGTGGTTAGCCCTGGTTGTTGAACGGGAGCTGTAGGTTGCCAAATTATCATAAGGTATGTTGTATGATGGTTTCAATACCTTATTGTAATGTCATTCATTACCTATTTCCAAGTAGGAGGTAGTAAGATGGGTCTTCCTATTGTTATGTTCGTCTTCTCTTCTTCTTTGTTTAGGATGATGGATGCTGTAAGAAATTGATGGGGTGTTTTGTTTTCCTAAAAAATGAATGCTCTCAAACTATTGATGATGTTGGTTTGGCCGCTTTCAATGTGTATAAGACTAGGTTGTATGATAGGTGCTACAAGGCCTGGTTGTTGAATGAGAGTTGTAGGTCGCCAAATGGTTATAAGTTGTGGTGGTAACTCCTTGATTTTGGATATCAAAACCTAATGTTTCCAAAGATTTATCTATTGTAAGAACTGATAAGGTCTTGTGGAGTATTCTATGGTGGGTTGTGGGATGGAGGATTGATGAATACGTTGACTAAAGTTAGATTCCTATGAAAGAGCACTTCTCTGAATATAGGCTTGTGAATTCAAGGGTTCTACAACATAATCGTCAATATAACCCCTATCGAAATCATGAAACCTATGGAGGAATGTTCTGTGATGAAGTAAAATCTTCCTATTCTAATATAAGAACTGTCTCCTTTTCAAAAGGTTTCCATAACTAAGTGGTTTCTTTTGTTTAGTAATTCTCTTGGAAAGAGATTTCTTGACAAACTTTGTGGTTTTCCAATCCCTAATCATGTATTTCTCAGTTTGATTTTGTCCAATTTGTTATATTTTTTGGGATGATCTTTTATCTAAAATTTAATGATTTTGAAATACATGACAATCAAATGTAGACAGTTGTTTTTAAGAGCTGTAATATAAACATATAGTGTATGTTCAAAAGAACCACACATGGTCCTATTTTCACTGGTTTGATAACAATAAAGAACTTCAGACATAATCACTCTTAATAGTCAAAAGGTCATCGTTATACTCAACAACCCACATCTTAAAATTGCGTCGACTCACACAGCCGTGTCACCCCCTAGAGGGCACCTATGTTTTTGTCCTTTCTAGGTGCGTACTCAAGGTTATATTTTGTGATCCCCTGAGCAAACAGTCCTTGGAAATTATATGGTGAGCATCTTGGGGGAAGATTCTTCCCTCCCCTTGCACTGTGAGTATTATAATGTCTAGTTACTGACTCGGCTAGATACTACACTAGGTTCTTAGAAAGGGTTTCCGTTCGGAGTGACAAGTGATAAAATCCCTCAGTAGACCTCCCAACCTTTAGAACAAAGTTTTTGGGGATGGTTATCTTGCACAATTCTGAAAAAAGTGGGTTTCCCCATATTTGCTTTAAATTTTATAGTGGGGCGAAAAAACTTGGCTTTGGTTTGAACCCACTTAGGTTGTTCCCATAGGGTGAGTACTTTTTCCCACTATGGCGGGCCTTCTACAAGATTTAATAAAGCTTGATAATGCATGAAATAAAGGATGATTCTAGCTTTTTGATCACCCAGTTAAGGGGAGAGCATATGCATATCACCACACAAACACAAAAGTCAACTTTATTCAATTTTTAGAACCCAAACTACAATTTTCTATCTATATGAAGATGTTGCTTCACAAAAAGACATGGTATTCATTTTTAAATTCCAAATTGAAAAGTTTGGTGACTACCTTAGATTGATAAATTTTAAACCAACTTGAAAATGTGACTATCCTAGGATTGATTCATGTTAAAACCAACTAAAGAAGTGTCTATCCTAGATTGATTCTTTTTAATCCAACTAAAGAAATGAAGTTTATTGGCTACAGACACATCAAATCCAAAAAATGAATTACACAGAAGCACTATGACAGTGGTCAGAAGCGCTATAGAAAGTGGTGTAAGAGCTGTAAAATCCTTTAGAAGCGCTATAGAAAGTGGTGAATGTGCTAAAATTGTTGTGAAATCTGACAGTTGAACTATGTTGAAATTTTTTTGGTTGAAGCGCTAAAATAGTGCTCCAAAGCACTATTATTTTTGTCGGAAGTGCTAAAATAGGTAGAATCACTATAGTTTGGATTAGATGCACTGCAGAATCTTTCAATCATACTAAAAAGAGTTATGCCTGTTTCCTGTACGAACACTTTCGAAAAAAGCTTGTTAAAATATGGGGTTTGGCCCCATGGTGGGTGCCAAAATGTAAGTGTGAATAAGTAAAAAGTAAAGAACAACTAAAACACTTCTTAATAAGATATTAGATCAAGATTAACATGAATTAAACTAATTTAAAACACAAAAAAGTGTGAAGGCATCTCATTGTCTTCTATCTCCAAAGATTTATCAAGTTACAGAGGCTCTTAGATTTGTAAGCACTGTAACTATTTAAAATGCCTATCTAGAGAATGGAAATGGATGCTAAATGCAATGATGTGATGATTACTCATGATTTATAAGTGGTATGAAGCTACTGTAAACTATCCTAATGAAAACTGATAAAAGGAAGCTATAATAAAAACTAATGGTACTGTTGTGATATGAAATCTACTGATGTTATGATGCTATGATACTATTTCTAATGCTAATGCTAATGATTGCTTGGTTGGTTGGTTGTATTCCTACAGAGTAAATTTGCATAAATTGGATTTTTCTCGGATCTTTTTCATACTTCAGAAGGCTGTATATATAGATTTCCGGCAACAGTTTTGCACAGGGGTAACACTGCAAAGGCCTAGATTGAATCTTGAGATTTGAAGGGTAAGAGATGAAAAGTTAGAGTTGACCACAAGGATTGTTCCTCCCCATGAAAACACCAGACAAGATGATAGGAAAGATCTGAGGAAGAAGATTTGAGAGATTCATTCAAATTTGTCTCCAAGTTGTCTCCCTATCATTCCCGTGAATGCAAGTTGAAATAAATTGGATTTTTAGAAAATCAAATTTGGTAGGTGAGTGAATAGAGGAATCTGATTTATGCCTTTATTTAAATATTTTTGATTTATTTAAATTTAGCAAAAGGGGAATAAATAATTTAATAAAACAAACTATAGAAGTTATTTATTAAATTAAAATAGAAGGAATATGATAATTAAATTAAAGATTTTACCATATTCCTCCACTTTTTAAAATATGGCCTTACAGTTTGGAAATTAGACAAGGAAAATTTTGAAGCATGTATGTTCTTGTTTTAAGTGTGTATACACCTAAAAATGGTCTAGAGAATATAATTAATTAAATATAATTTATTTGATTAATTAATCCTAAATTCATTTACTTAGTAAATAAATAGAAATATTTATTTATATTAAGTTCACTATTAATTCTTCTATTTTATCATATTATTTTCCTCTTAATTAAATAAACAAAATTAAATACTTTGTTTTATTTAATTATTATGATTATTATTTCTTCTATACTTTATCCATTAATTCTATCTTAAATTAAATACACGGCTTCAATAGTTTGTGTAATTTAATTATCTTATCATATTTTCCTCTTCATTAAATTAAAGATTTTAGGATATCTTTATTTAATTAAGAGGAAAATATGATAAGATAATTAAATTACACAAATTATTGAAGCCGTGTATTTAATTTAAGATAGAATTAATGGATAAAGTATAGAAGAAATAATAATCATAATAATTAAATAAAATAAAGTATTTAATTTTGTTTATTTAATTAAGAGGAAAATAATATGATAAAATAGAAGAATTAATAGTGAACTTAATATAAATAAATATTTCTATTTATTTACTAAGTAGATGAAGTTAGGATTAATTAATCAAATGAATCATATTTAAGTAATTATATTCTCTAGACCATTTTTAGGTGTATACACACTTAATACAAGAACATACATGCTTCAAAATTTTCCATCTAATTTCCAAACTGTAAGGCTATATTTTCAAAAGTGGAGGAATGTGGAGCATTCTCAGGAGCTTTTCAATACAACTTCTTGAGCCACTAACTACATGAAAACCTTTCATACATATCATATGCAATGTTTTACATCAAGAGACAAAGAATACAATCATTCTTAACATTATAGACCACAATTACAACATTGTTCATCAATATGATGAAACCAAAAATTCACAACACTTCTGATCATCACACAGATTGCATCTCACGTGCAACCTTCCACAATATCACTCTGTTGACATCAATGACAACATATGCAACAATCTTTAGTTCAAATTTTCAATTTTCCACAAAGATAAAATTTCTATTCTTTATTTAATTTATAGGTCTTTGTAATAGTATAAGTGGATACATATACAAGTGATCACACACATCTCTATCATAGCACATTTGTACTTTATGCACCATATTCACACTGCATTTTTAGAAAGACAACTTGAATACACAACTCAATTGTACCTTATTGAAAAAAACATCACAATGAATAATGAAACTTATCTGTATCTTATTTTAGAATAATTCAAATGTGATTTTCAAAGTTTAAAATTTGCACTTTTCACTAAAGATAAAAATTCTATATAGTTGGTTTATTTTCTTTGGGGTTATTGTAACAATATAAGTGGACATGGACACAAATTTATTGTGGACATCTCCATCATACCGAATTTTCACTTTAAGCACCATTCTTAAACTATACATAATTATCATAATTATTATTAATTTTAGAGTTTTGAGTATAATCATCTTCCTTTTCATAATACAATTGTTAAGATGTTGAGGCATGTTCACACCATGTTATAAACTCCTACAATTGAATCCTCTCTTTGGGTAACATCATTCTTTAGTTTTATTTTTAGATGCCTTCTTTATTATATTAAGATTGTGTAAACTGCCATATTTCCATTTCAGAACAAGTTATAAAGACATGGTATTTTTTTTGCTACTCATTGTTCCATTAGAAATGAGCTATATATTGTGCTAACATAGGATTTCCTATTATGTAGGCATATGGTTATCTGCAAGATGTTTGTACCTTGCATATCGTCTCTTTGGCTTAACATGCAGTATCAAACAAACTAATCATCCCATGACAAACTTCGGTTACCTTTGTTTCTAAACAAATTGGCTCCTACAAATGATAGTATTGATTCAAAATAGCTATTATATGATTTGGATTAGGGGAATTTTATTTCATTAGGATGGATCATATATCAAAATGATTTGCCTTTCCACACTCTTATAATTTATTGATAGATTGCTCCTGTTATATGGAACCTACCATTTTTGCGAGTTTCATCAAGTGGAAGGTATTAAGGAATTCTAATCAAGTATGATAGAAAAAGATAAAAAGGTAAAGATTAAATAAACTAATCTTGGAAACTAACTCATTTTGGTAATTGAGAAACTTTAGTGAATTCAATAAGATCTTGAGAAAGTAGGAAAATGTATTTTGGGAGGTTTTATTTTTATTTGGTAATCTCCTTTTTATTATTTGGTAAAATTTACTTGCAAAGTGAAGTAATTTTCATTTAGATGGTACAATTGTTTTCCAAATTTCCACTACTTTATCAATTGAGCATATCCAATTCTACATACAATTCAAGTAAGGTTTATGCTATTATGATATATGGTTATTTTAAATTGAATAGTTTTATGAGGAAGTAAGTGACTAAGTGTTGGAGGTGGAGTAGAAGTATAATGATATACAAAGATGCATGTTTTTGAGTATGCATCTCTAATCTCTTATTCACTTTAATACAATATAAAATACATTTATTATTGTTTAATTTTTTTCTTTTCACAAGTCAATAAAATTGAGCCACAAATTCTTTCTATATGCCTCTATTTTATAAAACAATGACATTAGATTCCTTGCTTGAAATATAACATATTTTAAGGACATTCATGGTAGCTACTTTTGATTCCAACAGATTTCCAAGATTCCTTTATCACACAATGAAAAATACAATGAATATAATTAGGCCATATTTGGTTCTTTGTCACTCTTCAACCACAAGTATGATTTACAATAGTTTCTTATTTTTCCTTTTATTGATTTGTTATTGACTATCAAATGAATTTAAGTCATGGCATGAATTTCATAATTTATGTGGTATAGAGGTGGTAGAAAAATATTGCCTAGATGTCTCAACAAGCATGGCAATAATTAATCCTTGTATGTTCCACCATTTCCCTCTTTGACTTGCAATTTCAATGTTCTAATTCATTGGTTGGGTTACAAGTTCCATTCTCATCAAGGTCTTTCATGCTTATCTTACCTACTAAGTAATTTAAATATGGACATCTATCTCATCTCTACCCCAATTATGTGTCCCCCTTGTCACTAGTTGCTCACTTTCACTTTACTTCATTTTAGAAGCATCCCTCCTTGGATATTTTTTGCATATTATTTATTTATTTTTGGTCGGTAATAAGTGTCCTTTTATATTACTTGGTAAAAAGATTACATCATCAGTTCAAACTCCATCCAAACAACCGATACAAAAAGAATAGTCTAAAAGCATCTTAACATGCAAAGTAGATCAAGAAAACCCAACCCCAAAACCAGCCAAAAAATGCCCACCAAAAACCAAAGTTACCCAATGACATAAGTCTGACCTTATTTATAATACCTATAGCTAGTAATAACCAAACCACATGCTACATAGCCAAAAAATAGACTATAGGACATATAAGTCCAGCATTATGAGCTACCCGGGTCACCCACGATCAAAGCTGCTTTCCACTTCCTTGTCTTCAGCCTGAGATGCTTCTTCCTTGGACGTCAATTTGTAGTCCACTTCTTCACTGCCTCCTACAATTCTTCCATCACTTGTTCCACCACCATCTCTTGCTCCATTGACTCAATGAAGAGTTTTAGAGCCTGCCACCCAATACGGGCTTCCTCCTTGCATTGCTCCTTATATCTCCCTTTTGGCCACTTGATGAAAAATAAGTAGCCATTTTCCCCAAAAGGCTCTACTAAGTCTTCATCCACCAAACCCTCACTTATGTCAATTCCTATCCCAGGCACACACCACTCCAAGATTGATTCTATCTCGCCTAGGAAATCTTCATGCCCTATTAATTTTAAAACCCTGCGAACTGTTGTGACCTCCTCACCTAGATCCAACCCCCAAGCTACAATCATAGAATAAACATCCTAATGGGTTTGATATCTATGGTAGAGGTGACCAAAGTCTTTACCCAAAATATTCTTAACACTCTACCTTAGTTTGCTATCCTCCACCAGAAAAAGACCCATCAACCACTTTTCTGTGGCATCCCCAAAGAAAGGCCTCAACTGTCTCTTAGAGCTGAAGGAAAAGTGGGCTTCCATTGAAGCCCTATGAAGAAAAATTCAAACCTTCTCCTGGATGTCTATGCAACAACTACCACTTCTTCCCCGCAACCTCTAGACTCTTATGTTCCTTCACCAACACCCAAAATTGAATGCTTCTCGCACTCCCAAATGATTTCCATCCAAATTTATGCACCCTACACTCCATTCCCACCCTTCACCTATTGTGTCCCACCTACTCCAGGAATTCACCAACCATGGACATTAATGAATTTTCCTCTCTGGTGGTGGTCCTTTCATTTGCTAAGGTGACGCCTCTAAAATCTTCCACCATCAATTTCCCAGGTTCGTTAAAAGATATGGTCCATTTCGATAACACATCAGCCTCCGAGTTACCAAGCCTTCTTATATGACTAATACAAAAGTTCTCACACCCTTCCACCTCCTCCCTGATCTTTTCCACCACATTCTATAAATGCCACACCTTTATGGAACCTTTCATAATTTCTTGGATTACAATCAACGAATTCCCCTCAAGATGAATCGTAGGTGCTCCAAGTCTTTTACCACATCTGACAACCAAAAGTGTTGCTGCTTTGGCTTCATTGTTCATTCCATCTATCAAATTCTTCGCCCCTAGTGCTAAAACTTTCCCCCACCAGTCCCTTATTATGAAGCCCACTCCAGATGGTCTAGGGTTTCCCTTCGAGGCTCCATCAAATTTGAGCTTCCACCAACCTTCCTGAGGTTTCTCCCATGACACCTCACTAAGTTCCTTTGAAGTCAGATTTTCCCAATCTGTTCCCTTAACGAGCCTAAAGCGAATCCTCGGCCAGAGCTCTTGGATTCGCTTATCATCCAAGGTGAAAGGAATTAGGGGGTTATAGTATTGTGAGGCAACTTCCCCACAACCTCTTCAATGTAATGATTGATCCTCCACTTTAATCTCTCCACACTTTCTTCTTTACCAAGAAAAATTCTTTTGTTTCTCTCTTTCCAAACCTCCCACACTAACAAAGATGGACTCACTTTCCATATGCTTGAGAAAGTAGTCTTTTTCCTATTGGATGGTCAACCCTCAAACATCTTTCTTAGGGAAATGGGGATGGGACATTGCCAACCCAAATAACTCCCCAACATTTCCCAATAGTTTGTTGCTACTCTACAATGTAAGAGCAAATGATCTCTGGATTCCTCATCCCTTGCACACATCACGCATCTTGATGGTCCACAAAAGCCCAGGCATTTTCTACGTTCACCCATTAGGATGCAACCTCTTGAGGCCAGCCAAGAAAATGTACCTGCCTTCAGGAGACATTCCTTGCCCCAAGACAAACTCATCGGCCAATTTTCAAAATCCTCTTCTGTTTCCATAAATTGATAGCCTAGATTCACCGAATATTTTCCATTTGCGGATCCACACCAAACCACTCTATCTTCTTTGTTTATCTTAGAAAATTTCCAAGACTTGAAGATTTCCATCATCAAATTCCTTTTATTGTCTGATAAGTCTAAATCCTAGATGGATTTCCAAACCCAACCGCCACCAACAACATCACCTCTAAACTCTAAGTAATCAACAACCTTCCCTCCCCAATGTTGTGTGAACCATTGCTTTAAATCCTACAGATTTTCATTCTCTTTAGAGCTAGATATCCACCCCAGGGGTCATCCCAAAAAAATTATTTTGAACCATCACCAATCTGCCATGCAATGTGATCAACTATGACCAACTTGAAAGAGATCACAAAGTTCCAAATGGTTGATCTTGTAGGGGGATTTCACATACTGAAGATCCTAGAGTTCTCCATCGAATCCAAATATTTAGCCTTTAGAATTATGACCCACAATTGAGAGGGATGTGAATAAATGTTCCAAACAAGCTTCGCTCCCAATGCCTTGTTCAACAAACTCCAATCCCTCAACCCCACTCCTCCTTTATCTTTTTCCAAGCAAACTTTCCCCTAGGATAATAGAGGAACTTTATCTTGCTCCGAAGCACTGTTCCAAAAGAATTTTCACATTCTTTGACTAATTACCCTTACAACCTTCTTGGGGATTTTGAGGAACATCATGGAAAAGATAGGAATAGTAGAAACCACATATTTAAGCATTAAAACTCTACTAGCTAAGGTTAACCATCTACTCTTCCAACCATCCATTCGCTTCAAACAACAATCAACCAGGTCCTTCCAAATACTCAGTCTAATCACACCCCCAAAGAGGGGGATGCCAAGATATCTTCTTGGAAGAGAGCCCAAATTCATCCCAAGGATAGAGCAGATTTCCCTTTGTTTTTGACTGCAGGTATTAAAGAAGAAAATTTCAGATTTCTTTCAATTGATGCATTCCCCAGACGCCTTGCTGCATTTATCTAGAGTAAGCTTCATCAGTTGAGCTTCTCTGAAAGAGGCTTCTCCCATGAGCAGAGTCTCGTAAGTGAATTGCAAATGAGATAAAGGGTCCACATCCTTTGCTACCTTGACTCCCTTCCAACCCCCTTCTAGTCTCTTTTTAGAAATCAACCTACCAAGTACCTCAGCCATGATAATGAACATGAAAGGGGAAATAGGATCTCCTTGCCTCATATGTTTTTCAGAATTAAAAAAACCTTGTGGTCTGCTATTAAGAAAGACTGAGAACCAAGGAGAATTTATACAATTATCCACCCATTTGATCCAAGCTTGACAAAAACCAAATCTGCACAAGACCTTTAATAGGAAAATTCTGTTCACTTCATCATAAGTTCTACGAATATCTAATTTCACCAACATTTTTTCTGTTCTAGCAACATGAATGGAGTGTACCACCTCATGAGCAATTATAATACCTTCATAGATAGAGCGATTAGGGGAGAATCCACTTTGCTTTGGGGAGATCACCAAATCCAAAACAACCTTCAATCTGTTTTCCATTACTTTTAAAATTACTTTATAAACTATGTTGCATAAAGTGATAGGTCTGAAGTCATCAAAAGAAAGGACTTCCTCCTTCTTTGGGACCAGGGTGATGAAAGTGTTATTGAAGTCTTTTAGCATGAAACCACCTCTTTTGGATTCCTCCACCACTTCCCATAATTCATGGGCCACAACATCCCACAATTTCTAAAAGAAAATAGTCAGGAATCCATCCAGGCCAGGAGCCTTGTCACCACTTATACTGAACAGAGAAACCTTAACTTCTTCCAAAGAGACTGCTTTAGTCAAAGCAACATTTTGAGCATTTGAGACTTGATTCAGAACAAAATTTAACAATTCTACTTCCTGTGCAAAGAACTCCTGATTAGACCGAAAGGATGCACAAAAGTGATTAACAACTTCTCTACAAATGGCTTCCTTCTCAGTGGGGGTTACACCCTGTTTATCCTGAATTGAATAGACTTTGTTACAGGATCTCCTGAATTTTAAAGAATTATGGAAATATTTCATATTTCTATCACCCTCTTTAAGCCATGTCTCCCATGATTTCTACCTTCAGAAGACTTCCTCATGGGAAATAATTTCTACATAATGTTTATTTAACTCCTTTTCTTCTTGGAAGTCATCCTTACTAAGACCTTCAATTACTCTTGAGTGTAGCAAAATGAGTTCACGTTCAAGGAATTTTTTTTTAGTGAAAATATTTTTAAACACTTCCCTATTCCACTTCTTTAGCTGCTCTTTGATTTATTGCAACTTTTTGAAGAAAACAAAAGCTTTGTTCCCCTTCCTAGGGGATGCATCCACCCACCAGCCATCAACCAACTCCAGAAATCCATCCTCATGCAGCCACATTTTCTCAAACTTAAAAGGACAAGGATTAAGAGCTTCTTCTTCTTGGATTCTCACATTTATCATATAGTGATATGACCTTGTGATTGGGAGAATATCCGCTTGGAGGGCCCATTTAGAATTAGCCCAATTTCCTACAAGGAAGAATCTATCAAGCTTCTTTGCAATGTTTAGAAAACCAGACCTTCTATTAGTCCAAGTATAGTCCCCATTTTTGAAATGAAGCTCAAAAAGGCCATTGTTGGTAACAAAATCATTGAAGTCTTTTTTTTTTTTGCCTGGTTCAACCACTAGGCCACCATGTCTATCTGATGGTCGAAGGATAGGATTGAAATCCCCACCAAGGAGAAATAACTTGTCATCATTAGCAGATAAAACCTCTGAAATATCTCTCCAAATTTTCCTCATTTTAGAGACATTATTAGGGCCATAAACATTTACAAGAAAGAAACTAGTGAATAATTGCTTGGAAATAATATTAACCCATTCCCAAGATTTTTCAAACTTGATAACTTGAACTCCATCACCATGTCTTTGAAAAGAATTCCAAGACCTCCTGAAGCTCCTGTAGCTTCCGTTAAGCAACATTTCCGGAAGCTGAAGTGTTTACCAAAGACTTTAAAGTCAAAACCACTGAGCTTTAGTTCTTGTAACAAAACTATATCCAATCTCGCTTGATCAAGGAATCTCTTGATCAAGTGAATCTTGTTAGGGGCATTGCATCCCCTGACATTCCATGAAAGGACCTTCATTGCTCTTGGGAAAAGGCTGCTTTTCCTGATCTCAATTTTTTTTGGCCCACTGTGCTCCTAGCAATTTCCAGTTTGACCCTAATAGGTTTGGAGCCCCTTTTTTATTCTCACCCACCTTCAATTTAAACTTTCTTGGAGAAGATTGTTCTAAAGTTCTTTTTTCTATTATTCCCACCTCCGAGTATAAACCCAGAACATCACCACTATATTCCTCTTCTTTAGATGAGATTTCTAGGTCCAAATCTTCAAAGGAACTACCATTCTCTCTTTCTTCTTCAAGGGAGCTTTCCAAGTTTCATAAAGGAGAGATTTGAATGTCCTTGAAGATAGGTTCTTCTGCCTCCTCATTAACATTAAAATCTCTAGAGGTAGAAAAAACTACCTGATGTGGCATTATGGGTGAATTCTTAGCCCCCTCCATAACCAAACCCGGATTCAACTGTCTCTCAACTTCAACAGAAACTCTTATCACATTTTTCCTTAGTGGTGAAAGACCTAAAGAACTGTCCTCCACAATAAGTCCTACGATATTTAAAGGGGTTTAGTTAGCCAACCTTGTAGTCTCAACCAGTTTTGGAATTTTCTCCATCCAGGGTGCGGTCACTTTAAGCTCCTCTTCTAGCACCATAGACTTAGCACCATCAAACACCATGGGATTGACCCTAGTATCGATTCTCCCATCTTGTTATGGAAAAAAAACACTTTCCAAGGGTATTTCTAATTCAAGAGAGTCTGGGGTGACCCCTCAACCATCCTCCATTTGGGTGTTAGCCCATGTGTCTAGGACCATGTCATACACACATGATCTTTGAAAAAATTCCCCTCCTTGTTCTCATCAGTTGAGCATTGCTTCCATAAAACTATTATCTTCTACTTGGAAATCATTCTCTTTTAGTAGAAAAATATCCATTAGGACATTTTGGTTTAGACCCTTACATTTTTTTTGCAGATTGCAATCCCTAGTAGTATGTCCCACCTCTTTGCAAACTGAGCACATCTAAACCGATTCTTCCACCTCTATAACAAGCATACATGCTATAGTCCTTATTAGCAATAGCTTCATCAACTTTGACAAAGGTTCCAAGCTTGTTCCCAATCATTTTAAGGGTTTCTAAGTCCCAGTATTCATGGGGAAAGTTATAAAGCCTAATCTAGATTGGAACCTCTGTAATCGATTCGACTTTAGGGTTGAAATTTGAGGACTAGTCTTTTATAAAAAACCCTTTTCCACCCATTAAAAAAGGCTCACCATTCAGGATCCAGGCTTTATCTCTAGGTGTAGGGAAAATGATGAGGTAGAAGCCATTTGGGAGGGTTTTCAAAATGGTAGCCTCCCCCCAGTGCTAGTTACACCATTTCCTTACTTGACTGAACACTGGCCAAGGGCCACTCCATTTCATGAACAAGGCTTTTTCCTTTAAAAGATTAATCGACTCATTCCACACTTTCCCATCAACCAAAAGAGAGGTGACTGTTGTGTGTTCAACATTAGGGTTTACCTGGTTCAACAACGTTGAGTCGCCTTGTCATTTTTTCCTCCAAAACTTCTTTTCCACTCTCCTAAAATCCACTAGTTTAGTTAACTGCATACTGGCATAACCCCATCTATTTCTTGTGGGGGCTTGCTGCTCATTCCCACCATTTTGCATTTTGAGAGAAGGATTGCCACCATTTTCCAGAGCCTTCCATGCTTGTTGAGTAGCACACCATGGAGGATTTGATGGATGACCCCTGCGACGTTGGTTGTATGACCATCTTGACTAGGACCTTCCATGGCTGCGAAAATCCTGCGTTGTGCATTCACAACGGTCACCTCTTTGCTCCACCATTTTTTTTTGTTTTCATTTTTTTTAATATTCTTTCATGTTATAAAATTTCACAATATTCTCATTTTAAATATTTGATTTGTATAATTTTCTTATGATAAATTGGGTACACACCAATTCAATGGTATAAATATAATTTCATTATAACTAAAAAAATTGAGTAGTGGAACATATTATGCTTACAAAAGTTGCTTTCAACATGTGAATAGAGCTCAAGCTCATCTTTATTTATTTTGTAGGGTAATTACCACTATAGCTCAAAGAAGTCATATAATGTATTTTGCTCAAAGAAGCCATTTCCATCATGTGAATAGAGCTCAAGCTCATATTTATTTATTTATTCCTCTAATTCCTCCACCCTAATACAAAAAACTTGTGTCTCTTATTGTGAAATGCAAATTGAGATGAAGAGTTTATTTATGTCTTTAGATTCAATTAAATGCTATGTAGCACTTGATAAACGCTTGTTGCTCCATTATGAAAACAACCACCCCTGCAAGTGAACCCAAGGAAAACCCAAACCTATAGCAATCAAATAAAAAGAACAATTACTTATTAATGATTTAATTTTGAATAATACATGACAACTATGCTCGATCAACATCCCTATCCAATGGTTATTCAAATATATAGTTCTTTAGTTTTTAGACATTATCTTAGATTAGCATGTAGATAAACATTTTTTTAAGATATTTTATAAAATTCTTGTCTTCTCTATTGACCCAATGCTAATTTCATATTTATAAGACAATCTATATAAATTAAAATCAACATAACCATTGCACCTCCATTACATTCTTGGTGTAAAATTGTCAAGTTGTTAACCAAAATAAACAAACAACTAAAAACATGAAACAAAATTCATAGAGAGAAACGATAGCTTGAAGACAAATCATCGGCCTAAATTCAAGATTGTATTTCAAAATTGTATACAAAAAAATGAAATTCTATACAAAAATATTGCAAATAAAATTAATGTATCTTCTATGCACATATAAAATTGTACTCTCTAACATATTAACTTATATATAATCTATCGAATAACCCTTACACCTCCTTTTGATACAAGTACTAGTTAAATAGCAACATGTTACCAACTAATGCAAATTTCACTTAGTCATAAGGAGAAGCCATTTGATGTCTCCCAAGTTTGCTCCCACATTTCCTAAGGAAGACTTAATCTAACTTTAAGATCTGTTCATTCTCACTAATATGGACAAAAAATCATTTGGAAAAACAAAGAGAAATAAGAGTATAAGAAAGGCCACGGTTCATGAGTAGAATATCACCTTCCATTTTTCTTATATTGATAACCTAGATTATGCCATAACTGGTTTCCCAAAGTTGCATGAGTTGGATTTTAGATCTAATCAATTTTATAAAGTGAAATTAGTGAAACCCACATATGGTAATTCCCATTCATAATTTTAGCAACCTACATTATTTTATTTTAGTTGTGAGGCATTAAACTCACTTACCATGACCTATTTGTGAAGAAAAACTTCATAATTGCAAGATGTAGTAATTGATACACTTTGTAAAAAAGCATTGATACCTTTTTCTAATGCTTTCAAAATAAGAACATTTTAGTTTTTTTTCACTTTGGGATTGTGAATGTTTTTTTTTTGCTGAATATCACTTCTTAAGATTATAAGTTGTAATTTGGTGGTTCCATGATTATTAATCATTAATATGATGTATAGATGTTTGAAATCTGTAGTGGTAAATAGAAGTAAAGGAGTTAATGATAATTGAAGTAGGTATAATCATATATGTTTTTTTGTTATTGTTGTTATATGTTCATGCATATATTAAACAATATTATTTATAACCTTAATCTTATTTGATTTAGTAAGATAATTAGTTTATTTCATATTAAACAAAATTTAAAAAGTATTAATTTGACACTCATCTTTTAGATTTAAATTTATGATAAATTTTGAGTTGTATCAAAAATTCCCAAGCTTTAGTTTTGAAAGATAATATTTTAACTAGTTGTAAAGAATAGACTCCATACATGATTGGTGCTTAATCCTTATAAAGAATGCATTTCCAATTCAATATTAGTAAACTCAATTCTTTTAGATTGGATTAATATTTCCTTCCACCAAGTAGATTACTACCCTATTTTAATTCATTTAGTTAAATACCTATAGATTGGATTAATTCATTTATAGCCTAACACAACTACAACAATGTCGTTTGTGGCATCATCCCTATAAATTGCCAGGGATAAATAAGGGATATCTTTTTGATTAAAATCCAAGGGAGGGGAAATCATCCTTAGATCGCTAGCTAAAAAGATAAATGTAATGAAAAAAAAGATATTAGTACAAACATAGAAGACCCAGCATAGGATTTATATGATCTGCATATAAATTTGGGTTAGAATTATACTTACTTTTATTGATTGATATGTTATTCAACACATGAGTCAAGGGTGGCATTGCTTATAGGAATGAGAATTAAATAGAATTAGCAAAACAAGAAATGGTCATGACAACCAAATTGTTGTATATGCTTCCCTTCGTGCACAATAGTCATAGAGTAATTGTTTGGGGAAAATAATCATAGAAAGAGTTGCATACCCACCTTAATAGTTCACATCAAACTTAGAAAAAAACTATATATTTTATTCCTTGATCCCATTTAGAAGTAGGGTATGTAGGCAATTTGAGAAACAAAGGATGTTCCCAGTACTCAGGCATTCGGGGATGGGATTTAGTGAGATTGAGAAGGATCATTTCTGATGAATTTGGAAAACCATATGATCAAGGGATTACTAAGATAAGATATATTTAAACTATACTTGGAAGAAACCCATATGGATTCCTTGATTTCATCGAAGCTTTAGGCCAAATTTTGAGGAAAGATTCAAACCTTTGTATATTAAACTGCATACCCCTGAATGATGACAACCTCAGTGCACTCAAAATGGGGGAGTATGGTCTTTAGGGAAGTGACTGAGGATTGGTTAGTCCCAATTGAGTCTAATAATCTAGCCAAAGCACATACCTATCTTTGTGATAGATTCCTACCTCATTTGGGTGGATTCCTATCCTAGATAAA
>VDFB02000002.1:54175271-54304957 GCA_007258455.2 Sequoia sempervirens | reverse complement strand
TATAAATATTGCACATAGTCCCTCTAATGACACATTTGTACTATTGCAAAAAAAAATAAAAAATGATGCATTTGATTATTTAAGAGGAGTGAAATTAGATTTGTTTATGTTGTTTTTTAATGAGTTATTAGATTAGTCAATGTGTTAAGTTTTTATTTAGAATGAAGTCACTTTGCACTTAAAAATCATGTATTTTAGAATGTATGATGTGATCTCTTATCACATATGAACATATATTAAAATATTTTTTATTTCAATTGATATTTGATTTTATATATCTATATTATTGAGTTCATATCATTAAAATAAGAAAAATTGTATTCAACTATTTGTCATAAAAATAGATACTACTCATTTGAGTGAAAGAAGAAAAACTTGCATAGAAAAAATAAAATAAGGCAAAATTTACCTAGTACTAATTGTTGCTAACTTGACTTGTAATTTCATGAATTTTGTTAAAGTGAGCAAAATTTGTAAATTTATATTTTATATTTCAATCTCAAAATTAATGTTTTTATCCCAAAATCAACACAAAATTTTCTTCTTAGCTTCCTTTAAGAGGTGGTTTCTTGCATTTTATAAAGATTTTAAACATTTCTTGTTTGCTTACTTTTAGTAAAATTGTTTAAAAGAATGGAAACTTGAAATGGAAGTAAATAATATAGGTATATATAGACACGTTAGTAGGTGGGATTGTGAGATCCATGATAAGTTAAATGTTACAATGCAATGTGTAATGTCATAGGATTTTGTCACATGATGCTTCTAGGTGTGGCACATGCATATAATGGTGAATAATAAATAATAATGATGAACTAGGGAAATGAATCCAATGTTTGAGTGTATTTCTATAGTTGTGATGATATTTGTAGAATTGAATCCTAATATCTTTAATAGTATAGTACTATTAGTTGTGACTTCAAGGTTGTTAGTGTTGATCATATTACAAATAATCAAATGAAATGTGTGTAATGCCACACAATGCACCAATAAAACATGACTTAATACACAATTATTGTAGTTTAATGCACAATTATTGGTCTAATATTTTCTTAGAGTCTTTTTTGGATGCCTCGACAAAAAGTATGCTGATGTGGTAACACATTTGATCATGTGGACCTTAGGTTAAGTGGATGTCTTCTCAATAAATTGCTATTAAAATTTGGGTCCAATTAGAAATTGCTATATATGATTTTAAGAGGCATGGGCTTACAATGCTTAACTATTGAGGACCTTCTCCCTTACTCCCTTCCATTGTCGATTGAATTTTGATAGATGTTGACAACATGTTTATCTCTTATCCTACTTACACACCACATGCTTAGAGATTTTCTTAAAAGATACTTTGGACCCACTTCAATTATTTAGTATTTGTATATTATCTCTATTATTTTTTATTTAATATTTTGTATATATCTCTATTGCTTTCAGTTATTTTGAGATGATGCCTATCAACAAAACAAAAAGCTCACATTATATCACAAAAATACTGTATAATAATATTAAATAAATATTAAATATTGAGTAATTTTTAAAAAAATTACAAATTACAAATAAATATTTTCAAATTAAATTAATAATAAAATTGCTTATAAATTGCTATAGTACCTTCCCTGGGCAGGACAACGAACATAAAACAATGGGGATTTTATCCCCTGAATAGAACATTCCTTTAAGTGAAAGCAACACGTCGCAGACGCGCAATAGCCAACTGTGCACTCGCGGAACTTCCTGAGGATTTTCTATATAAATCTAGAACCTTCTGAAGTTTCCATCTGACCACTTGTACATAAATGTAGGATTGCTCAATCTTATCTTGCATAGATCCAACGCCATAAGACCATATTTTTTAAGCAAAGTTGATCAGGTTTATGCGAAAATCTTTCTTTGTAAATAGATTTCCATATTTGTTAAAGAAAGTTGATCAGGATTCTTTGTAAACCCTTCTCTGTAACCATTCTTCCATATTTGTGAAAAAAACTTGATCAGGGTTGCGCGAAAAATATTCTGTGTAAGATGTGTTTGGTGTTCGTTTGCGACGAAGACGAGAGGACTTTGAACACGCAGGTGGCCCCTGGAGCGTGCCCTTACTGCGGAGGTGTCATCACCGCCTCAGATGTAGAGAGCCAATGGAGATTCTGCTTTGTTCCCTTCTATTTTAAAACGCGCCGCAGGCATACATGCATACGCTGTGGCACAAGGCTTGTAATTACATCATAAACAATTGCCAAAAAAACTTGTAATTCGATCATAAAAATGGCAATTTTATTTTGTTTTAGGGTTATTTCATAGGAAGAAACTAAATGGGCTTTTGGATGGCATAAATATCAGAGAGTTTATGATGGGTTTTTGGATAGCATAAATATCAGAGAGTTTATGATGGCTCTCTGTTTTAAATTAGATGTGAAATACTCTTGATGAGGTACAAAATAAAGGAGTGATTACAAGATAGAAGTCAATTCTAGAAAATCTTCTGATCACTGTTGTATCTTTATTTTAATTTATTTAAACTTTACCTTGCCTCTACTTTTCTGGATGTGATTCTAATCTGCCTCCTGTTCTTTAAATCAATATATATTTTTTTCATAAAAATATTTAAAAAATTGATGCGAACTTTTCTGGGTGAGAAATATAAATTCAATATGAGCTGCTGGGTTTGCCGTGGCAACAAATCTGATAGGAAACCTAAATGATGTAACTGTCCTTTTAATGAATCCACTGTAATTATGCCGTTTTATTTTTTTAGTTTTTAAGTTTAGGGAAAAAATTTAAAACCAAATTTGAGAGGAACACTAAGGTTGGGGTTTCAGAAGGGGCATCAGGAAATATTTTTATAATGCAGGGTTCATTTTGGGTGGGTTAAAAATATTCCTCACAGCCTAAAATTATTATCTGTATATTTCAATAATAAAATTTATTTTAAATGGGAGTTGTGCACAGATCAAAGAACAGCAACAAGGGAAAATTATTATCTGTATATTTCAATAATAAAATTTATTTTAAATGAGAGCTGTGCACAGATCAAAGAATAGCAACAAGAGAACAAATAATTTTACTCTGCACAATAATTCAATGAATTTTTTAAAAATTTGAATGAAGTTTTTTATTATTTTATATTTATATATTCTATTAAATTGAATATGTAGAAGAGAACAAATAATTTTACTCTGCACAATAATTCAATGAATTTTTTAAAAATTTGAATGAAGTTTTTTATTATTTTATATTTATATATTCTATTAAATTGAATATGTAAAAGAATTAAATTTTTATTTTAAGCTACACTAGAAAATTCAAGAGTCCGCCTGTAAAAATATACTCTTAAATATTCAGCAGCACAAGACTCCCCCCTCCATAAGATCACAGCAAAAATGATGTTTATATAATTTTAATAAAGTTAAGAAAAAGATTTAAAGCAAATATTTCATTTCCAAGAATTGATATGATTTAAGCGATCTGGCAAATAGTAAAACTTGCGTAACAGTAAAAGGCGACGAGGGCTGTGTTGCAGCTGTAGGCCCTGATAAAAAGCTGCAAGTACAGAGTAAAATTTGGAAAAATAAAAATAAAAATTGTGACATGGTAAAAACAGTCCTCTAAACTGCTAATTTCTTACCATAATTTGGACAGTGTTTTTATGATCTGATAAGTTAGTTTGATACTTGATGATTTGAATTTTGTATTGCTACAGAAATAGAAGTGTCCTAAAAGCAGATATAGTTATTACATAACAGAACTTTAGTTAAGGATACCAACTTTAAGCAGTTAACATACCTTGCCTATAGTCCCACATTTTCCATAGATGTCTAGCAGGGCAGTTACAAGCATAACATTTGACAAAATTCCCCTCTGAATGATGCTTTCATGGATGTGCATACTCTGTTCCAAAGCTCTCACAGTGGCAAAGCCAGCAAGAATATTGGGGAAGGTTGTTGAATTTGGCATTGCACCTACCAATTGCATTTGCCTGTAAGTTTCTAAAGCCTTTTCAACAAATCCATTCTGTGCATGTCCATGTTATATGATAATTCCAATCTCATGAGATTCCATGGATCTTGACCCAGTACTATAGTAGTTAGCTACTAGTTTGGCCAGTATGGAAAATTAAGGAATAGACTGGCTGAGGATAGATCTTCGCAATTATTCTAAAGCTTCTATACTCCATTACAAGAGAAATATATGTCTACCAGGGAAGTTGCAACAACTGATAAAATGAGTTTCTACCGATTTCAGGTCAACACAGTGATCATCGCCTATACAGAATGCATTTCTGTATGTGTTTTATATAAAAGAGGTTTCTAATTCCACCTTAAACTTAGCACGGATTATTTGCAGCTGAATCTAAGTGTTGGTACCAGAGGGATGAAATAAGTTAAACAGTGGAAATTGAAGAGGTGGGCCTGCCCTTGAGAATCATTTGGAATTCAATAACTAGATATTCTCTGAAAATATGAACAGCCACATTTAAGGAATAAAGATTTCTGCTACCATGGCAAGTAGGGCTTAGAAGTTTGGGGCAACCAGGTAAATATTTAAAGAAATGTTTTATTAGAAATGCCAGTTTTCTGTAACCCAGCTTGCTCTTAACATATTTTTTAATTTTTTTAAAAAATACTTGTTGGGGAAACTTCAACATACCCTCTCTATTAGACCAACATTCCAAAGAGCCAAATCCCAGTTGAAATAAAAGGCACAGTATGTGTATCACAGTTACCATTCCCCTTAAGCTTTCATTTTGTTATGGATATTTGGCACTTGTAAGGAGCATAATTTTACATAAAAAATAATGTTTGTTTTCGCCTTTCCTATTAAGCTGGGGAGCCTGAGGAAAGAGCTCCCCTTCAATAGCATATGCACAGCTTTTCACAACCCCATTGAAATTTTCACAACCCAGGGGCTTTGAAGCCTCGTTTTTAAACTATTGTGTACCCAAAATTTATTTAAAAAATCAATATGCTAAGCTGCCCTGCAGGCCAATCAAAATCAAACAAAAGTTGACACTTTGAAGCATGGTAAGATCTGCTAAACACACTTAACTGAGGACAGTTAGATTTTGTAGGACTAGATTTACTTTTACAAAATCCAAATGGACCTGAATTTGCACTTCTAGAAACAAGAGTCTTCCAAGCTTCATAGATAGAAGATTGTTCTGTTTTCTAGTTTTAATTTGTCTTTTTTATCGTATTCAAGAAAAATAAATGTTTTCAAAAATTAAATAATTTTTTTTCACTTTACTAACAAATTAAAATGAACAAAAGAATTTCTTCTAATAAGAGCTTAGCTTGTTCTTGTTTTGAAGTTCTAATTTAATTTGTGTTTTTTTATATTTAAGAAAATTATATGTTTATTAAAAATTGAAGGAAAATTAAATAAACATCATTTATTTTAACAAAACATTAAAATGAATAAAGAAATTGCTTTGAGTTAGAATTCAACATATATTGTAAAACATGAAGTTATTTTTATATATATTAATAGGCTTGTTTTATTTATAAGAATTTTCAAGATGGAGCTATTGGGTAGGAAGAAAAAAATTGAGTAGGCATCAAGTGGTCGTAGTTGGGATGTAGTAGGCAATGAAAGTCAAGATGATGATGATAAGGATGATGGAGTAGTTCTATTTCTCAACCTGATCATACTCTTAAGTCTCCTCATCTTTCTTGTCAAAAGTTTGACTCTAATCTTATTAGGAAGTTCTTAGGGTCTAGGCATAATCTTGATGATTTCAAAAAATGGGTTTTGAGAAATTGGAAACTCCGGCTTCTTTCCAATCTCCTCTTTGCATGAAGATTTTGTATAGACTCCCTTGGGTGGTTCATGGTTTTTGGGAAAATCTGATTTCTTCCTTCAAAAATGGAATATTGGCATTGATCTCGAGAAGGAAATAATTAATAGGGTTGATTTGGGTTAGAATCTCGCATTGTCTTTGGAATATTGGGAGGAGGAAGTAATGTTAGGCATTGCTAGCTCCTTTGTTCAACTCATTGCTATTTTTGAGGTCACTAAATCTAAAACTTGATTGTTGTTTGAAAAATTTTGTGTCAATGTTGATGTGGATAAGGTACTCCCCTCTTTAATTACATTTTCCTCCAAATTGGGCAATTTGAAGAAAGAGATTGTGTATGAGGACTATGTTGTGCTGTGTCATAAAAGGCCATAGGGCTAGTCACACAACTAAAGGGTGCAATAATGTTAGTAGAGCATAAAATTTATGAAAGAAAACGGCTTAGATGGTGCCTCATCATCCTTAGGATTTAGATGTAGTGTCCTTAAGGTGTAGTGATACAAGGTTTCTCTTTGATAGGAAAAACTCTAAAATAACAAATTGTGTGATTGTGAGTAGGTCTTAATGTGAATAAATGGTTTGGAGGAGCCTTACAAGGAGAGGGAAATTGCTAAGGAGGGTGAGGATGGCGAGACCCAAGTAGTAAGTGTCCTCATCCCTACACTTGTGTTGTAACATTTGCGCATCTTATGGTCTAGCACCAAAGTATTGGATTCTTGCTTGAGGTGAGATAGGGACTCAACAACCTCTTCAATTCAAAATTGGTTCTTAGAAATAGGAGTATGTTTAAAAAATGGGCGTCCCTTTCAACTCAAAGGATTAGGATATTGGTAGTTTTAGAGTGCTCCTTGAAGCACCATGACTTCAAGCCACCTTGAGTTGGCCAATCTATCTTGGCTTGTGGAGGTCTACCTTGAGTTTTATTTTTGTGGTGTAGTTTTATGATTTTTTCTTTCATCCCTTGTTTTGTTTATTCTATGTGGATATCTCATGCTATTTGTTTGGGCTTCATTATTGTATCATTTTCTAGTCTTTTTAAAAGGGGTGGATCCCTTTGAAATCTAAATTTTAATCTTAATATAAAAAAGTATGTTTTATTTAAGTACGACTTTGGTTTTATTGATGTTTTACGAAAATGAGAAGAGCTGCAATAACAAGAAATTCATTAAACAATTAAAAAATCCACTTACAATGCATATAGTAGTATAATCATATAACTAATTTCATTACAAAATTTAAATTCTCATCAACGGAAACATAAATTGCCTTAAAGTATTTCAGGAAACTTGTACAAGAACAAGTTACATGTTAAATGTTGTGTTCATTCCCAAAAAAATAGATTAGATTTCTTAAATATCATTATCCATTACAAACATACTATTTTTTTAATTTGTTCTACAAGATGTCTATAGTTTTTTGTAATAATTGCCCTTGGTTACTATTTTTCTTTTGTTCTTTCTTATGTATATTTTAGTTTCATTAAGTTTAATATGCCACATAATTTGGTAATCTAAATTCTTCTTGGAACACAAATAAAAGGACCAAATAATTAACATGCTTTAGCTCTTAGCTATCCTATTGGTGTTTTCCCAACATTAAATTGAAGCACTAAACATCTTATATCTTCGAAAATTATTTAAATTTAAAATTGTTTGCTTCATTGCCTTGCCAAACCATGGCAATGCAGAAAAATCTATGCCACAAATGAATATTTTTGCACTATATAAGGTAAACTCTCTTTATCATGACATATCCCTAGACCCAAACCTATTTCATGAGGATTTATTCAAAATAGCTTTGCCTACATATCCTTTTTTGGGAATTAGAGGCTTTGCAGTTCACAGTAATACTTTCATCTTTTTTATTTAGATGGGTTTACAATAAATTTTTCTTGGTGACTTACGAAATTAAGTCGACAATAATTATTGCCTAGCATTGTAGAGGCTATAATTCATGTCCTAAAGATAGTTTGTAATAATAGGGAAAACTTATAACTTCTTGGAAGAACTCCAATAATTATAATTGATAACATACCAATTTAGTTGATTGTTCAAGGAAGAATTACCAACCAAAAATAAGAAATTGATTTAATATCAAAATACAAGATACAATGATGATAAAATTATCATTTTTGAATATAGATAAGATAAATAGAAAAAAAGTACAGGCCAACCCACAATACCAAGAAAAATATCTACCACTTACCATCTTCTATTCAAAATGTCTAAATTGATAGATTAATCTTACCATACATATATTTTAACTTTATCATATTTTACCTTTGAACACTTTCATAACAATGCGTGGCTGGCTTAAGAAACCATGCATGGTTAGCTTATAAAGCAATAACATGACATATTGGACAATGCAAATAAGATTGAGAATTTGATAGTTAATAAAGGAAAATCATATATGGAATTTTCTCACAAGACAGACTTGAGACAGCCCCATATACCATCAATGACATTAATAAACGTTTAATAACTAAACTGACCAAGCAGTTATTTAATATGTCCTTTCAATTAGCTAAGAAATCAACCAATTAATTGACTTTTGATAATAAACAGGTCACAATAATTGTGAACAGACGCAATGCAAGTATACCTTTGATATGGAGAATAGCTGCCTAGGTGCTGGCACACAGATCTAGAATCATTATCATAGATATGTAGATGGTGAGATGCAACTGTACAAGCAGGAGGCAAATAATTTCAAACAAGAACAAAGACAGAGGTTATTTTATAGTAGAGGCCTGGCTGAATAGAGAAAATCTCCTCAAGTTTCATTGCTGACAGCTAAGGTTTGCATTATTTGCATTATATGACATGATGTAATGAAGGCTTCCAAAGGTTTAAGGAAAATTGAGGGCATCTGTTGAAGGAGAGTTATTTCTTTTGCAAACAATGTCTAAAGGCTAAGCTTAAACACCCCACATCTGAACAAAGTTACTAAGGCATGGCTCCTTTGTAACAGAGAAATAAGTTAAGGAATAAAATTGCAAATACAGTTCATTGAATTACCAAGCTTTATATGCTGGGAAATGAATTGCTTATGCAATATGACCATTTCACTCCAATTAAAATACATAAATTTAAAGTTCTAGGGGTAAAAGTTATCATGATAAAGGAAAAAAATTAAACAGACACTTTGCATTATAGGTTTATGAGATCTATGATTATGTATTGCCATAAAATCGTTTATACAGTTGATGATAGTCACCATCATTCTGTTCGTTAGATATCAAGCTTAGAAGGTAATTTTTTACAGACAGAAAGCCATTACATGTTGACAATTAGCTTACGAGCTCGGTTGAAAATGAGTTATGCAGGAAATGTTCTAGTATATAAGCGTCGGATAGTCCCGCGATTCCATATCTATCAACAAAAATTCAGTCATTAATCAGCATCAGCAGCTTGGACATACAGTCAATTCCTTGCACCTTTCCGTAACAGCTTCAGCAAAAACAGAGTGTCTCAGTTATTTTTGCCATAGGTTATGCGTCTCAGCTCACAAGCGGACTCCTCATTACTGACATGTAGCACTTGCCTAAGATCTGCGAGGAGAACTTCAGTTTGCCAGCTATGAGCTCCTTGAAGGTACAATGCCTTGAGTACTGAATGATAAGCAATGAGCTCTATCTGCTTCAAAGTCGCCTTTGGACCTGTTTCACAAGTACTACCAGGATAACCATTAGTTTTTCCAATGTCTACAAGATAAGGAAAATTCATTGCAATGTTCTTCTCGGATGTAAAATAAGAATCCAAAGATCTATGTGCCTCTCCTGTCACACCCCTAGCATGCAATGTGTTCTGAACTTCTTCCTGCTTAGCTTCAGATAATGGAACTTCAGTTTCTTTGGAAAAAATTGCATGTGAGGCAGAGAAATGATTTCCGCCTCCCTCCTTGTATGGAGGAAGGCTCTTTGCACCTTCCACTTTCCTTCCAGCTGTATTCATTGTCCCTTTGCCAGGTAAAGCATTGTCCAGTTGATCTTTGGTTGTCTTCCTTCGCTTTCTTGATTTTTCAGTTAGCTGACTCTCTGTATTTTTCAAGGAAGCACATAGACCATTAGCCTTACCTTCTGCTGAGAGAACACAAAAGGCGGCCTCTCTTTTGAATTTGTTGGGTCTAGTATGTCCTCTATCTGGTTTTGGAGAAACGCTAACTGCGTTCTCGGATGGCTGGGGCACAGAATTTAAATTTAGTCAGATTTTGGGTTTGAATTTCATCAAATATGACTATCCTTTATGATGCAAATCAAAAAATCATAAAGATGGAGAAGTGAACGAAATATATTTGTGATTCTTGATCCCCTACAAATAACCTAATTGCAGTTACCTCTAAGTAGCTTATCATTGGAAGTTCAAAAAAGCAGACTTAAACGAGCAAATAAATACCATAACACAAAAACTTATGAAGCAATAAAATCTGGGTAAAACAGAATTTCCTAATTAGGCTGACCTCAAAAGAACCATTTCCATACTCGAGGAACCTTATGTATCCTTCAACATTCATAAGTAACATGCAAAAACTTGTTTGATATGCCCACTAAAAGTGATTCTGTGACAAGACTTTGATAGTCATTTCTGTTGAGTCCTGTCTAAATCATTAATTGTATTGATAGACCATAACTAATTGGGGAAGCACAACTCAGATGGTCACTTGTGAATTACATCATATCAGATCAAATGCATCTATAACAGCATTTCAAAATTGTAATGGAATTAGGCCGGACTACTACCTATAACCATAGAACTCGGATCATTGCTAGAATACAGAATTAACCACAAACAAAACTTGTACTAAGAAAAGAATGATACAAGGCTTGCTGATTTGAGCTCAAAGACGGAAAATACATAACAAGCATTTTAACCCCATATCTTTTATGGTTGGGATAATTGCCATAAGTGGTTAATATTGTCTCATGAAACTAAAACCATGGTTGATGCCATATAATTTGATTTCCTGTCTTGAGCTACAGTTCCCATGATCTATGCCTGTATGTAAACTATTTCTCACATGTCCAATGAGTTAGATGCTACGGCAAACCCATTGGTTATTAGCATCAGTGCAAGTTTATAAAACGTGAAAATTTAAAAGCTTATAGTTTCTTTTGATATTAGATCTTGATGGTGATTCATGTTCTTAAGCTAGAAGCTTTTATTAGCTGAAGGGTAAGGACCTGCAATTTCAAATAACGAAGTTCAATACCTGTCTCTCTCTTATTTACCGTTAAATCTGCTCAGAAACTTCACAGGTGGATTTTAAATAATTCTTACAAACATTTCGACAGAGGATGACATCAAGTCTCAAAACCCTTACGAGTTTAATTGTTTTCAGCTCAAATCCAATAGAAATGGAAGACATTTTTCCTGAATTTGAGGGCTTCAATGCTGATCCAAGAGCATGGAAGTGGCTTTTTAAAATAGCCTTTAGAGAAAAAGAGATCAGCAGACTGGCACTTCAAAAGAAAATACTAGCACAAATTCATCATTTTGATAGCACAAAACCTTTGAAAGTCAAGTTTATAGTTAGCAAGAAGTCTTTCTCATAGATCAAACTCCTTTCCTCAAGTCAATCAACTCAGTTAAAACAGAGTTTCAAATAAAGCTCTTTGCTAGGCCATCAAGGCACCTAGGTTATTTAAATAGTTGATTTTCACTGTTAAATTTCACAAGTATTTTACATGCACGCAGATTCTGCCAGAAACCCGCACAAGACAGAGTAGAGCAAAAATGAACTGCTTGTGAAAAAGCTAACCTCTCAATGGCTAATCTGAACACCAATCTGAATCCTCTTTAGTTAAGACACAATTCAAAGGCATAGTGAAAAACTTTAAAAAGGATGCTTAAAAAATATAACAAACCAGTAGGAAGAACAACTAACATACCAATTACCATACACACTTGAACATGCCAATTAAAAGATCAAATATATTTTCAAAAAGATGACTCTGTGCCATGAAAACTTATTGGTTACGATGAAACATGTCACTCTAAAGTCCCAATAACTGGTAAAAAATATGGTCCATTGTAACGGAAGCTTGGAAGTTAAACCAAAACAGCAAAAACTATGAAAGCATCAACGTCCAGTCCAAATTTAAAATCTGTTAAACCTTAAAAGAGGTACTGTACTTTTATGTTATATAATACCTCTGAAGGCTGAAGCCACTTGCCATCAACCCAATCCAGATGAAGACGCAGCTGAGATACATTGTACTCCAATTTCTCCCCAGAATGGCTGAAATGAACAATATACTTATTATCAGCTAGAACATTTTCTATAGCTCCTGTCCACCACCCATCTTTGTCATAGGCATCAACGAATTCATGCGGGATGAAATGCTGCCTATTCAAACTAGGGGGTACAGGCCTTATCTGATCAGCCTCAACCCTCTCCCTCAATTTTTCTCTCTCATCATCAGTTACTAAATCATTAAACTCAATAACGTATCCTAAACCAGTCTTCCTAATTACGGTTGCAGGGTACCAGGCCCCCTTAAAACCTTCATCATCACTGCAAACTTCGACTGGTTCGCCCCTTTTTAGAGCCATTGCGCCTTTATCACTCTTCTAAAAGACCAAATAAAATCCCTTTATAACAAAAATAGGATGGTACTCAAAGTAGAAACGGACTTCAAGCCAACAGACACCCACCCAACGAAGGAAATTGATTGAAGGTTAAAATGAGAGGGTGGCTAGCTTCTAAAATATTGGAGAAAAGCCTAACAAGAGATGCTCATGACATCATGGCATGAAGTGTTTCCTTGCTTGTAAAGTTCATGATTGGGCCTCTCAGGTACATCATTCTACAGGCCATGTAAACTAACGAATATATGATATTAGGTATCTCAATAAATCTCATTTAAGCTAACACAATTCATCAAAGGCACTCCTTGCAATCATAGCATGCCCGCTCGATGAATCCATGATATTGGATGTGGTGTGAATTCTTCTTTAAAAGCATGATGTTTTCATCTGTTGAAAAAGGAGCTGCAATCACATCAGAAGGATTGATGATGATGGAGGTTACAAAATTTCGTTAAACCATACACCCTTAAGAATTTTTTTCTCTGGCCGAAAACAACCTTACAAACAAAAGCACAGGAAAATATTATGTAAGAAGATTTACAATCTTCAAACTGGTGTGGGCTGACATGGAAAATCATTCAAATCTTAAAATAATGATGGGTTTGTTATCTTTCCCCTGATGATGGGTAATGGGTATTGAGACCAGCGTCTCTGTTTCCTTTTTACACGATCCAATTTTTTTAACTTCTTGAATTTAATAATTATTTATTTTATTCATCCATTCTCTTAATATGTAATGATTGAACATATCAGCCACATCACTCGGGTTCATTAATCATTTAAGCAACGAATGGGGTCTAATCTTCTGTGAAAAAATATTTTCCATAGCTTGGGTTTGTAGTTGTAAATGAAAAGGTAATCATTAGATTACAAGTGGTATATTTTTGTAGTTATAATGGAAAAAGGTTGTCTTTTTGTGTTAAATTGGTTTATGATATTATCTTAATTTATTTTAATTTATTTTTAGAGATTGATTTTGATAGTTTGATCTGATATTCATCCTTTTATATCAAATTTAAATTAAATGATCTTGATTTGTATTAGTCATTGTGAATTGATCTCGAATGGTTTGCATGAATTTTTGTGTTATGTTGTACTTAAACACATTCATTGATTAATAAATTAGATAAGGTAGGGATTATAGTAGACTAGGAATCATCAAAGAGTATTTGTCATAGAGGCATTACCAAAATATTTTATCAACATACATTATCATTGGATGCTTGTTTGTTGTCACATATCTTTGTTCCAAAACCTTTGAATTACTCTAATTAGTGATCTTACAAAGGAGAATGTGGCATTCATAATTCAATAAATTCCTGAAAGATGTTGCGAACATTGTCAATGCTTAATAGGAATCAAATATTAAAAAAATGAAGCAAACAAATTCAAATAGTTGTTCCATATCATTTTAGTACTCATAAAGTTGAACAAGAGTGACTCATAGTCAATTTGCATATTTTGATATAGTCATTTAAGAAAGCCCTAAAAATCCTTGACATTATGGCAAATTGGTTCTTCACATCTTTTGCATCATTTTCATCTTCATAACATAGTTAATCATCACATTTAAATTCATTTGTGTTTCACAATTAATTTAAAATTTATTATTTTCACTCCTAGCTCATTTATCTAGGTCAATTATTTATTTATTAATTTATTCCCCTTGTTTATTTAATAAGACTAAATCTTACATGACCTAGGGTCTTTTCTTAAAATTTATCTCGATTTTCATTAAGGAACTTTTCAAATCCAAGTATTTTGGTTTATATCCTATTTTGAAATCACATTTAGGTTTGGATTCATTTTCTATTTTTGCTTCATAGCTATACATTCCATTAGAGTTTTGTATTTTATTGTATGATCTTATTTTCAACCACCTTGTCCACCCTTATTTTTCCCTCTATGGCTTCATTTGCTATGTTACTTTTAAATTTAATCACTTTCTTTAAAAAAATAAAATCTTACATCCTTTTATATATCGTTTAGCTTTTAGATTATTGATTGCATGCCAAGATCACATTCACATCCTTAATTACCCTAAATGAGAAACCTTGTTTGAATCCTCAAATAGTACAATCTACCAAGAATGTTCTTTCTAATGAGTTCCCAAAAGTAATTCTTTTAATCCTATTGTCAAAAGTGAGGTTGAAGACTATGATCATGAGGCATATGCTAGACTAAGCAATATATTTCCCTTATCAAGAAAATTAATTATTGAGACACTTTCTTAATTTGAATATCCCCAACAATTAGATATTATTTTAAATATGGGCATATGTGGAAGATCATGATGGGCCAAAAAGAGGCAATAAGAGAAAAATCAAAATCATGAAACACAAAGTTGACTTTTTGTATGGGTTGAGTAAAATTTGAATTTGGTTTGGTAATAGCAAACCAAAAAAAAAATTGCTTCCCAAAATAGTTTTTGTCAATTTAATGTATTCAAAATGGATATGGACATTTGGAAAAGAAAAACATATATCCACTTTCTATAAGTATTATAATTAATTTTATATTTTCAAAACTGATATCCATTTTGAAAAAAAACACAAATATTCTTTTTTTCAAAGGAAAATGGATATCCATTTTGTAAAGTCTAAAAAATAATACTTTAGTAAAATGGGCATAACTTTTGTGTTACTTATTGAATTTTTGTATTTTTATAGGCATTGGAAAGGTCATTTAAAGATCTACACAATGGATAAGATAATTTTGATGGATTGTCCACCAAAAATTAATTATGATCATTTTAAATTCCTCCTTGGTTTTTAAAATTTTAAATGCTCATAATTCTTGCATACAAAGTGTTTTTTCATGTTTTTTTTTCGCAATAATCATCCTAAATGACTTAAAATATTAAATAAGTAATAAATAATAAAATATTTATTTTTTTGTACTAAGGAGAGTAAACTCATAAATCATCATAGGACTCTTTGTTTTCTTTGATCCTATGTGCATCTTTGCCCAAATTGAACTAGAACATATCTCTCTCCCTCTCCCCCTCTCTCCCCCTCTCCTTCATTTGAGCTCTCTACCTATATCTCCCCTTTTCCCTTACTCTACCTCTATCTATATCTCTCCCCTCTCTCTCTCCCCCCTCTCTACCTAGCTTTCTCCCTTTCTCTTCCCCTCTATCTTTCTGAGGTTATATATATCTCTAATATCTCTCCATCATTCTATAATTATCTATCCGTGTCTCCATATATCTATATCACTCCCTATTTCTATATCTCTATACTTCTCTCTATCTATATCTCTCCCTCCCTATCCCTTCCTCTATCTATTTACATAATATCCATCTTCATCAAGTTATCTATCTATTTGCATAATATCCCTCTCCATCAAGTTATCTCCATATCTCTCTCACTCATATACACACACAAAGACCCCATTTCTCCCTCCCTCTATATATCTTTGTCTATACCCCTCTCTCCATCTCTCTCTCCCTATCTCTCCATACCTCTCTCCATTACTTGTCTTTATCACCTTCTTTTTCTTTCACTCTTTCCCCCTCTATCTACATCTCCCTATCTCTCTCTTTATCTTTATCCATATCTCATTATCTCTACCTCTCTCTTATTCATTCTCTCTCTATCCCTTTCTATCCATACCTTTCTCTACCTATATCTCCTTATCTCTATATAACCCTCCCTATCCCTCTCTATCTCTATATATATCCCTCTATTATTACCTCTCCCTTTCTCCCTCTCCCTCTATATATTGGTCTATCCCTCCCCCTCTTCTTCTTTCTACCTCTCTACCTATTTCTCCCCTTTTCTCTACCTCTATCTCCTTTTCTACCACCTCTCTATATATCCCCCCACTCTCTCTCACTCCTCTATCTCCCCCCTCTCTATCTCTCCATGTTTCTCTCTACCTCTTTATCTCTCCCTCTAAATCTCTATTTCTCTTTATCACTTTATCTTACCATCTATATCTCTCCATCTCCATATTTTTCTATATATCTCTATCTCTTCCTCTCTCTTACTAACTCCCCATCTCTCTATATCTAGATCTCTTCCTTTACATCTCTCTCTCTCTCTATATATATATATCCTTTAGCACTCTCTCTATCTTCGTCTCTACCTTTCTATATATAGAGAGAGTGGGTTAGTGGAGATAGAGGGTAGTAGAGAGGGAATGTTAAAGAGGTAGAGAGGAGAGAGATAAAAGAGATATCTAAATGGAGAGACATGTGGAAAGAGGGAGGCATGGAGTGAGAGGTACATGTTACATTGGTGGTTTTTGTTGTACCAAAAGATTGACTTGTCAATGCCTGATATAACCGCCAGATTTATGAGAGATTCATAGGAGGCAGTTAAGCCATGTCAAAAACCCAAGTGTCATGCAAGACAAGGAAGACCAAGGGACACACCATCTTGCAACAATTCCCCTCAATGCAAGTAAGGGGTTTGAACCTGTGACATCGGCTCTGATGCTAATTGTTACATTGGTGGTTATCGTTGCACCAAAAGATTGACTTGTCAATGCCTAATTATACAACTACTAGACTTATGTAAGATCCACAGGAGGTGGTTAAGCCATGTCACAAACCCAAGCATCCTGCTAGATAAGGAAGACCAAGTGACACACCATCTTGCAATAGTACATAGAGAGAGATAAAGAGGGGAGACAAAGAGAAGTAGAGAGGGAGAGATCAAGGGAGAGGTAGAGATAGATAGTTAGGTAGAAATATATGAGGATGGAGATGGGGTATAAACAAAAGTAGAGATAAAGAGAGAGAGAGAGAGGTAAGGTGGGATGGATAGAGAGAGGGGTAGGTAGATAAATAGGGGGTAAGGGGATATATATAGAAGTATAGAGGGAATGGGAGAGAGAGGTAAGGTGGGAGGGGTAGAGTGAGAGGTAGGTGGAGAGAGAGGATGAGTGGAGATAAGGAGAAGTAAAGAGGGAAGGGGAGATAGAGGTACATAAAGAGGCAGAGGGAGAGGGAGAGTGAGAGACAAGGATCAAGAGAGGGAATGGGGGAGAGAGGGATGGAGAGATAGGTAATGAGAGAGAGGTAGGGTGGGAGGGATAGAGGGAGAAGTAGGTAGAGAGAGAGGGTGAGTGGAGATAGAGAGTAGAGAGGTCTCTACGAGAGAGAGAGATATAGATTCAAGAGAGAGGGTGAAGAGACATAGAGAGACATCCAAGGTGAGAGAGGTCGAATGAGAGAGAGATGAAGTGAGAGATAGGTAAGGATAAATAGAGAGAGGAGATAGAGAGAAGTAGAGAGGGATGGAGGAAGGGAGATTTGGAGATAGAGAGGTAGGGTGGGAGGGATATAGGGAGAGGTACATAGACAAAGATGAAGATGCAAATGGGAGATAAAGAGAAGTAGATATAGAGAGAGGTAATATGGCCACCCTCCATCTCTCTACCTACCTATCCCTCTATCCCTCCAACATTACATCTCTCTCTCTCCCCCCCTCTCTCTCTCTTTGTCTATACTTCTCTTTATCTCCCATATACATCTTCCTCTCTTCCTACCTACCTCTCCCTCTATCTGTCCTACCCTACCTCTCTATCTCTACCTCTCCCTTCCTCCCTCACTCTCTACTTCTCTTTATCTCCCCTCTCTATTTCTCTCTACCTACCTATCACTCCATCTTTCCCTCATTCTCTCTCCCTTTATATCTCTCTCTATATCTCTCTTCATCATCTCTCTCCTCTCTACCTCTCTCTCACCTTACCTCTCTACTTTTTTCTATTTCCACTCACCATACATCTCTACATAAGTATCCCTCTATCCCCCCCACACCAATATTTCATTACCTAACCCTCCCTCCTTCTCCCATACTTCCCTCCCTCCCTCTCTCTCTCATTGTATCTCTCTCCCTCTCTGTCTCCCTCTATTAATACCTATCTCCCCTTCCCTCTCTATTACTCGAGCTATCTCTCCTCACCCTCTCTCTATTCTTCCCACCTTACCCATCTCTCCCCTTCCCTCTATACTTCTCTCTATATCCCATCACCCTCCCTCTCTCTACCTACCTCTCCCTCTATCCATTCACCATTCAACCTTACTTCTCTCTCTCTCTCTCTCTCTCTCTCTCTCTCCTTGTCTCTACTCTTTACCTTCCATCTCCATCTTCCTTTCTATCTACCTACCTCTCCCTATATGCATCTCATCCAACCTCTCTATCTCTACATCTCCCTTCCTCCCTCCCTTTCTACATCTCTTTGTCTCTCTCTTTACTTTCCCCTCACTCCATCCCTTCCTCATTTCCCCTCTGTCTTCTCTCTACCTCTCTTACCTTCCCTCTCTAACTCCCTCTCTCTTCATTTGACATTCCCTCTCTACTCTCTATGGGAGTAATAAGGAGAGAGGGAGATAGAAGGAGAGATGGATAGATAGAGGGAGATATATCTAGACATAGATATGACTTGGGAAAGATAGAGGGGAAGAGAAAGGGGGAGAGATATGTAGAGAAAGAGGGAGAGTGAGAGAAAGAGCATAGAGAGGGAGAGGGAGAGGGAGAGGGAGAGGGAGAATGAGAGATAGAGGAAGAGGGAGAGAGGGAGAGAGAGAGTGTGGGGAGGGAGAAATAGAAAAATATATAAAGAGGGATAGGTGGAGAGGGAGAGGAAAAAAAATCTAAAAGGTACATGGTCATCCCACAATAATGTGTGTTTAGGTGGAAAATTATGGTTTACCAAATTCAAAATTATAGACCACTAATTCTCCCCCTAAATCATGTGATTTTGTGTGTGATATGGTATAAATAACAATAAAAAACTAACCCTAACTATTATAGAAACTATGAGGGAAGTTTTTGACATCAAAATGATGTGTACCTTGCTGCACAAAGCTTGTTTTTAGGTAGAAAAGGACTCATTCACCTTTAGTGGTTAATGGGTCCCTATTAGGGTTTCTAAAACTGAGATCTAGGTTCTATTCCTTGATTCCTACACTCTTAGATCCTTGGTTGTTAGATCCCGAAAACGTATAGAAAATTTTGTAGCCTTCTTTCTATATTCTTGCACCATAAATGACAACTTTGCAACTTGACAACTTTGAAAAATTTTCTTCCAATATTGTTCTCCAATTGTTCTTCAACCTATAAATATGCAAATACACATTCAAGAAGAAGAAAAATTGTTGATTGTTAGTGAACAGGAGTTTTCCTAAGTCAAACCCCGAATGAATTTGAAGCATGAACATGAAACAATGGAATGTTGATACCTTGGAAGTTGTCTTGGAATATAAACCTGCAAATTAACATGAAGTGGCTATGAAGAATGTAGATCTTGATCTCAAATAAGATGTGTAATAATTCTTGCAATATATCCTCAATGCTACATCAACTATCTTAGCTCAACAACATGCTTGAATGGACTATTCCTTTGACATGATGAAATGACCTTGAATTGCTGCAATAAGACTTCACTAATCTTCCCTTGAATGCTTTTGAAATGCTCTCGTAAACTCTATAATGCTCTTATGAATGTACTCTTGAATGCTCATGAAGATCTAGGATGAAACTAGGTGAATTAGCCCCATATTTATATTAATTCTAGAGATTAACCTTGAAATTCAAATAATTCAATTTGACACTAGATATAGGATTAACAATCATTAGAATCCCATCAAAATTAAATTAAAAAATGGGTGTCCTATGTGATGAGGACCCATTCTCCACTAAAGGTGAATGGGTTCTAGCACAAGTTTCTAGGACCTTGATTTTTCCATATTAAATGTTATACAATTGGGTGTCGGGATAGATCCTTTGGAAGGTTTCACTAATAAGGCTTAAATTTGAATTAAAGGTGCTAATTAAGCTCAATTGACCACACTTAATTAATGAAACCCTAGATAAGTGTGAAAGTGTACTACAATACTTTACAACACCATAAATAAGGTACAATTTAAGGAAATTTTAGTTAAAAAGGGCCCTAGTTTAATTTGAATGTGTACAACACATTACAACACTAAGCCAAGACATTATTAGATAATTATATATCAATTATTCCCAAATTAAGTGTGAAAAGGGGTTACTTTTTTTGGCACTACATTTTTCCCCCACTTAAATAGTGAGAGATTTCTCCCATGAAAAACTCACACTAAAGTAGACATTCAAGATACTTTAGTATGTAGCAATAAAAAAGTTACATAGTCATACCATATCAAAGGCCAAGAAAAATAAAGAAAAACAAAGGATCAAGCATAATCGTTCCAATGTGATGTGGAAATGAGTTGTTTTTCCATAACATATGTGTTGCTCACTCTGGGGTAGTGGAACCATTAGTCTGTCCACTAGGTGAGTTGTCCCACTCATGTATGCTCACTCTAGGGTAGTGGAAGCTTAGTCTATCCACTAGGTGAGTTATCCCAACAAGGTGGCAAATGAGATAATCATATTAGCCTCCCATACCATATCGAAGTTATCCTCCTAACAAATTTGATAAGGCACCATAGTTTAGTGCTTTTGTAGATGCTTTTGAATGTCATGTATGTAAGTTTTTGTTAAAGGGTATTTTTCTTTTTTATGTAAGGTCTTCTTCTTAGGGAGCATCATCCCCAATTTCTCCAAGAGATGACAAGTCACAAATATTAGATCACCAGTTATGGGATGCCTCTTGCTTTGCATCATGCCATGAAGGGAGATTGTATGCTTAGAAATATCACACTCTTAGAGGAAATCAAACCCAATGACACCTTTAAGAAAAATACATGTCATAAGAAAAGAGAAAATCATGCGATGAAATATGCCAAAAGATGTCATCAATGTATGCCCCCACTTTAAAGTAGTTACTACACCATACTATGAGAAATTGCCTTAAAGTAGCCAATTTTTTTTCCCTAAGACATGAGAGCTTTCCTTGAAAAACCTTGTGCCAAGTTATATGTTTATGAAATAAAGCTACATCATGAAATAGGAAGGGTTTCCCCCAAAAATACATAAGGGATCTATGGATTCGAGGTCAATATGTATTTGGTACATTGTTGTTTAAGAGCTTGAAACTATCATAATTCCCAAAATACTCATAGAACTAGAAGAATGACACAAAGAGAGAGAAAATAAAGAAAAATCCTTTTAGGTCAACATGGAAGAGAGCTACATGTATCACTTGGGGTGATCCCACAAAGCTAGTTTACAATTTATGGGAGGATCTAATTGTTGCTGAAATCACATATTTTTAGAACATATAATGATTTAAGCCTTAAAAAGTTTCATTTAAAGTGCATTCCAATTGAGGATGGTTTGATCAAACTACCTTAAATCAAACCCCCTTGGATAGAACCTTGCTAGTTTTAAACCATACCTATAACGGATTATCCTTTACACCTATCAAAATGCTAATAAAAAACCACTTTTGATTTACCTTTTGGGGGATCAAATGAATTCATTTAAAATTTATTTTTTGTAAGTTTGTAGTCCTTATTATAAGCTTCCCAAAAAGTATAATTTTAAATAAATTTAATTTAATTATTATATTTATTTTTTATTTCTTGTGAATGCAGGTTTTCACCAAAAATCAAGCTCTCTGTTCTGCACATGTGGAAAAATAGCAGATTATAAAAAAAAAAGAAAAATATGATTGGACTAGATATTGAAGTCCTTGATCCAACAAAAAATAAATAAATTGAATTTTTATACATAAAAAAAGTTATGTGTTATACGGTCGCACTATATCTAAATTATAATTGGTTTGACTTCAAAACTTGATTAAATAAAAAATATTCAATAAAAAACTATCTAACCAAGTGGAAGCACTAGATATCAAATTTATGAATCTAAATTTGATAGAATTATAATTTTATCCTTCATGGAAAAAAAGTTATGTGTTATACAGTGAGCGTCACATTTTTAAAATGATGTTTTCTGAAAAAAACTAGTTTTTGAGGGAGATGGAAAAAGAAGTGCAATTTGATTCCAATTTTTTTGAAAAATATATATTTATAATCTATAGACAAAATTTCACGAAACTCTAGTTTGCATCATCTTCAAATTCCTCATGGTTTAGCCACTATAAGTGCCTGAAAGTAAAGATTTAGTTAAAAAAAATTATTTTAGTGTCCAGTTTGGCCAAAAATTGTAAACCACTATTGTGGGATCACCCATCAATGCCTTGTCTCATCCTCAAAAGGAAAACACAAGAAAAATGAAAAAGATAAAGGAAAAGATTTTGGGTCAACATGGAAGAGACATGGATTTCTCGACACCTTGTGTCATCCCCAAAAGGAAAACACAAGACAAATGAAAAGGGTAAAATGTTTATGACATAGAGAAGACTATAGGGATATATAGAGGAATGCACAAAAAGAGAGAGAAACACATCAAACGAAATATCACGGGGGATCACATTACACACACACAATCACATAAAGAAATATGAAAATCCAAAAGAATAGTAAGGCACATGCAAGTCAACCTAGAGTAGGTTGTCCACATCCCAATCTTGGTTTGTATATATGAAAGGAAAAATTTTTTTGTAAAGGGACAAGAGCAAGTGCCAAACTAGGGGAAGCACCAAGTTCAACATTCTTTTTAGAATATTTGTTGTTTAAGTTCATAGAAGAAGAAAATAATGTGTTCAGCTCATCATGAACTTCTTCATTAATCTTTGCAATATAAATGCCATCATCTAAATTTATCACAATGGGAGGTCAAATGACAATGTCCATGGAAGGTTCTTGTTATGTTGCGGCGAGGGTATAGGATCATCATGCATTGCTTCAGGTAAATTCAGATTTTGATTTTCTATGTTGTTCTTGTCTTCTTGAGTTTGTAACTTATGAACAATAGCACGACGTCTACACCTACACTCTTTAGCGTGCTTTGATTTTTTTTTCTATCTATTGTCAAATTTTGTTTGTGTAAGAGGGGATTTTTCAATCATAGGTTCCTTCTCTTCCTTGGGAGGAATGGAAGAAACAATAGTAGCTTGTTCATCTGCTTTCTCTTTAGCTTTTGTAAAGTGCGAAAAACTCACATACTAAAATAGTATTCCCAAAAGTAGTGCTTATTCTAAATAAGGAAAGTGAAGCATTTATTAATTAAAATATCTATAATTGCACAATAACAAGTTTCCAATAATGAAGTACAAATTTCATACACTAAAGAGTGTTACACTTCATTTACATACACCAAATAGGGGTGTTACATTACATCTGTTTCAATGTTACAAGTAAAAGGTTTTTGCATCCATGATGATAATTATACATTTTACAGATCTTGGCTAAGCAAGCCATACATGAATACTACAAAGAAGTATATACATAATGAATCATATGGCATAAGTATTTCTATCCTCAACTGCCATGACTCTAATTGTCTTCAGAAAGCCGAGGGCAAGAGTGAGGTTAAGGCACTTTTTCCACCCAACCATAAAGTACTAGACCTCCCCAGGTTTCTTCCTAACACAAAGATAGCATTCACCATGCACGAGGAGCCTAGCAACCTAGAATGGTAAAAGCAGGAGGGAATCTCTCGATGTGTTCCTAATGCCTATACACATTCCTAAACTAGAAAAACATAATTCTTGAATTTAAGATGTGGTAGAGACATATATTTAATAAAATATAGGCTTTTCAAAATCATCTATTTCACTGGTACAATAGCTTGGCCAAGCAATAATAAAAAAAGTGGTAATTTAGAAAAAGTAAATTACCATCTCTAGGCACCCACATTTGGCATCCTATCTCAGAAGTAATTCCATAGAAAGAATAAATAATGTAGCATCTCATAAGTTTGTTTAAGTTTCAAGCATTCACTAATTATTGAGTTCTTTCGGAAAAAAAATTTAACTCCAAAGTTCTTTATGTTGGTTTACATGTCCATCTATATTTACAAATCCAACGAAATGAATTAGTCCATAAGAAAAAGATTTGTTTATATTTAATTCTACAACCAACAGTTTACTCAATTCAATCAATTTACTTACATTCCAAGTAAAAATACCAAATATATGTATATATGTCTTTTACCTATTTCACTAATTGAATATTAACTAGTATTCTATCATAGCAACCTTGGAAAAATAATCTTACATACATACATACATACATACATACATACATACATACATACATACATACATACATATATATATATATATATATTCCATATACATAGATTACATTTTACAAACAAAAGTAAATATCCGATTTAAATGAAGAACTTGTACAGCTGAAAATACTGTGAAATATATAGTGGTACATATATATATATTTATTTATTTTTAGACAAAAATGTTTCCACATAAGAAAATGCAGACCGATGCATAAAAGCAAGTTCTAAAGGATGTAAAATATATCAAGTTTCATACTTAGTGGTAGTGAGGGGTGAGACTAACGAAACCCTTAAGGGAGCACTGCCTGTGGAAGGGTCACTGTCCTTCCACAACACCTTCCCTTAGAAATGGTTGTAAATTATGGGTGTTTCAATACTTTAAAAAAAATAACAATCATTCTTCCAATTAATTCCACGACACAGTGATTCAAGTATATTTTAAACTGATTTCGATTATACCGTACATTATAGTATTTATAAAATATTATATACATTTATTGCTATATTCATATAATTTAATACATGCATACATACATACATACATACACACACACACACACATCTTATAAAAGAAATAAAAATATGCAGCCATGATTTTTAATTTTTCATATAGAAAATTGGCGATTTTATCTTTAAAATGCACAACTACAATCTTGGTACGGAAATAATCAATTTATTATAAAAAAGAGAGATTTATCCTTTCACCCAAAAATGAAGATTATTCCAAAAAATTATTCACACAAACTGAGATTTGACATAATAGAATTTACATAAAAACTTGGTAAAGCACTACCCTTTTTGACTCTCTTCTTGTTCTTCTCTCTTTTCCACCATTCTACTTCTACTTGCCTAATTCCCAAACTCTACTATTCTTGTTTCTATTTTTGTTTTGCAGATTGAAAATAGAGAATGAAACTTGTGTTCTGAATGAATCTTTTGTTGTTGAGAGAATGAGAGATTATTCTCTTTTATTATTTTCTTTCTTTTTTTTCTATCTTTGTTTTGCTTTGTTTTTGTGTTTTATTTTCTAAATTTAAGTTCTTTTCTTCTATTTTTCTAATTTTCTATTGTTTTCATTCTCATTGTTTTATTATAAAAAATCTTTCTTTCTTTTCTATGATTTATTTCAAATCTATCCAATACAATTTTTTTTTCTTTAGCTTGCACATCACATTTATCTATAAAGCAATAAATAAGAATACTTTTATTCTTCAAATAAAATCAACAAATAAAATAAATAAAAACTATTTCTACTATTTTCTATGAGCATTTAATTTTTACCACCAATTAATTAAATAACCAACTATAAAGTAAGAAGCAATATAATATGATTAATTAATGCAATTCTAATGCAACTATATTATTTCTAAGTGTTTGTGTGTGCAAGAGAAAGAACACTCCTGTAATGCCCCGCCACACAACCCTAGAGGAAGTTGCAATTCACTACTTAAATGAACAATTTTTTTTTGTTTGTTTAAGTACAAATAACATGTAAGATGAATACACATTGCCAACAACCTCTAAGGCCACGAGACAAAGATTACTTTAAAACCCGAACAACAACAAACATTAATATAAACCGAAACATTAATCATTTAAGGAAATGAGACAACATACATTCCATACAAGATAACTTACAACGAAGGATAAGAAATACCAAAAGATTTCAATTAACAATATTTAAAAAATAAGATTACAACACTCATTCCCCGAATGAGGTAATTCCAACAAAATGATTACATATTACAAATTCCACCTCGATAACAACTGAGGGGTAATAAAATACAATAAGAACTAAGAGAACAAGGCATGAGAAGAAACTGATTCCCACGAGCTCTGCAACTGGAAATCACAACCACACAAACAAGAAGAAGTACCAATGGAATAAGATGCACGCCACCCGACCACGTGGAATCCAAAAGGTTCCACTCCCTCCGTGCTAAGAGATAGTAACCAAGAATTCCTACACAAGACCATCTACCACTAGGCACGGGCCACACAAAACTGATACGAAATAAATACAAGACCTCATCACATGACTGAACGGTCATACATGCAACTCTAGGTACGACTCACACAACACTGTCATAGGTTATATTGCTTCCAGACATAGAATAGATCAACAGTGTCACAAATATTAAATACAAACTGCTGACTTAGGAAGAGTGTCATCACATAGCTTGTAATGCCCCGTCATGCAAACCCCAAAGGACAACTAAAGAAACAAATACCACACATTTTTTTTTAAAGTAAAACTAACATGCATGAGATGCACAAAAGTTATGACATGAAAATTCATTTAAAAAAAAACCCAATATCATTTACGTCCCTTGGGGTACATGAGGATACATTACGAAACTTAATGCCATACATCAATGATAAAGAATGAAAGCCAAATATAATCCATGACAAAGCATACATATAAAACCATCAATAAGAACCATTCACTTAAATAAATACAACACTTGAATAACATCTGATATGGATCCATATCCATAGAAAGTTACCGATGATAAAATATTACATCACATCCTTTTCATTACTTTACACTGTTCAAGTCTTACAATGATACAAACATGTTTCCCAATATGGGCAGGAACCACATGACATAATAGAATGGTACAACTCTGGAGTTGCCGCAACAGCACCAATCCGCACCTCTCGATCCTTGACTGGGGACCCAATGGGGTGCTTAGCACGTTCCACCCGACCACGTGGGTCCGAAGACCCACCCCCCATGCTAAGGAGCTGACAAGAAGAGACCTCAACCAAGAACATCCAACAGGGAACCACAAGACTCAACGTCATACAAAGGTATCATAAAACAAGGGTTACAATGACATAATCAACAACATTCATGAGTCAATAAAATCAAATTAAGCTATGAAACTCATCACATTTAACCCAAGCAATAACAATTAAGCAAGCCACCAAAGAACATTCATAAATCATTTTCACAAGAATCTAAAACAACATAAATATTACAATATCCAGAGCCGACAAGAAACAAGAACAAGGGTGTCTAGTGGAGAGTGTCATCGCATAGCCCTCACAGGATTCTCCTGGCCCTTCCTCCAACTGAGGCGCCGGCACCCATCTATGGATCTCCTGGCCCTTCCTCCTAACTGAGGCGCCGACACCATAGGGTAGCTAATGCGGAGCCGATAATCTCTCATGAAGATGAGACTACAACTTTGTCGACCACAGCCTTCTCAGTCTATCACTAGTCTATGGTAGCCCTAATGCATAGACGAGGAATCCAGTTTTAATTATCTTGTGTGTTTTACTACCCATCCCCCTAAATTTTATTGTTTAGGTTATCACTTGTTTACTTACTCTTTCATGGGTTATCCTGAGCCCTTCCTCATTCCGAGGCGCCGACGCCCACGAAGAGCCACTCTCCCTAAGACCCCTAACATAAACCAAACTAGGCAAGGGTTGTACCGTAACGGATAAAACAAATAATCTCAAGACCAAATCACGCGAGGCATTAACCATCTCGCTATAAACACATAATCAAAGTCTCAATAATTCATGTACAACCTTTTTTTAAAATCGTGATATCAAAACACTTGTCACATCAAGGGCATATAAAGAGAGAACATCAACTGTCAATAATCTCAAGCCTCTGGAAGTCCAAGAACAAGATGGACCAAGAACCTACAAACTAGGGTAAAATGAAGCAATAAGGTTTCGACATAAATCTTCAACATATAGAATTTTCCAACCCAAATTTCAAGGAGTAAAGACTTGTCAAATCATTGTAAACTCAAAACGAATACGCATCAAAAGGATCCATCAACAATCATTCATAACTCTAACACGAAACTATTGGAGTAAAAACACCTCTGAACCAAGTAATCATGTAAAGGAATGACTAATTAATAACTTACAATAACGTGCACTAATCTATAATGTCAACTATTTTGATTTACCATTCAACTATAAAGGTTACAAGGAACACAACTCTTAAAAGGACATCAACTTCAACCGATTAACTTTCCATTAACATTAATAACAACAGACTCATTGCTATTCATTAAGATTCCATATCTTTTCATATGCTACTTCAACCATAAGCCAACATTCTATCTACTACGATACCATATGGTTGTTACACATTTTACTTGCAATTTAACGTATCCTCTACACAAACATTTTCTCGCCATTTATAATAATGATACCTAAATGTTGTATTTTACACCAAAGAACAAAATACTATTATCTAATTGAATCTTCCTTTAATTGTTGATTACCACTTTTACTAAATGATATAAACATTTATTTAAACTCACTAATTCCCAATATATGGAAAAAGTATATGAAAATGGAAACAAATCAAAGTATATATATTAAAATCTATTTAATAATCATTAAATTCCTATTCTAACTAATTTATTATTGCTTCTCGATAATAAATTACTATTAATTTTACTTAAAAGAAAGTAAATAAATAAATAAAATATATCTATAACATCTATATGTTTATTTCCCAAAGAATAAATTTAAAAGTTACAAGATAAAGTAATAATTTATACAAATATAAGCATTTTAAAATCCATTACTTTTACATATATTTATTTTATTATTATTATTTTTAAATTTCCCCAAAGGGAAGGAAAGGAGAAAAGATCAAGAGGGATATGATTATTATTATTTTAAAAATCCTTTATCCTTCGTATTCTCCCTTATTTTCTTATTAGAAATAATAGGATCTATTCTTTATTTTTTTTTAAAGTAAGGAAGACACGGGGAATAGGGTGATGGTAAGATAGAAAATAAAGAAGTCTTCATACACGTGGGAGGAATAAGGTGCACATTCACTTAAAGCCATCTACAAGACTGATGCAAGAGAATGTGTTCTAAGAAATGTAAAATTTTTTCCAACATCCTACAGCTTTAGAAACATTCAAGAGACAGTGTTCCTATGGAGATTACTGGTGATGTTAAATGAAACCATCAAAAATATAGGCCTGCACTATTCTAATGTGCACAATAATAGATACCCAGAAATGATGAAGGGACTTTCGTTCAGACATAACAACAGGTTATTTTGTCATATGATCTTGAGAATAAAAATGAATATAGGCAGAGTATTTCCAACACACTTTTGTTTTATTTTAGTTGAATCCTAGCAGCAATATGTATGGTATAGTGCCATAAACATCAAATAGCTCTCTGCCTGAAATAGACAAACTCAGCTAAGAAGAGTGTTTCCCTAAAGACTAAAACAAAGATATACTAAATGCAACTAGGGTATAACCACAACGAATCCCAATCAATACATAAACTCATGGCTATATGATTTACTACACCTTTGCAGCTGTGATGATTTGCCAATGGTTTTAGATAAGCGACTTAACTCTGTACAATTCCTCAACTCAGAACACTGTAACAGTGACAGGTTGCCAAGTATATTAGAAAGTGGATATTGGACTTAGGAATTATCGTCATCACATAGCTCGTCAAGCGATATCCTCTGGGAATCTTCCTAGGCCCCGGCCCCCACTCCACGGGTTATCCTGGTAGCCTCTACCACATTCCTGGCACCCATGCTTACTTATGCGGAACAAAATACCTCTCGTGAAGACGAGATAGATGATCTTGCCATTCCAGGCCTTCCTGTCTCCTCCCAAGTCTACAACAAGCTCTTGGGTCCATGAGCGAGGCATACTTAATCTTATTTAATGTTTGATGCATCCTAAACTTCTAAAAGTTTATTTAGTTATCACTGAATTAACCAACTTACAAAGGGTTATCCTGGCACCACTTTGTGCGCTGGCACCCATTGCAAGCCACTCTCCTAAGACAACATGCACGATAATAACCAGAATAGGTATCCAAATAAACGCAACCTCTCCATTCAAGGAGGTAACAATCAAGAACTCACACCAACACTAGAGGAAACAAGGTTAAGACCCTCTCCAAACATTGGAGGCAACAAGGTTAAACCCTCTCCAAACACTGGAGGCAACAAGGTTAAGCCCTCTCCAAACACTGGAGGAAAAGAACAAAACAAAACCACTCCATCCAAGGAGGCACATATTACAAAACCTTCTACTATTCCCAAGGAGGCACAAATTACAAAATCCATACGTGAAAACCGGGTGAAACGACATGGTGTAACTATACATATTTTCCATAACACATCAAAGATTGACTCACATGCCACAACCAATATCGATAAAAAAACTCCTATATGGAAGACTTTGAATACATTCACACTAATTCCACAACACAACAAAGATGAACAATTAACCATTGAGAACATTTCAGACAATGAAGTGAGCTACTGTTCGGATTTCCTAAATCCAATCAAACACAGTATTCATGACTTGCATTTATCCAATCAATTGATCCCATCTCTTTTCACGACATAGAAATATTCAAAGAATAGATCATTTACTCTAAATTACACAACCATATTCTAAATCCAAACATTTCAATAAATAACATCATTGAATCAAAATCAATCCAATTAATAACTCTACGTCCCACAATCATATAATGTAATTAAATCCACTTGTTTTATAAAGCATTTGGATTAAATAAATTACTCTTTATTTCAACCTAGCAATAAATCAACAACTCAATCTCATATGATTCATTAAATCATTCGTTACTTCTAAGTTTTCTCATTTGTATTCTATATTTAGAACATTTTGATAAGAAGACGTTTAGATCAAATAAATCAGTCTTTCTTTCAATTCACATTAATAAATCAACTAAATCTTCAACTAAATCTCATCTCTACTTGAATACAAATACATTCCAACAAATATACTTAATAGTGCATACTCGATGTATATCCTGTTATATACTAAATACTTAAATCACACTGTTGACATTTAAGAATCTATAACAATACTTTATATTTCGTTTCCCAATCTCATATCTTATTAAAAATCAATCTTTAAAATAAAAGCATTTGATTATCTAGACTTTATCCTTTAAAATAAATCATTGACTATTCAAAATTCAACATTCTAAATAATCCATTTGAATATAAAATCCACTTTTGCTTCTATTTCGAATCAAAATCTTCTTACAGTTATCTATATTTAAATCTATCCCTTTAATTTCATTTGCCATGATTATCCGTAATAATCAAAACTAAATTATAAATAAATCGAGCTTTTGATAATTAAAATATCTGATTAAAATAAATATTTCATTATCTCTTAGTTCCATAATTAAATTCCGTATTCAAACGTTTTTAATAAATAAGGTCATTCGATTGAATTAAGTCAATCATTAACTCTCTATTTACCAATTATCTTCATAATCGGGATATTTAAATAAATAAACACTTATTCAAGTCACTTAATCTATATTTCATTATAAGATAAATAATTTAATCAAATCCAAATCAATATTTTAATTAAAACATTTGATCGTTTGTCAGTCACATTTCCTCTAGAATATCATTTTAAAATTTCTATTTACTATTTAACATTACTTAATATGTCAAATACAATATCATTTTATTTGCATATAAATAAATTATTTAAATATAAATTTTAAACTCCCATTTTACAATTCCATGATTTCCTGATTAAGGAAAAATTTAAATAACATTGGTTAATTAAAAGAACCTCGTTTATTTCTATTGACGGTAAAATCAACTCCTTAAGAAAATTTATATTTTAATAAATCATCTCATAAATATATAATTATTCTTTAAATGTTTCGATTTAAAATCTCCAATTTATTATTCCATTTTGATGGTAAAATCAACTCCTTAAGAAAATTTATATTTTAATAAATATAATATATATATATTATAATAAATATACAATATATATATAATATTAAATGAATATATATATATATATATATATATATACATTATAATAAATATAAATTATAAAGTGAAACTTAATAAAACTTAACATTTTTAATAAAACAAAATTTAAAAATTAAAACAAACTTTTAAGGCCAAAGGCCTTGGCTATGTTGCAGCCTCAACAGGGGACACACCCCTGTGTAGCTGCTACACAGCCTCACACAAGGGCGTAGCCCCTGTGGTGGCTGCTTACAGCCCCCTCCCCATTCATGGGGAGCGCTGCACAGCTAGCGCCCCCATGGATAGGGGGTGGCTATGGGAAGCCCCACACAAATTAAAATAATTTTTTTATTTTAAAAGTTTTTGCATAATTTCGTTCAAAACGAAAAACGGAAAATTAAAACCCCAGAACGAATTTTACTCAGCCAGATTTTTGAAAAGAAAATCTTCCAGTCTATAAAATGTAAAAGGATAGATTTAAATGACTATATCATTGAACAACCCAAATTGGGCAAATTTTTTGTGAGGAAAGATCAAGAATCAAGATTCAAAGCACAAATAAGATGAATTTCTTTCTGGGTTTTTCTATTGCTAGTTTAAAACGAATTTTCATGGACTTAAATTGAATCCAAGCAAGATTTCAAGGATTTTCACACAACCAACAAAGATTTTTCAAACATTCATCACAAAGATTTAACTATTTTCAAAATGATCAAAGCAAGAGAAAAGGAACTTGATTTTGTTTTCTCCAAGACTTGAAGCCTTCAACCATGGTGTTCTCCAATCCTTCTATTGAATCCAACTCCAACAAAAACCTCCATCTCCTTCAAAATTCCAAGCAAAAACCATAGCCCACCAATTTTTTTTCCCAAATTGCAAGCTTAAAAATTAATGAGAGCTCATTTCCTCCAAAATAGGGTTTTTTCAATTTGGTCAAAGAAACCCTAAAATTCCCACTCACAAAATATAATTTAAAAACATGGAAATTTTTCTTTTTTAATTCACAATCCAATTTCGAATTTTTAAATTCAAAAGCCCATTTCTAATTTTAAATTCAAAACCCAAATTCGAATTTTTAATTCAACCTTATGCATTTTCCAAATTTCTCATAAAACATAAGCATTTCAAAATTACCAATAAATAATTTCCTCAACAATATTTTTCAAAAGTGGAATTAAAACATATTGTCATTTAATTATTTATTTTAATTTAATCGTAACTATTCAGACAAGATTTTAATTAAATCCTAACTATCCAATATAACTTCTATTTTCAATTTCATTTGAATCTAGATATACAATAACGCCAAAATCACTATTTCGTTTAATATATCACTATTAATCTAATTAATTAATAAACTAAATATAGTTTATTAATTAATCAAATCAAACAATAACCCAATAATTATTTTATTAATTTCATCAAATAAATCAATAAAATAAATCACATTTCAACATTGCAACTAAACACATTTAATCATTAATTAAACTACACAAGTCATTAAATAAACTTTAAACTTGAAATTAAATAAACACTCAAGGGGAAACTGACCAAGTTAAAACGACTGACCCCGACGACAACCCGACAACACGCTATGACTAGGGTGACAACTTGGCTCGGAAAACCTAGCTACTATCTCCCAATCAATTATTGTTGGTAAATGGACACGCTCAAACCTGTGAAACCAGGTGGAGTCGATGTCATGTACCTACCAACCTGCAGCAAAGAACATGTCGAGCGTGCAACATATATATGTATGTTATGATCAAACACACAGTGAAGAGGGAATCTCAGAATTGTAGGGTGCTCACAAGCGAGTGATACAATCCGCCCCTTTCACCAATATAGTATCTCTAACTGACGCATCTAACATCAATGATATGATCAATAGCATAAAACATCATTTAATCAGATATCTTCTAAGTTATTCTAAAACATGTCATTAAGATACATTAGAATAAGATAACATCACATCAACATATAGCTTCCACGTCGTTTAACAATCACAATCACAAGTACTCAAGTTCGAAATTCTAAGCATGTTCAAACACAAACGTCACATTACGATATAACATGCGCATCACTAAACAGTTCATGATTAAATAATCACTAAGTTCACAGTCACATCATGAGCATAATCACACATACAAAGAACACTGCCGATCCAAATATCCAAAACGGAGGGGTGTTACAACTCCATCTTAACCCTGCTAGGTAGCTAGCCTCCTCTACCTTAACCACACCCTTGCCTTCGACAACCTACAACTCATGAAAACTCAGGCACCCATTAATAGGTTAGTGTCCAAAAAAAAAAAATCGAAGCAATATAATTTATCATTCCAAAATAACATTTTCTATATTGCATCATTTCAAAATAAAATAATTTTCATTACATTTCATTTTTTTTTAAATAAAAAAATCATTTACTTATTTCATCTTTCAAAATAACCTAATATTTATTCTACCACACACAATTATCCATAAATTAGTTCCACATAAAGTAAATTCAGGTAACATCAAAGTCTGAGATGTGACATCTTTGTAAAATTGTTTGAATATAGGAGGGACAATGAGATTATTTTGATTATCTCACAATCTCTTATAGGAAATGGTGGGAGGTTTTTCTATAGGTTATTCTAGAATGTTTGGAAGGGCTTTTGGCTCAATCATTGCTTCATCAAGGATGGATGGTTTAGCTATAGGTTGAGGCATGTTTCAAAGGGATAGTTCTACTTTTTCTTTGCTTTTAACTTTTGATATGATTTGAAAAATAAGTCCTCACGAGGCTTAATAGGTTCCATAGGCTTGAGCCAAAAGAAATCTAATGAAAAGTTCCCTTGGGCCAATGCATGATTAAATCCACTATGATGTACAATAAACATAGCATTACCAAATGGAAACTTTAGACATTTATGCACAACCGAAAGGATGAAATTCATGGAGCAAAGCCATGGATAGCCTAACCTCAGACGAAATTGGTCTAATTATGGGATGATGGTGAATGAGACATTTAATATTTTTGGTCCAACTTTTAAAGGGAGATCTATCAACCCCATCATAGGACAAGAAAAACCATTGTGCATCTTAATCCATGCTTTTGGTTTATCATATGTAGCTTGATATAGTTCATGCACGAATAGGAATTCTTCATTGATCACATTCTTTCCATAGATGAGATCAATTAATATCCTATTAGTGGGATTATTATTGATTCGACCACCAATGTAAAGAGGACCATTAGGTACAAAACTAAGTATGTTTTCTTGTGAGAAAGCAATGTCAAGAGGATTTTTAGTTGAACCCTTATGAGGTCTAGCTTTAGTAAATCCTACCATTTTAATTAGTTGTTCTTCATTGATATATTTTTGTGTTTTCATCATCTGTGTCCATATTCATCACATCATTCTTTGTTTCACTAGATTTGTATTATGAAACGGTGTGCTTAGGCATGAGATTGGTAAAGATTTGTAAGTTTTGGTTAGGAGGGCCTACATAATTATTACCTTGATCATTCACACCTCCAATTTGTAAGTGATTAGAATCAATAAGGTCTTGCATGTAAGATGTTTAAGACTCTTACAATATTTTGTACCAAGTCCATTTTATTGATGATAATAACAATAAGCATTTAATTGAAAGCCTTTAGAAAATGGTATATTAGGATCACACTCTCTAAGAGGAGATAAGGTAAGCATGTTATTCTCAATAAGCCGCAATATGATATTATGAAAGGTATCAAGAAATGGAGTGAACTCTCTATCCCTATCCCTAAAAAAAATTGTTATCTTTATATAGAAACCACTTGGCTATTAGCTTGTTAGATTGTTTGAGGGGAATTTAATTGTAAAAATCCCTTATTCTTCTTCTTGAAAGGTTGATAAATATTTTGAGTTGTGGATTTAGACTTTTCAGGACAACTAGGGGGATTTTTCACATCACAACTGCAAATCAAAGTAATCATGAAGGGTTGTACATAACTATGTAAAGGATGGAAGTCTCAACATTTCAAGTTTTCTTTTTAATTTGTTTGGTAATTTGGAAATAAACATTCGTTGGAGCTTGACATCAGGAATCTTAATGTTGACTTGTGAATAAAGTGTTTGGTATCTTGCTATGAAATCAATGACTCTATCATCCTTTTTGTTTGCATGTCATTAAATCAACTAGGGTCATCTTAGGACCCATATGGATAAGGAATTGGTTGTAAAAGGAATCAACAAGTTCATTGAATGAATCAATTGAATTATTCAGTAAAGAAGAGAACCACTCTAAAGAAGTATCCTTCAAGGACCTAGGAAAGAGCTTAGCCAATAGTTTATCTTCAAAGATGAAATCACTGCACAAGACCATAAAAGCGGAAACATGGCTAATAGAATCTCCTTTACCACCATATTTCTCAAGTCGAGGAACTTCTATACCTTGTGGAATCTGTGATCTTAATATGTACAAGGATAACAAATTGAATTTGATGTATTGAAAAGGTTGACTATTGTTATTTTGTTGTAAGGTTGCAACTTATTACTAAAGGAATGTCATGGTTTGCAATAGGGAGTTAAGGAAAGGATTATTGTGATTTTAAGGTTGAGGGGAATAAGGTGGGGTAGTGTATGTATGTGGAGGGCTAGTGAATTGTAAGTTGGTGAAGTTGGATGGCTGCAAAGTTATTGTATTCGAATGTATAAAGGTAGAAGTGATTTCTGCGAGAATACCTAAGGAAGTGTAGAGAATGTGTAGGATCATCATGGAAAAAATAGGCCCTTAAGTGGTGAAAAATTTAGAAAAATCAAAGTTAAGCAACTTGACGTAAAAATTTGAATAAGTTATCTATATTATTTCAAAAATATGTAAAAATAGAATCTATAGCAAATTGAATGGAGTTTCTAAACTACTAGGTTTATTTTTTTTTTTAAATCTATTTGGTGAAAATTTGAAATTTCAATGCAATAGTACTTAAATTTCAGGGAAAAAATAAGTAGGTGTCTATCTAACATCCCTAACCACAACAAAATGATAATATTTTTTTATAAGATTTTAGATATAAGTAGATGACTCATGTCTCAATGTGATGAATAGTTTTTGTAATTTTTTTCTAGAAGTAAATAATTAATTATGAATTTTTTATTACAACTTTAAAAAAATATAAAAATTCATATGTTTGACCACCTTAACTTGGTCAAAACTTCATGATTTTTTTTCTTCTTCTTAATCTTATAGTATGCAAGGCATAGAATGTGGCGCATGTTTCAGATTCAAAAAATGTGATACCATTTGAAAGCTATAGATGTTTTTCAATCAACCTATCAATCAAGACTTTAGTTGTAATTCAAATAGAAAGTGAATAAAAATTATTTATTAAATTCAAACAAAATCATAATTTATATTTGTGGAAAGATGAGAATATCCTTTAAAAACCCTTTTCATTTCATCAATTTTGGGTAAAATAAAGTTGTTAGCCACATACCCTACACATACCCATCATATCACCACTTTTTGGCCCAACATGATCCTACACATACCTTGTACACAGTGCTAGTGGGTATGATTGTTGTGATTGGTTGAAAGGTTGTTGTAGGGTGAACAGTTGTTGTAGGTTGAAGGGTTGTGGTAGGTTGAGTACTAGTGTATGTAGGAATAGACATTGGTATTGTAGATGATGGAATTGGAATTACACCTTGGATTTGAGTAGACCCCAAATCTTGAGTACAAGTGGTGATGGTAGGGACAGTGTTATTAAGCACATTGGTTGTAGGAGGTGAAGTCATAGGAAAATAGGCATGCAAACTATGAGACATGGAGGGTTGATTATCAACACTATCAAAAATATAGCTAGAAAACCTAAGATCCATGATGAGTGAGATATCATAGAATGATATGAGTCTCAAACTTCATCTTACAATAGTATTGCTAATAGGACACCAAATTGTAAAGCTCATACAAGTTTTACAAACCTAGTGTGCAAACCCAAAATAGAAAAGGGCAATGCAATGACCTAGAATGGAATGCAACTTTTAGATTCTACATAATGCAATTTACTAATTACACAATGTGATAAACTGAAAATGAAATATTGTAAATGGAAATTTTGAATTTTGACAATGCACTAAATGAAGGAAATTAAGCTAGATTCATTAAATTTGATGAAACAAAAAAATAAAAAAATTGAAATAGGAAAGTAACAATAACAAACATAAGCTTAAAACCAAGATTTCAATTTCTAGAAAATGAAAATCATGGTCTAATGGGGACTCATTCACTAGTAAGGGTGAGTGGCCCGTCCTAGTTAAGGATTTTTGGAATGCTTCTGCTGATTTTTAAGTTATTTTCAATGCCTTTTAGATGCAAAAAAGTTTTGGTCAAGCTTGATTAGGGACTCATTCACTAGTAAAGGAAAATGGGGTCCTTGATTAGGGTTTTTTTAACTATTTTTGAATGATTTTCAAGGTTTCTACAATTTCTTTCAGTTCCATGTATGAGATAGTAACTTTTAGTTTTAGATTTTCCAAAAATGTAATGTGAAAATGCAATAAAATGATGAATGCAAAGACTATCTTGAAATGCAATGTTGTTTTTGTTTTCAAATGAAAATTTATGAGATATAAATGATATGCAAAATGAGTGATTTTCTTTTGTATTTTTTAGATTTAAGAAATGAAAAGCAATACAATTCTAAACCCTAAATGAGATGCAAATTTGAATGTCAAGCAAGAAACCCTTAATGAGATCTAATTCAATGCAAGTTAAATACAAATCAATGCAGGATCTAACCTAGGATGCATTGAAAGACTTCAAAATTAGAAAATTGCAATATTCAATAGGTCGAGTTCACCATTTAATGATTCGGGGGAAAATAGGGTTTACCAAAATCAAAATGATAGATCACTAATTCTCACCCTAATACATGTGATTTTGTGTGTGATATGGTGCAAATAACAATCAAAAACTAATCCTAACTGTTATAGCAACTATGAGGGGGGTTTTTAGAGCTCAAGATGATGTGTACCTTGCTGGAAGCTGAAGCCTATTTTTAGGTCACACAGGACTCATTCACCTTTAGTGGAAAATGGGTCCTTGTTAGGGTTTCTAAAACTAAGATATGGGTTCTATTCCTTGATTCCTGCACTCTTAGATCCTCGGTTGTTATCTCTTGAAAACCTATAGAAAATTTTGTAGCCTTCTTTCTATATTCTTGCACTATGAATGACAACTTTGCATGTTGACAACTTTGACAATTTTTCTTCCAATCTTGTTCTTCGATTAATCTTCAACCTATAAATATGTAAATATACATTGAAGAAGAGAACAAATTGTTGATCGTTAGTGAATAGGGGTTTTCGTAAGTCAAACCCCTTGTATGTAATTAAACCAATGATGAAATAATGAAATTGAAGCATGAACATGAAACAATGGAATCTTGATACCTTGGAAGTTTTCTTGGAATATAAATCTACAAACTAACATGACGTGGCCATGAAGAATGCAGATCTTGATCTAAAATAAGATGTGTAACAATGCTTGCAATAGATCCTCAATGCTACATCAACTAACTTAGCTCAACAACGTGCTTGAATGTATTATGCCTTTGACATGATGAAATGACCTTGAATTTCTACAATAAAACTTCACTAATTTTCCTTTGAAATTCTCTTGTAAACTCTACAATGCTCTTGTGAATGTACTCTTCAATGCTCATGAAGGTCTAGGATGAAACTAGGTGAATTAGCACCATATTTATACTAAATCTAGAGATTAATCCTGAATTTCAAATAATTCAAGCCGACACTAGATCTAAGATTAAAAATAATTAGAATCCTATCAAAATTAAATTAAAAAAGGGGCGTCCTATGTGAGGAGGACCCATTCACCACTAAAGGCGAATGGTTCCTAGCACAAGTTTCTAGGACCTTGATTTTTCCAAATTAAATGTTATGCAATTTGATTATTGGGTGTTGGGATAGATACTTTGGAAGGTGTCATTAATAAGGCTTAAATTTGAATTAAAGGGGCTAATTAAGCTCAATTAACCACAATTAATTAATGAAACCCTAGATAAGTGTGAAAGTGTGCTACAACACTTTACAACATCATAAATAAGGTATTTAAGTACATTTTAGTTAAAGAGGGTGCTAGATTAATGTGAATGCATACATCGCATTACAACACTCCAACACATTATTAAATTAAGTATATATCAATTATTCCCAAATTAAGTGTGAAAAAGTGTTACTTTTTTTGACACTACAATGGGCTACACTTTTTGGCCAAACTTGACATTTTAAATAAAATCTTCACTTTCTGACACCTATAATAGATAAACTGTTAGAAATTTGAAGATGATTCATACTAGTGATTTGTGAGATATTTTCTATATATTATAAATGTATTTTTTTAAAAATTGAAATTAAATTATAATTTTTTTGTCTCCTTTGATAAATAGTTTTTAATAGTAAACAACATTTTTAAAAAGTGATGTGTAATATGTTCCACATAAATTTTTTCTACAAGGGATAAATATTTTATTCTTTTTAATTTAGGTTGGTAACACTAATATCTAGTGCTTGCATTTCATTTCATTATTTTTTGTTGAATATTTTTCTTTTATTTAAGTTTTGAAGTCAAACCAATTATAATTTGTACATAGGTGTACTAAGTCCCACATAACTTATTTTGTATGTATTGAAATTCATTTTTTTTCTAGAAAAAAGACATCAATACCTAGGGGTCACCCCACAATAATGGGTTACACTTTTTGGCCAAACTTGACATTGAAATCAATATTTTCAAAGAAAACTTCACTTTTTGACACTTATAGTAGGTAAACTATTAGGAATTTGAAAATGATGTAAACTAGTGATTTGTGAGATTTTGTCTATAGATTTTAAATGTATTTTTTTTTTTAAACTTGAAATTAAATTATAATTTTTTTTTGCGTCTCCTTTGATAACTAGTTTTTAATAGTAAACAACATTTTTAAAATGTGGTGTGTACTTCGACTCGCATAACTTTTTTTCTATAAAGTATAAAATTTTGATTCTTTTTAATTTAGGTTGGTAACACAAGTATCTAGTGGTTTCATCTTTTTTCATAGCATTTTGTTGAATATTTTTCTTTTAATTAAGTTTTGAAGTCAAAACATTTATAATTTAGACATAGGTGCACTTCGGCTCGCATAACTTTTTTGGTATGTATTGAAATTCAATTTTTCTTTTTTTGTTGGAATGAGGACATCAATACCTAGTTCATATATATTTTTTAATTTTTTTCCCTCAAATTTACTATTTCTCCACAATGATTTTTCACCGAACTTGATGTTTGGTGAAAAACCTATGTACAGTAAAACTAAAAACTAAAATATAAAATAAAAACAAAATATATTAAATTTATAGTTGTTGGAAAGCACATTTCGATCACTACAATCATCTAGCTTGGTTTATCAAGTTGACTCCATTTGCACCTCCTTCCCAAGCTTTGATAGTAAAAGAAATGCATAAATTTTTAAATGGTGGAGGGGAAGGTGAAAAAAGGGGGTTCATTCGAACCCCCCCTATATGGTGCAAGAGGGGGTTCATTAGAAGGGTGGGTTTCATTAGAAGGGAGGGGGGTTCATTCGGAGGGGGGGTTCATTAGAATGGGGGTGGTTCATTCGAACCCCCTTCATTAGAAGGGATAAACCATTTTACATTTTTTGATGGGCATTTCTAATTTTTCTTCATTCAAAAAATTGTAACCCACTATTGTGGGTTCACCCTACACATATATATATTGAAAAGTGGAAATATCAATGATGTATCAAATGTGAAAATGAAACCCTAATGTGGTTGCCAAGGATGGGTAGGGTAAGTAAAATTGATTTCATAATTAAGATAATAGAGAAATGTGTAACAATCTTAAACTGATGAAGGATTGAGCATGTAAAGAGTTTCAAATATAACATTGAGAAGTAAATATCATAAAATTATAGATCTAAGAAACCCTACTATGAATAAGAAACCATAACATAAGACTAAGTTATAAAGGATTTATTGGGTTTACTAAAATACAAAGAGGCCTAAAGAGGGATAAAGAGAGAGGAAATCAAGGGAGAGCAAGAGAGATAGGTTTGGAGCTTGGGAGAGAGATAGAGAGAGATAGGGAGGGAGAGAGAGGTAGGTAAAGAGAGAGTGAGAGGTGAGAGGGAGAGATATATAGACATAGCTAGAGGGATAGTGAGAGAGAGTTGAAATTGAGTTAAGTAGAGAGGGAAGGATGGAGGGAGGAACACGTAGAGAGATAGGTCTACATATAAAGGGAGAGCTCTAAAGTTGGACAAAGAGAGGGAAAAAGGGAGGGAGAGAGAGGTAGAGAGATAGGTCTAGAGCTCAAGGAGATAGAGAGTGAGAAAGATAGATATAATGAGGGACAAAGAGAGAGGGATTGAGGAAGGGATGTAGAGGTAGATAGATAAGTCTAGAGCTCAATAAATTGAGAGGGAGAGGTATAAAGAGGGAAAAAGAGAGGGAGGGAGGGAGAGAGAGATGGGTGGAGAGAGAGGTATAGAGTTCAAGGGAGAGAGTGAAATATAGAGAGGTAGAGAAAGGGACATAGAGATATGATGATTAATGAAGATTTGTTCATCTCCTAAACTACACAAAATATAAATATTCATTTTGATTAATTCTCTAATTATTTTCTTGACATTACTTTGGGATTTGGCTTAGGGGTGTCAAACCTGAAAAGTCAACTAGCCCAATGTGTTTATAGGTTTCATCCTCTTCTCATGACTTCACCCTACACGCTAACAAATTTTTTCATCCAAATTTGATGAAATAAAAATAGTTTATTCAATAAATTGTCAACATTCTACCAATATAAAATATGATTTATTTTAAATTTAATAGATAATTATTATTAATTTTCTACATGCACTATGTTTAAAGTTTTGATTGATAGGTTAATTGAAAAACATCTTATTTTTTTAAACATTATACATTTTTGAATCCGAAAGATGCATCACACATTATACTTCACAAACTATAGTTTTAAAAAATAAAATTTCTTTTTTTTTTGACCAAGTTAGGGTGGCTAAACAAATGGTTTTTAATATTATGAAAAATCATACTAGAAAATTCATAATTAATTATTTACTCACAAAAAAATTACAACAAAATATGTGCCACATCTGGGCATGTTTCCTCTATTGATTTTGAAAGATTAAGAAAAAGAAAAATTCCTTATACTTAGGATGGCCAAACAAACACCTCATGTTTTACCAAAATTTAAAGTACTACTACAATAAACTTTTAAATTTTCACCAAATCAAATTACCTTTTCTCCAAAAAGGGTGTAACGCCCATTGTGAAAACCCCAAAGGACAAAAATTGCAAACATTTTTTTTTAAATACAAAGCAAACATGCAACAAAACATTAAAAAATATTTACATTGCACATTAACATTATAACGTCTAGTCCTCTGGGGCACGTGAGGTCACATCACATAACAACTCATAATGAAAAGATAAGAGATGAAACTAAATAACTTATCTAAAATTACATCCATCATAACATTACAATAACCATTTACAGAAGTACATTCATGAACCATAAGCAAAAGTATTATTACATCACATATTACAATCATAATGCATCTCATACAATAATGTTTACAAAGGTTCCTAAATAATACATCATCGTTAAAAATTACATTACATATTCTCAATAAATGAATTACAATAAATCTCCCATACATGTGGGATAAATACATAGTACAATAATGCCAAAATTAAAAAATGAACAACTGGTACAAGCTCCAACTGAAGAATGTTGAGAAGATCAAACGTTGATGGGGAACCCAACGGGTGCAGAGCACGTTCCACCCAACCACGTGGGTTATAAGTAACCCACCCCCCATGCTCAGAGGTGAAAATGAAGTAATCATGACCATGAATGCCATAAACCAATCCCAATAAAAGAAAACATAGTACAATAACTCCAAAACAACATCAAGGATTACAAAGGACATAAACAACAACATTCATGAGTAAACATAATAAACTTAAAGCCATAAATATCATCACAACCAAAAAAAGGAAATTACCATTACCAAGTAACCAAAGAACAATCATGAAACATTTTCAAATGAAACTGAAACAACAATTAGAATACAATTCCAGAGGCAACCAAGAAACAAGGCATTAGGGTGTCTAGTGGAGAGTGTCATCACATAGCCTACATGGGTTATCCTAGACCTTCCTCCAACCTAAGGCGCCAGCCCCCATCTATGGTTATCCTAGCCCTTCCTCCTACTTGAGGCACCGACCCCATAGGGTAGCTCATGCAGAGCCGTTAACCTCTCATGAGGATCAGGTTACGACTTTTCCGACCATGACCTTCTCAGTCTACCATTAGTCTACGATAGCCCTAATGCATATATGAGGTATCCAATATTATCTTATGTGTCACTACTACCCATCCCCCTAAGTTCTATTATTAGGTTTTCACTTATTAAACTACTCTTACGTGGGTTATCTTGAGCCCTTCCTCCTTTTGAGGCGCCGACCCCCACAAAGAGCCACTCTCCTAGAAGACTCTGAAACATAAACCAAAACAAGGCAAGGGTTGTACCGTAAGAAACAAAGCATATATCATAACCAAAGACCTGTGAGGAATTATCCATCTCGCTAAACACATACACAAAGTATCAACACAAATCGTACAACCCTTCCAATATAATAATACTAAAATCATGCAACATCCCGAACACATAATACGAGGATAGACTTCCAATGGTAAGAACATGCCTCTGGAAAACTAGGGTTCACAACCTCCAAAAATTGGGTTCATAAGATCGATAGGGTTCCCACATCCAAAAAAACAAAATCCAAAACAATAATAAAAAGGTAATAACAAAATCACATGATCTTATAACTCGATAAACAATTGGTTCAATTGCATTTATAATTTCTATTTTACTCGATGCAATTTTGAAATAAAGCACAATAATAGTTTCGACATAATTATATAATTTGCTTCTTTTAATTAATCAATGAAACTAAATTTCATAATTTTATCATTATAAAAAATAGCATTATATATTACATTTATATCATGTATAAATATACCTATATATATATACAATCAATTGCATATATATATATATATCAAATATATATGTATATATATCCTTCCATTTATTTCAACAATTAATATAACCTGGTTACCTGCTTGGAGTACGATTTCGTACCCGTGTCCATATTTCATATTATATATATATATATATATAATATAACCAACAAAATAAAATATGAACCATACATTAACCTCTCTGCCCATGCAAGGACTGCACACAACAGTTCGTAAGACTATTGTGCGCGACAGTCTACAGATTGTAGCACACAATAGTCTACGGACTGTTGTGAGCAATCTATCGACTCCAATGGGGAGAGGGGGAGGGTATGGATAGCGCCAACCCTTCCCCTCACCCAATTAAAACAAAACTTTTAATTTTAATTTTTATATTTATTTTCAATATAAAACAAAAATCAGACATATGCAATTTTGAAACCAAGTTTGACACACAAATTTAAACCTTGATCACCGAAACAGAAAATTTTGAAATAACAAATAATTTCATTCCAAATATATATATATATATATATATATGTAAATTTATATATATACATATATATATATATATATATATGCATATATATATATATATACAAATATATATATATGTAAATTTTTATATATATATATATATATGCATATATGTATATATATATATATATATGCATATTTGTATATATATATATTTGTATATATATATATGCATTAATATTTCACAATAAGATATAGAAGGATAGCTATATATATATTATATATACACATATATATATATACACTTTCAAAACCAAACCCATTATTGTCAAAGGGGAAATAAATTTTTCAAAATTCAAATTGTAGATACATTGATCATTTTCACAGGCTCAACCAATAAATTTCACATAGCCAAATTGTAAATAACAGAGCATTCTCAGAAAACTAGAATAATTCCTTCCATAAGTTTGCTAATCAATAAATTCTAAATCCTTAAAGTTTTCTTTTTCTTTCATAGAATAACATATCAATTTTTCTTTTTCTTTTGAATCAGAAAACTAAAGAAGGAGCAAATGGAACCTGGAGTCCTGCGCTGTTGAAAATCTGAAGAAGCTTTGCTTGATCCAGATAGCCCTTCGAATAATTTTCGTTCCTTCCTTCAGAACTTAGTCTCCAGCTTTCCTTGATAGATTCTCTAATCTAAGCTTAATCTAGAATAACCTCTCTTTCCGAACAAAGAAAACTAAAATAATTTACTGCAGAAGAAGAACAAGAGAAAATCCCATTTCCAAAAACTCCATATTTTGTGTAACTTCTGTAATTTTCCCGTGAATGAAAAATCTCTCAAATTTGCAATTAAATAAAAATATAACTCTTCTTTTTCGAAAGTTCTAAAAATCCACATTAAATGAAATTTTCTAATTTTAATTCCAGCTTTTCGGCCAAACTCAATACTCATTCGTCCTTTTTATCTTTTCTTTTCTTTTATTGATTTTTTTCTATTTAACAATACTTTCTGCTTTAATTTTGATTTTGCAAGCTTTACTTGCAATTCACAAAATTTAATTTATTTATTTCATAATTATCCTCAACAATCTAATTTAATTAATTTAACAAGATATAAATTTAACATTTAATTAATATTTAAATAAAACACATGACTTTTAAAATAAAACTTTTATATTTTATATATACAAATTAATTCCAACACTATAATAAACATTTATTAACGTCATTTAATTAAATAAATCACCACATACAAAATACCAACGTAAAATACATACCAAAATACACTCACACAAATTACTATAATAAATTGCAAAATGATAAAAACAAAGACGCACAATACCACTCAATCAGGACAGTTTGACAACATGGGATAGGGTGACTTCCTTGTCATCTCTGTTTCAACATTAGGCCTGTTGGGTTATTTGATGCTCGCCCTGTCCTGCCGAAGCAGGTGGAATCAAGACTCTATACCTGCAATATCCTGCATTCAAACAAGATCATGTACATGTATATATATATATATATAAAATAAAAACATCACATTGTGAGATGGAATTGCAGCGTAGTAGGGCACTCGTAAACGAATGGTGCTACACAGTCCTCTCACCAAAACTATACTAACAATTATAATATCAATGATGAAATAACATTTCTAACTAACTGATCGTATCATAAATAAATTACTAAATCACTGCATCATAATGTATTACTGAAATCAAATTAAACATCATAGAATCACAACATCGACATATATAATATTAAGGAAAAACCATTACATAATCAAATAATCTAAACACCACATAAAGTATCATAAATCATCATAATAATGTCAATTGTAGCAATCAACTAAACTATGCATCCAAACACACCAAGTCGGTGAACTAATCACCATCACAAACTAGTATCACACTAACACATAAGAGTAACAAATAGTAGCACAAAGTATCGGCAACATGGGGGTATTACAAAGGGCCTAGTATCCAACAAATTACATTCAATTTGCTACAAATTCTATTCCTACATATTTTCAAAATTATGTTAATAACCTATTCAAATTATTATGTGAACTTGATTAAGTCTATTTTTCTATATTTTCATTGCCACTGAAGGGCCTTCTTTGGCCCATCATGGTCCTACATTGACCCATATTAAATTAGTGGATGACCCTTGTGGCACACATATTCTTCACAATATTGGAACTCTTATAACCTTTCCAATGGTATATACTTTCTGTCACCCACCCATGCTTTATCCCTTTCTAATATTTTTCCTCTCACCCTATATTTACTAGTTATATGATCTCTAGTAACACTTATATTGGACCTCCTAGCATGACCCATTCCTCATCCATTCCCCTCTAGTGTCACTAGCGCTTTCTCATACCACTAGTCATTATATGAGCACTTTATTAGTGCCATAATATAATGGTGTCTTACTTGTGGAACATGGCACAAAACTAAGTTTTGAAATGTATAAATCATTGAAAATCATTGAATGAAGGCCCTTCATTCAAAGATAAAATGACTCCCACATGTAAATAGGGTTTGTATAAAGGTGAGGGTTCAATAAAATTCCATTTTTCTCATTTAAAAATGTTACATTCAAAATCTCCATGACAAGGGATCGTTGAAGGAAATTGATCAAGGGTCCTTCATCTAAAGGTCCTTATGCTACCCTCCTCATTTTTCTCACCTATTTTTCGAAAGAAATTTCTACTTAGAAGCAAGATTTGGACCTCTAAATGGAGTCACCATGACATCATATTTGGTAAGGTTGTAGCCCTCAAAGTAAGATTTTCAAAAAGTATAATTTGTAATACATTTTATTTCACTATTTTTCTATTTTTTGGTGAACATAGAAATTTTATCAAACATAAAAATCTTTGTTTGATGTATATGAAAGATAAAAAATGTAGGAAAATTTCTAAAAAATACACACTCCCTCCATATTAATGTCATTATTTAAAAAAGATTAATTATTAATAAAATATGCAATTTATTTCAACAAATATTTATCTGAAAATTATAGATCATTGTTGGAATCAAATTTTGGATTATGAAGTTTTATCTTTCCATTGTCTAGATTCTTTAACATTAACCATATTGTTGCACATTGCTCCAAAGGTAAAATTGAAAACTTGGCCACCTAGTAAAAGGAGTTCTCTCTCCATCACTACTCTATGGAAAATTTGAAGTGAGTCAAAATGAAAAGTCCCAAACGAAGTTATCCATTATGAATAGAAGTAAAAAAAGTCATTAGATGATTTTTAATGCACACCTGGAGCTATTGAAAGCTCACCTCCTTCTAGGAGGGAAATATTTAAGTCTTCAAATTTAAAGGAATATAAGATTAAAGAATATTTATTAGCGTAGACAAAGGACTCAAAAATCATGTCTCTAGGGAAAGAGAAAACCAATATCCTAATAACAAATGAGGAGGCTTTAAATGTTGGGGTTGCCAATGAAAATTTGACAATGGTGTAGGAGAAAAAAGAAATATATGCCAGCTTTCAACATGCATCTTCATTCTCACACCAAATGTGATGTTAAAACATAGAATTATTACAATAGAATTTAAAGAGAGCTTGTAGATTCTTGTGCTCTATGCAATGCACCTTGTTAATGGGTTTGATAAAAATCATGTTTTGAAAATTTTAGGCACTCATCTGAAGTAGCTATTTTGATCTCTACAATTTTATTTTTACTAGTTAATAAATGGGGTACAATTCCATAATTCCAAAGTTACTAATAAAATAAAAATAAAAATAAATTTTGAAACAAAAAATTATGTAAAAAATGTGTATGGCCTAGATATCAGTTTTAACAATATACATATAAGAAATTATAAATTTATCTTATTTATATTTTTTTGTGTTTTAACATAATATCACATTAAAAATACTATAAAGTCAAAATAATTTATTAATAGATATTTATGAAATGAGACATTATTTTTTGTTGTTTTTAAATATATTTAAGATTTACACACAAAATATAAATAATCACTATTTCACATCATCTTCAAATTGTTAATATTTTTCTTTATACTAGTGGCCAATCATAAAAAAAATCTTAGAAATGATTTGAGTATATCTATTGGGCCAAAAAGTGGGACACAGTATTGTGCTATCACCTACCTTGTATAGTATGGATTCTTCTTTCACAATTGTCCTTACCTCTTACTACTCAATCTATGTATACTTTATCCACTATTTCACATGCTTCTTGTAAGCACAAATTTAGAATTAAATTGAGAAAAAAAGTGGATGCAAAAGGAATTCTATTCCAAACTAATGTAAAACTTCAATAGAGAAAAAATAAAATTCATAGGTTACAAAAATATGGACTTCATTGATGAAGTGGATGTGCTTAATGGATGTAAGATGTGTTTACTCAAAAAAGTTGCTTCAAAATATGATGATCAACATGTACTTGCAGAATACATGTTGATCTCTTTTTGGAATATTTGAATCTCTATTTATATTTTTTTTTCTTAAAAGATGGATGTGATGAGTACACACACTTATACTAAGAAGGGGGTGAAACAGTGTAAGAAAATATTTTACTTAGTAAAAATTTAATAACCATAATAAAGTAATCACACAATATCCATGCACATAAAAGATAATATTTTACATGGAAACCATTTAAAAAAAAACTACCCTGAAATATTGCTTATATTCAACTTCTCTTACAAACTTCATAGGCACAAATCCCCGAAACTGAGCACCAACCCAACAAGAAACACCAATATCTTATAATGAGAGGCTCCAACCACCAAATGAACACAATTTTTCTATCTTGAATATTGTATCCTCAATAGATGATGATCATTTGAACTTCCTTTATAAAATTTTCTCATAACTTCATAAAATTCTATGTATGATTGTCATTTAAATATACTACATAAACTCTACTATTTAAATGTTCATTTTTCTCTTTTTAATAAAAAAATTCTATGGATGACAATCATTAAAATCTTTTCCATTATATATACTTCTTAAATATCCTTGTATGTATTCTTTAATAATTCTAATTTGGTATAATAAATTAGAAATATCTTCATTTTATTTCTTGATTTCTGACCCCAGATTCATCTTCAATTTATACCATATTATGCATCTTCATGAATATAGGTTGTTCTTCCTCAAGTAGTTCAATCACTTGAAAAATAATAAATTTATTTGTATTTTATTTTCCCAAACATGAGCAACCTTGTCAAGAGGGTCACCCAAGCCAAACAAACCCCTCCAAAAAAATAAATTAAAAAATTTGTAATGGGGTCATTCATTTTTTATTATTTAACTTAATTCCTAGTTAACTTATTAAAGAGGGTTGGCCATATTTTAACTAAATCCAACACTACCTTAAATAATGCAAGTTATTCCTCTTAAGAGAAAAAATATTTCCTTAGAATGATGTGATCTGGCTTGAATAAATGAGATTGATTTGTATATTCAAAGTAGGTTTTTTCCTTAATTTACTTCTTTAACAACAACAATAAGTTCTACTTCCTTTGACATAAATGACAACAATATTTATAGAAATCTCCCCCTTTCTCACTGATGGCAACCTAAAAATAAATAATTTATGAATGCAACATGAACATACCTCTCCCCTCATTTGAAATACTCCCCCTCATTTTACTTCCCCTTTGAAATCAATGGAAAAAGATTTTCGAGGCTGATAAATGAGGCAACAAATAGCTCCCAGTGAACACATGCTTCTTCTCAAGAAATTAGTGTATGGATGAGAGTGATATCACTCCAAATTTTTTCCTAAGGTACTTAAAAATATTTTTAGGAAGGGGCTTTGTGAAAATTTCCACAATCTATTCTTGTGTCACAATATACTCCAACTTCACCTATTGATCAACCACCTATTATCTTAAGAAATGATATTTTATTGGAATGTGCTTTGTTCTTGAGTTCATAAGAAGATTCTTTGAGATGTTAATGACCCTTATGCTATCATAAAATATGAAAATGGGACATGATAAAATTCAACCTTTATGTCCAATGTTTGTTTCATCCAAATAACTTGTGTACAACAAGTTATGCTACTATGTATTTCACCTCTATAGTGGATAAAGAGACTGTAGCCTATTTCTTTCTCAACCAAGATATAATATTGTTACTAAGGAAGAATTATCCTCCAATATTACTTTTTTTTCATCAATAATTCCTGCCCAATATACATCTATATATTTTTATAGAGTGAAACTTTCACTTCTTGAATACTGATGCAGGAGCATCCAGTGGTGTAAGGGCAATCTTGCATCACCCAAAAATAGTCAATTTTCAAGTTTCTCAGTTTTTAGATGTTTTTACATTTTTGGATACCCTTTTCATCATAATGAAATTCCCAATTTACGGTTTTATTTTCGGTTCTTGGGTGGAAAGTTATTGCAGTTTTAGTTTCCCAGATTTGCACCTAAAAACCTTCCGAGTGGGATTTGAGGCACTTAGAGCTTCCGGATCGGCCCCAAAACTTGCCAAAATTGGCGTAGTGGATTTCAAGCATGTTCTTGACTTTGAGACCTTTCCAACGGTTCGAACGGTTCGCGAATCGGAGTTTTGGATCAAAAGTTATGGCCCCGCGAAGTTGGTGCACTTTCTAGAAGTTACCATTACAAATGTTTTTTTGAAATTTGAACTTCATGTTGTAATTTTCAGCGCCAAACCGCCTAAACTCAATTTGAATGTTGTTTTGGCTCCAAACTAATGAGGAGCTCTATTTATGGGCGGGCTTTCTAATTTTTGGGTAACTTTTTGGGGGACAAGCTCGCATATTGCAAAAGGGTTACTCTGTAGCTTTCTGTAGCTTGCATATGTTGTAGAACTTGGGGATTTGAGATCCTCTGCATGTAAGAAGTTCCATTCTCTAAATAATAAATTTAGTCTCTTATTTGTGGGTTATTTTCTGTGTCTCAGGTTGCGCCCTCATCAAGTGGTATCAGAGCAGGTTTTCTTGAGTGTGTGGACAGATCGCCGATCGTGAGGCAGTTCGCACCAGGACCGTGGTTGTGGGTCATGGTCAAGAAAGATGCCTCCAAGAGTGATTCCAGGTAGGCGTGGTGGTGCCAGAGGTGGTCGAGGTGGCAGAGATGCTGGTGGAAGAGATACACTAGCAGCACTCCAAAGACAGGTTGATGTGTTACAAGAGCAGTTGAGAAGAGGGTTAAACCTGAGGGAGGAAAGTGAGGATGAAGGAGAGGAAGAAGGTTCAGATGTAGAAGAGGAAGAAGAAGCAATTGATCAAGACAAAATGCGGCTAATAAGGGCCATTTCAAAGATCGGGGAAAAGACCGAGGAAGTCCCCAGTTATTCTAGAAGTCTGAACCGGAAGAGTTGATCGATTGGATCAACGAGCTAGAATATTTTGAGTATGAGGAAATAGAGGACCCAGATCAAGTTAAGTTTGCAAAAATGAAGCTAAAGGGCCATGCCATATTTGGTGGAAAGAGGTCCAGTTGGAAAGAAATCGAAGAGGAAAAGTCAAGATCACCAGATGGGATCGCATGGTAGAGAAACTGAAGAAGCAGTTCATACTAGTGGACTATGAGTTAGATTTGTTGAAGAAATTGCAAGGGTTAAAGCAAGGAAGCAGATCTGTGAAAGAATATACTAAATATTTTCACAAGATAATCATCAGAATAGGTCACACAGAGGCCAATAAGGAGAAGGTAGCCCGATATCTTAATGGGTTATGACCGAGTATTCAGGAGGAGTTAAGCCTAGTCTGAATGACCACCATTGAGGAGGTGTATCAGTTTGCTTTGAAGGTGGAAGAGAAGCTGAACAAAAGATTTGATGGCAAGCAAAAAGGATGAGGAGGTCAAAATGGAAGGGGCAATGGAAGACGTTCAAGAAGCCGAAATGATGATGAAAAGAAAAGTGAAGATGTGGGTACCAGCCGAAGTCAAAGGAATGACAACTTCTACCGCCCTCATGATCAAAATAGAGGTGATCAAAGAGGTAGAGGATGAGGGAGATATGGACAAGGATCTGGAAGAGGTGGTTTCATAGGAATGTGTTTCCAGTGTGGTGAAGAAGGGCATCAAGCCTATGAATGTCCACAACACCAAGGAAAGGGCGGACAAAGGCGGAGGAAAGGTGGAGTGGAAGGGGCGATCAGATGAGGAGGCCCAATCGAACATTAGATGATCTGAAAGGGAGAAACCCTAGTGGTTAGGGAGAGCCCCAGTGGTGAAGAAAAAAAGAACAAAGGGAAGAATCTATTTGCACAAGGTGCAAGTGTGAAGAAAGCTTTGTGATGTCATTATTATTGATGGTGGGAGCGATAAATCTTGTGTCGAGGAGAGATGGTCCACAAAGTTGAAGTTGAAGAGGGAAAGACACCCGCATCGTATTGGATTGCTTGGCTGAGAAAAGACCACAAAGTTTTGGTCAATGAGCAATGCCTAGTAAAGTTCAAGATTGGGAGCTACCATGATGAGGTGCTGTGATATCATCCCCATGGATGCATGTCACATGTTGGGGAGGCCATGGCAGTTCGATAGGCGAGCTATACATGATGGCCATGCAAACACTTATTCTTTGAAAAAGGATGGGGTTCGTCACAAGTTGAAACCCTTGAAGGAGACCGAAGAAAAGGTATGCAGTAGTGCTAGAATTTGTTATGTAGATGGAAGAAAATTTTTAGAAGGTATGAAGCATGAGCGTGTGTGTTATGCATTGATTCCTAGAGAGAGTAATAAGGATAGTGAGAAGGTTCCAGAAGAAGTTTCTGGGATGTTGGATGAGTTCCAAGATATTGTTTCTGATAATGTACCTGAGGGTTTACCACCAATAAGGAAGATCAGTCATTAGATTGAATTGATTCCTGGAGCCAGTTTGCCAAATAAAGTAGCTCATAGAATGACTCCAGTAGAAAATGAGGAGTTGAATAGACAAGTTCAAGAGTTGTTGAGAAAGGGTTTGATACGGGAGAGTTTGAGTCCATGCGCAGTACTGCAGTACTAGCACCAAAGAAGGATGGGGAGTGGAGGATGTGTACAGATTCGTGAGCCATAAACAAGATAACAATCAAGTACAGATTTCCCCTGCCAAGGATGGATGACTGATGGACTGTTTGAGTGGAGCTCGGTACTTCACAAAGATTGATCTAAGAGTGGATATCACCAGATCAGTTCGAGAGGAGATGAATGGAAGAGCGCCTTCAAGACCAAAGAGGGCTGTATGAGTGGTTAGTCATGCCTTTTGGGCTAACAATGCCCGATCACATTTATGCGGCTCATGAATGAGGTACTAAAAGAATTTCACAGGAAGTTTTTTATTGTGTATTTAGATGATATTTTAATTTTCAGAAAGGCGTTGGATGATCGCACGATGCATATTGAGAGAGCCTTTGAAGTTAAGAAGAGAAACTGTTGATTAATCTGAAGAAGTGCAGTTTTGTGAAGAGGGAGTTAGTGTACTTGGGGTTTGTTGTCTCAGCAGAAGGTCTCAAGATGGACCCAAAGAAGGTGAAGGCTATTCTGGAATGGCCTACCCCAAGAACTACTACCGAGATCTTTCCATGATTTGGCTAGTTTTTATAGAAAGTTCATTAGAAATTTCAGTAGTATTTGTGGACCCCTGACTGAAACAATGAGAGGGGATAGAAAATAATTCAAGTGGAGCACTAGAGCAGCAAAAAGTTTTGAACTGTTGAAGCAGAAGGTGACAGAGCAACCTGTTCTAGCCCTCGGATTTCAACAAGGTGTTTGGTGGAATGTGATGCCAGTGGTTGTGCCATTGGAGTAGTATTGAGCAAAGAAGGTAAGCCCATTGCCTATTTCAGTGAAAAGTTAAATGATGCCAAGAGAAAGTATTCTGTATATGATCAGGAATTTTATGCAATAGTTCAAGCATTAAAGAAATGGAGACATTATTTGTTTCCGAAGGAATTTGTTCTATATACTGATCATCAGGCCTTGCAGTACCTAAATAGTCAGGGAAAATTAAATCAGAGGCATATGAAATGGGTAGAGTTTTTGCAGAGTTATACCTTTGTTTTGAAACATAGGAGTGGGAAGTCAAATAGGGTTGGAGATGCCTTAAGTAGGAGGCATACATTGATGACAAAGATGCAGATTGAAGTGGTTGGGTTCAATGAAATCAAGACACTGTATGCAGAAGATCTAGATTTTGCAGAGGCTTGGAAAGCATGCAAGGAACCTGCTACAGTGGACAGGACAAGGTGGCTGGATTTCATAATCCAGGATGGCATGTTATTTAAGGGAAGTCAATTGTGTATCCCAAGGAGTTCCATGAGGAGAACACGATAAAAGAAGCATAGTGGAGGAATGGCCGGGACATTTTGGTGGGATAAGACCATTGCCATTATCGGTGAGCATATTGGCCTCAGTTGTCACAGGATGTGAAGAAGTTTGTACAAAAGTAGGGTATGTCAGATGGCTAAAGGAGTGAGCCAGAATACAGGCTTATATCAGCCCTTACCTGTACCAGAGAGGCCATGGGAGGATATAAGTATGGACTTTGTTCTTGGTTTGCCAAGGACGGGGCGAGGGAATGATTCAGATTTGTGGTGGTTGATAGGTTTTGAAGATGGCACATTTCATTCCATGTCAGAAGACCCATGATGCAGTCCACATTGCTAACTTGTTCTTCAAAGAGGTGGTGAGGCTACATGGTCTGCCAAAGAGTATTGTTTCAGATCGTGACACCAAATTTGTAGGGTACTTTTGGAGGACCTTGTGGAAGAAGCTGAAGACAGAGCTGAAGTTCAGTTCTGCCCACCATCCACAAACAGATGGGCAGACAGAGGTTGTTAACATGAGTCTGGGTAACCTACTGAGATGTTTGGTAGGAGATAAACCCAAGGGACGGGACTTGATCTTACCCTAGGAAGAATTCTCTTACAACAATTCTGTCAACAGAAGCACTGGTAGATCACCATTCCATATTGTGTATGGGGGTAGCCCCAGAACAGCTCCAGAATTGAGGAAGATGGACCAAGAGAAGAAAATAAGTTCTGAAGCTGAAGATTTCGTAGAACACATCAAGGATATACATGAGAAGGTAAGATAACATATTAACAAGATGAATATGCAGTATAAGGCTAAGGTAGATCAGAAGAGGAGGTACAAGGAGTTTCAGATTTGTGATGAAGTGATGGTCCACTTGAGGAAAGAGAGGTTTCCAGTGGGAACATATAACAAATTGAAGATGAAGAAGTTCGGTCCTTGTAAAATTTTGAAGAGGCATAATTTAGGGAATGCATATGAGGTAGAGTTGCCGGATGGATTCAACATTTCCCCTGTGTTCAACATTTCAGATTTGACAGAGTATCATGAAGATGGCGCAGAGGAAGTACCAATGATGGAACAGTGTGGGATTCCAGCACCTACTTCAGAAAAGGAGGAGATTGAGGAAATCTTGGATAGTCGTGTGGGAAGGAGTACCAGAAATAGCAGTATGAAGAATATCTGGTGAAATGGAGAGGAAGGCATGTGGAAGATTCATCCTGGCTATCTAAGGCAGCAGTTGACTAGTTGGGTTTTCCTCAACCAATCTGAGACGTGACGGGGTCACTTCTCAAATTACCCTGGGTGTCTGATGCAGGAGCATCCAGTGGTGTAAGGGCAATCTTGCATCACCCAAAAATAGTCAATTTTCAAGTTTCTCAGTTTTTAGATGTTTTTACATTTTTGGATACCCTTTTCATCATAATGAAATTCCCAATTTACGGTTTTTATTTTCGGTTCCTGGGTGGAAAGTTATTGCAGTTTTAGTTTCCCAGATTTGCTCCTAAAAACCTTCTGAGTGGGATTTGAGGCACTTAGAGCTTCCAGATCGGCCCTGAAACTTGCCGAAATCAGTGTAGCAAATTTTGAGCGCGTTCTTGACTTCGAGACCTTTCCAACGGTTCGAACGGTTCGCGAATCGAAGTCCTGGATCAAAAGTTATGGCCCCGCGAAGTTGGCGCACTTTCTAGAAGTTACCATTGCAAATGCTCTTTTGAAATTTGAACTTCATGTTGTAATTTTCGGCGCCAAACCGCCTAAACTCAATTTTAATGTTGTTTTGGCTCCAAACTAATGAGGAGCTCTATTTATGGGCGGGTTTTCTAATTTTTGGGTAACTTTTTGGGGGACAAGCTCACATATTGCGAAAGGGTTACTCTATAGCTTTGTGTAGCTTGCATATGTTGTAGAACTTGGGGATTTGAGATCCTCTGCATGTAAGAAGTTCCATTCTCTGAATAATAAATTTAGTCTCTTATTTGTGGGTTATTTTCTGTGTCTCGGGTTGCGCCCTCATCAAATACCACAAACCAAAATCCATAGTGCTCTTTAGATATTTGAATATTATTTTAACTTCTTGCACATGAGTTTCCTTTGGTGCATCCTAGAACTGTGCCACCAAACCAATTTATTGTCTATAATATCATACCTTGTATATGTCACATATAGTAAACTCTCAATCATGGACATGTATAGATTTTAATTAGCCTTAGGGTATTTATCATCCTTACTCAATTTGAAACTTGCAACCATGGGTGTACTCACAAGATTACAATCCTCCATCTTGAATTTCTTCAATATCTCCTTAATATACTTGGTCTATGAAATAAATATGCCCTTGTCTATTTGAAAAGTTTATAACCCAAGGAAGGCTTGGACAACTCACTAAGCATATAAATTTCAAACTCCTTTTTCATGTTCATGGAAAACTATTAACACATCTTATAATTGCTACCTCCAAAAATAATGTCATCCACATAAAGTAAAATAATAAATTGATGGTGAACAATTTTAGTATATAGAACATTGTCAACAATACCTCTTTTGAAGCCTTAATTTTGTATATACTTATCCAATCTTGAGTACCAAGCCTTGTGGGCTTGTTTCAATCCATAAATTTCCTTCTTTAGCCTACATACATAACCCTCATTCTTTGATAGGAAAATCCATTCTAACTATTCAATATACACTTCTTCCTCTAAGTTCCCATTGAGAAATGTTGACTTGACATCCATTTGATAGAATTTGAAATTCTCAAGGCTAGAAAATACTAAAAAAATCCTTATAGCCTCTATATGAGCAATAGGGGAAAGGTTTCTTCAAAATAAATTTATTTAAATTGAGCATATCCATTGCATACTAATCTTTCCTTCTTCCTTACAACTTGGATATCCTCATTTAACTTGTTCCTAAATACCCACTTAGTGCTAATCACATTCTTATGGTTAGGTCTTGGGACAAGTTCGCAAGTTCCATTCTTCTTGATTTGATCCAACTCCTCTCCCATAGCCTTTATCCAACACTTTTCTTCACTCGCTTCTATAAATTTGTTCAAATTTTTTTGGAGAGAAAGGCTAGGTTCACATGTTCTCATATACTAGAAAATATCCTTCTAGTTTGAATTTTTATATCTTTGTCTCTAAGAATTAAATAATTTGGAAGATTCCTTTGAAAAATTTATAGTGTCTTAGAGGGAACCTTTTATTATGTCTTTGATGGTGTCTTTGTTTTTTATTTCTCAAATTCCTCATTTTCAATTTCTTCTTCTACTTCATCTTCTTTATCAATATCTTCCTTTTGAAAATCAACATCTTGTGTTATTTATTTCTAGTTTCTTTCTTTGTCCACTCTTACATTTTAAATTTGAATTTTTTTGTTTAACCTCTTGTTATAACACCTATAGGATTTACTCCTTGAAGAGTAGCCAAGGACAATACCTTCATCAAACCTCAAGTCAAAAATTTCCAAATATTCATGCCCTCTTATATAACATTTTCTCCTCAATAATTTAAATTACTTTACTATTGTAAGCCTTCCCTTCCATAGTTCATATGTTGTTTTGCTATTATTTATCCTTATTAGTGCTTAGTTCATAATATAAATTTTCATATGAAACACTTCTCCCCAAAAAGTGTCAAATAAATTGGACTCATTTAACATAGTTCTTTCTATTCCTTGAACTATTCTCTTCTTTCTCTTAATAAATCAATTTTAATGTGGAGTCCTTGTGGTTGAATATTGTCTATCTTATTCCATGTTGTTCACATAATTATTCAAATTCATTTGGAGTGAACTCTCCTCCTCTATCATATCTTAGGTATTTGATTCTTAGCCCAATTTTATTCTCTACTAAGGCCTTGAATTCCTTAAAATTCTCAAAAGTTTCAAAAATTTCATTAAAAAGTATAACCCACATCATCCTAGAATAATCATCAATTAATATTATAAAATAGCTCTCACCTTGTAACATTTTTATCCTTGTTGGCCCACATAGATAATTATGGATAAGTTCCAAAGGCTTTGATATAAAGTACTTTATTTTGAATCTTCCTTGTTTGATTTCCATGTTGAATTTGTTTATAGATAGTATTAGGAGGCTTTGTAATCCTCAACATGTCCCTCACAACCTTTTATTACTAATCTTCACAAGATTGTCAAAGTTCTAGTGTCCCATCCTTCTATACCATAACCAACTCTCATATTCTTGCCCCATGTAGCATGTTTATCCTTTGATTTCATTAAGAATATAGATATTGTTCATAGTTCTACATGCATTTACAACTATATTCCTCATTATTTCTTTTTTGATTTCACAACTATTAGAATGTGTAACATAGAAAAAGGGATCCTAGGTCCTAAATGCAAAGAACCTAGGATGCAAGGGGTCTTTTCCAAGTTACAATAAGATGTAGATCAACAAGGTGTATAGATTGACTATCAACTAGGAATGTGAGCCAATCAGACCTAGATCTACATCTAATTGAGGATGTCAATGGATTGGAAATTATTTGGAATGATTAACCTAATTAGAATATGTGCCCTAATATGTAAATTGTAAGATCCTGAAAACTAATAGACTAAAACAACAATTTGTGGATAGATCCAAAAAGTGCATATGACCCAACCTAGAAAAGTTTTCTTTAGCAATTTTAGGACATAGTTTCCCGAGGGAATCTGAATCATTGTGGGGGCATCTTTCTCAACTTTTTGGGTCCTATGGTGGAAGATCTTAGACTTTCATTTCCACTTGCAAAGTTATCAGAACATTGTTAAAGATTTCTCTAATTGAGTTTCCATGGCTTGATAATATGTATGACAAAAAATGTAATAATGGGAAAATTTCCTTGAATCCTTTTTCAATACTCTTCAACATGAGACCTCTATATTCACAAATATAGAAAATATTTTTCCATTTTAGGGGCTTACCTCAGTCAAACCCCACATAAGTGTTTCCACTTCTGCAATGGCAATAGCAATGATAGGAATGATAATTGAAAGGAAGAAATGATAAAATGACAAAATGATGCAACTCACCACCCTTGAATGGCTTCCTTGAAGGACTAAAGTCACACACATCACCTCAAGGATTTGGATTTTTTTTGCTTGAATTCTTTGGAGACATACAATAAGGGTTATCCTTTTAACAAAACAATAATAACTTTATAACATGAACTCACATACAGTTTGACATAATGCTTGGACCTTGAATTACAACAATAAATCTCTAAAATTCTACTTTTGACTTTCTCTTGAATGTTATCAATGTTCACCTCTATATTTTTCATAATCCTTAGATTTCAAATGATGTAATAACTAGGTATTTATATGAAATTATTATAATTTCCCAAAAATTAGATCCTAAAATCTGACACTTGAAATTTGAATTCTAAATGTGAAAATGTCACCAACAACATGTCTAAAATAGGTCCTAGCTAAGAAGGTGGACCCATAATCCCAAGGACGTATGGATCCTAGCCCAAAATTCTAAGACATTGAATATCAAGAACATATGAGTTGGATGCATTTATTCAATGCTTGTAGTTTATTGAAAAGTGCTACCAATGGGCTCTGGAATACATAATTTTAGGACATTAGGGGGTCAATTAGGCTCAATAATTTTGGGGGGAAAAAATATAGCATGAAATTGTTAAGGTTGATAATTTTTGACAATACATTTAGCTCCTAGTTTAGTGAGAGTATGAACTTACACTTAGACTCACACTAAAGTATAAAAATATTTTAACAGGGGTCTGATATTCCAATGTTGAAGAGATAGGATGACGAAGGATCTAGTGGGAGTATGCAAGCCCCCAAGATCCAATATCCCATATCAAAACAACATAAGCATAAAGAAACACACATGTGTGAAATGAAAAAAAGATAACATACATAAACATACATGTTAGAAAACACAAAGCATACACGATGAAAACACATGGAATGATGGAACAAAAAGATGAAAATGAAATGAAGAAAACATGATGTAAACACAAAGAAGAAACACAAGAAAACACAAGGTTAATACTAATTTTTCATGTCTGTAAGGAAAGGAGAACTCGGTCTTAAATTGTGTCAAATACCAAACATTATCCATCAGATGTGTTGTCTAAAAAAAATGATGTTCTCACAAGGATGTAAAATCATTTATGAAACACATGGCTCTAGTGGTAAGAAATTTATGTTATGCTAGGTGGACATGTTAAAAAGGGGGTTCATGATTCACACCATAGAAAATTCTAGTATTTTCTAGGTGAATCACAAATAAGGAGACACATGGGCTAGTGAAGTTTGAATTCACTAGGTGAGCTCCCAAGATAAGGTAAAAATGAGACACACACTAGGTCTACAAGGTGTTCCTATAATAAGGTGGAAACATGGGAAACACACTAGGTCTACTAAATGTGTACCTAGGTCAACTATACTAAGATTTATACTCCTTGATAACTCCAATAAGGTGCCAAAAAGTGATCAAGATATGCAAATGCAATAATAAGTTCAACTCTTGTGAATAAAGTGAAGAAAAAATTCCAAGGCTTAATTTCATGAGGGAAAAATGCAAAAAGGTTTAACATCTCAGAGGATGAATAAAGACAAGGCTAAAGCATCAAAGGATGTTGTAACAACACCACCATAAAATTTTCTTAAACAAAAAATGGTCATTGCTCAATACATGAAGGTTAGACCTTTGGGAACATCACAAATAACATCACCACCAATAGAGGACTAGTCGAGGCATATAAAATCACACCTTAGGGAACATTAGTCATAGCATTACCATTGAGGATAATGTCATATGCCAAGAAAAGTAACACTATTATGGGACATCAAGTCCATTATCCCCACAAATGAGACATATGACATGGATTAAGAATTCCACACTTGGGTTGACAATACCACACTTCCTAGGAGATTTATGCTATCATCACTAAGAAGGGATCATTTCCTATTCAAACAAGGAGTGGGGGTCTATATGTCGCCCCATTTAAAATGTCAACATGCTTGCTATGTTTGTATTTTAAGGACAAAGAGAGGAAGACATGATTCTTGAAAAGAATACACACCTCCCCAAAACAAGTTATCCTTTCCCCTCAAGCATAGAGACAAGGAAAACCACACCAATGGCCATTATGTTGCTGCCATGAAAAATATGATTGCACTTTAGATTATATCACCATGAATGGCAATGAGCAAGGCACATAAAGCTAAAAATGCCACATAGTGATGAGCAACATGATATGATGAAGATAATTATTGTTGTTTCAAGGAATTAGGTGCATAAACACAAGGAAGAGCACCATAGTCCTTAATATTTATTTTATTACTCAAAGCCTTACATTCATTGGTAGAATGACCATGTACTTGATGATAATACAAAAAATTATTTTTTTCTAGGGAATTTATTTTGTGTTATTGGAGAAAGAGCAATCAGGTAGGCTTTGAGAAGCCTCAACAAGATATTCTCTTGATCCATAGTAGTGAACACTTTTTTTCTCTTGTGAAGAAAATATTGGTTTCTTATCACAAGATATTATACACGCATAAGAATTTAGATTTAGATTATGAGATTTTATAGTCTCCTATAAAGGAGGGTGTAAAATATAATAAACCCCAATCATCACTGAAACATTTATTTGAAGATGAACCAATATCATGAGAATTATTTTTACATGTAGTATCTATCATATCAAGGTGCACCAAGGTCAAAGTTATCTTATAAGAATCTTGTGTGATGGCATTGATATTAAGAAAAGGTTGCTTTGATTATTTTATATCTTTTGAAGGATAATGAATAAGACCTCTTGTTGTTTCTTGCATGTTAGGATCTATGGGGATACAAATACATTGGTCATTCACTTCACATCCTTTTCCATTATTGAAAAAATGTTTCAATAGTTGATAACATCTTCCATAACTTTTTTCCATTTATTTCGAGGAATTTCATTTTATAGTACGTTCATCATAGGTAGATGTGTAATACTTTTTCTGCTCACTACTAGAAGTTGTCAATTCTTGTGTCTAGGATGTTTCAATATTAGATTGTGTTGATACAACCATAACTTCTTTATCATTTTTTTGATTTATTTGTAATGCTATATTCCCTAATGGATGTATGTGTGAAATCAAATGAACTCTAAAAATCATCCAAAAAATTTGTCACATTTGAAAGAAACTCATCTTTATTATCAACTTGTAAAGGTTCCACTTTTGTAGTTGATGTCAATGTTATAAGAGGATTCATCATTCCTATTTTAGTTTGTAAACACTATTCAGATTTAGGGTCATATTTTATTGCGTAAACCTTATTGTTGTATATGTACTTTAGTGAATGATGAAGCATTGAAGGAACTAAGTTAATTTAATGAATCCATTGTATACCCAAGAGAATATTACATGAAATATCTTGGGGCATGACATGAATAGGAGTTTGTAATGTAACATATTTGACTTTGAGAGGTAATATTATCACACCAAGCGGTTGTTTTCCCACATTGTCAAAACCATGAATAGACAAATCAAATAGTTGGATTTTAATCTTTTTCACTCCAGTTTTATCTAAAATATTTACACTACAAACATTAAGTCCCAAATCACAGTACAAGAGAGTGCACCTAATCCCAACCTTTTTAATAATAGCCAATATCATCAAAGCATCATTTTTTTTTTGCATTTCTAAAGGAGCTAATTAGCTTTGATGAAAGATAATGTACAAATTAGGTTGATTCATATTCTCAATCAAAGCTACCACATAATTTTATTGCACACTAGGAGGGATATCATTGTTTTTTAAATCATTTTGAAGAATGTCATAGTAAGCAAGTGATGTTTGAATCAAATCCCACAAGGATATCTTAGCAAGAAAGTTACAAAGTTTCTCAACAAGATCAAATTATTTACCAATACATTGTGGGTTGTTAGGTGTAGGCGGGAGATATGGTTGAGCCAATAGGATGGAATTTGGAGTTTTTTTCAGTTTCTTATTGTTTCTAGTTTTATATGTGTGAGTGATAGTATAATAAATTGGTTTCTACTACACATGATACTTGTATGTTGTCTTGCAAATTTTAAGATAGCACCTAGAGGTTTAGGAGGTCTTATAATGAAAGGTGACTTAGGAGGTTCAATGATTAGGGGAATTTTAGGAGGTACAAAAAGGAGTTTTAGAGGGTTCAATGATCAAAGGAGACCTAATGGCCACTTGTCTGTGCATAACCTCAATATACTTAACTTCTTGTTGATGATATTCTATCAAGGGGGAATCTAATATCATGTTAGTGCCTTCACCTAAGAAATCCATGCCACTATATTTTGAAGGAAATGTATGAATTATTTCATCCTCTTGCCCAAAAATGTCTTCCAAAGTAGGAGAGGTGGGAGCAGAGAAACAAACAAGATTCTCATGATGCTCAATGATTGGATCTCCAACCACCAAGATATCTTATTCGCTCATTGGAGAGATATCCAAATAATAAAAAAATGATTGTCATTATTGTTAATCATTGTATTCTCTTTCATCAAGCTAACCTCACAAATGGGAGAGATAGTCGGAGAGTGATCAATTAAAAATAACAAAAGAATGGAAATAAACTCATTTTCATATGCTTGTAATAAAAATTCCTTAAAATACTCAATAGGATTTGACAATAGAACATGAATTATAATAACAAAAGACTTTTTCAATGAGAACATGATGTAAAAAATTATCCTATAGATATGAAGCACAACAATTTTATCTAAATTTACAATAAATCATATAAAATAAAAGCTTTCTTGCACATGCAATAACACTATTTTAGAATTTCAGAAAAAACATTTGTAAGAAGAAATAGAATGAAATTATAGAGACAAAACACTATGAAAATTTTCTCTAAGATACATGTAGTAGGATAGGGATGCACAAGGGTGTTTGAATCCCTAATAGGGGTTCAAAATATTGACAATTTTACTATGTATGTTTCTATTTAATGTTGTTGTTTCTAAATGTAAATGGGGTTTTTAGTGACTGTTTTCTAGATTTTGGTCAATTTAAGACAAAGTAATACCAAATTCAAGTGTGGAATAATATTGAAAATGTTTTTACATTGTTGAATGAAATGTATAGATGTAATCATAAAAAATTGATTGATTATAAGATGCAAAATGTTGAAAATGATGATCTTGATGTAATTTTGAAATCAACAATGTAATATTTTTCAATTTAAGACAATGTGATTCAAATGCAAACATACAAAAATAAAGGACAATTAGGAATGGAATGTTTAGATCTAATATGCAATAATTGACTAAGTATAAGATATAAAATTCTAAAAATGATGATTTGATGCAAAATTGAAATAAAACAATGCAATTTATTCACTTTTAGGCTTAAATGAAAGACAAAAATAATAATTTAACAACATAATACAATTTGAATGTAAATATGATCTAAATATGACTAAAAAATATTCCAATGCAACTTATGATATTCAAAATTTTGTATTTTTAATATGAATTATATGATGCAAATATGATACCCTAAATGAGAAATGCAAGAAAATACAAAAGAAAACCTAGATATAGAGGGTTTAAAAGACTACCAATTTCATAAATAATATAGTTTTGAGACAATAGGTTCACAAAATGTAACATAGAAAAAGGGATCCTAGGACCTAAATGCAAATAACTAAGGATGCAAGGATCCTTTTTCTAAGTTACATTAAGATGTAGATCAACAATGTGTATAGATTGACTATCAACCAAGAAGGTGAGCCAATAAGATCTGAATCTACATCTAATTGAGGATAATAATGGATTCAAAATTATTTGGATTGATTAACATAATTAGACTATGTGTCCTAATATGTAAATTTCAAGATCCTGACAACTGACAGATTGAAACAATAATTTGCAAGTGGATTCTGAAAGTGTAGAATTATATGTGCCAACCCAAAAAATCTTATTTTAGTACTTAAAGAAGGACATGGTTTCCCAAGTGTGTCTAAGTCCTTGTATGGGTGTCCTAAAATTTTGGGGTCCTCTAATGGTAGATCTAAGAATTTCATTTATGCTTGCAATTTTTTCAGAACACTATCAAATATTTCTATAACTAAATTTCCATGGCTTGATAATATGTATGAAAAAAAACACAACGGAAAAATTATACTCAATCCTTCTTAAATCCTCTTTAACCTTAGATTTTCATATTCATAAAGAGAGGAAATGTTGGGCCATTTTAGGGGTTTTCCTCAATCAAACTCCATGTAAGTGTTTCCACTTTCACAATGGAAATGTCAATGATAGGAATTATAATTGAAAGGAATGAATGATAAAATCATAAAATGCTACAACTCACCACCCTTAAATGGATTCCTTTAAAGACTAGAGTCATACACATCACATCAAAGATTTGTATCATTCTTTTATTTAATTCTTGAATTCTTTGGAGACCTACAACAAGGGTTAGGCTTCACAAAACAATAATAACTTGATAACATGAAATCACATACACTTCAACATAATGCTCTAAGGATCTTGAATTGTTGCAATAAATCTCTAAAATGTTGCTCTTGACTTGATCTTGAATTTTCTCAATGTACACCTCTATCTTGTTTACAATCATTAGATTTCAAATGATGCAATAACTAGGTATTTATATGCAATTGTTCTAATTTCTTCAAAATTAGGTCCCAAAATATAACACTTGAAATTTGAATTTTAAATGTTAAAATGTTGCCAATATGTCTAAAAATAGATCCTTTCTAGGAAGGGGGACCCATACACCCAAGGGTATATGAGTCTTGGCCCAAAATTTCAGGACATTGAATGTCAAGAACAACATATGATTTGGATACATTTATTCAATGCTTTTAGTTTATTCAAAAACAATACAAATGGGCTTTGGAATATATAATTTTAAGATAGTAGGGGGTCAATTAGACACAATAATTTAGGGAGGGAAAACATAGTGTGAAATTGTTAAGGTTGAAAATTTTCAAAACTACATCGTGACATGTGAGAGTGTTCTCTTTGTCACACATTTTACTCACACTTAGAATATGATGTTTCAATCTTTTGACATGCAACACATTTTCAGTATTTTTCTCCCCATTGTCAAGACTAAGAGTTCCTTTTCCCAATATCCTTGTTGTAGAATTATCTCCAAATTTTATAATTCCTCCATTTACTTCCTCCAAAGTGAGAAAATTGATTTTATTCCCTTTCATGTGGTGTGAACAACCATTTCCAATGTACCACTGATTTCACCTATTTTGAGCATGACAAGATATTTGAAATAGCATGGATCTCTCCTTTTCTTTCTCCCTTTTATTCTTCCAAAATCTTGTAGATTCCTCCTTTTTGTTTTCTTGAAAATTCTCCCTATTTCATTTAGGAGGTTTCAAAAACATAATTATGCAAAAACATGTGGTATGACCAAATTTTTTATCCTTTTAGGACATAATTTTGTAGTCCATTAGAGGATAAAAATAATTATAGTTTCTCTTTAAGAAACCAAAATCATTCCTAGAACAAAATTTATAATATACTTCTTTATGACCAAATTGATTTCATAAAAGAAAATAACCATATATAAAGAGTGTTGGAACCTGCTTATATGTGCCTATATTGAAGGGAATGATATTCTATAGTTACCCTTGTCCTTGTCAGGGATATTGCCTTCTTCCTTCATTGTTCTCTCAATATTGATGGATCTCTTGATAACATCATCATAACCTCTTTTATTTTCTTCATTCACATTATTTTGTGACTCTTTGGATCTTCTTTATTAGTCATTGTATTCTATTCAAAGGAAAGACCAATTTTGGTAAAAGGTACAATCTTTTTTAATTTTCAAGATAATCTAGAATTTCATTGCTCTTTTTAAACTTCAAACTTATGTTGAACAACTAATCATTAGTATTTTCCAATTCCTTCCTGAAGGAAATCGTTTTATGCTCAAGTTTCTCGTAGTCCTCATCCTTTATCTTTAGCTTTTATCTTACCACCTCTTGTATCCTCACTCAATTTTGAATTCTTAGATTGATGATCACTTCCTCTAAATATTCAAAACTCTATTCTATTTTTTCCTTATATTCACATTCCTCTTTCTAAGCTACTTGGTCTCATCTAGGGCATAGATAAATTCTTCCTCCAAATGTACTTTATAATGCTCTTCTGAACTAACTCCTCTTTTTTTATTTATCTTCATATTTTGGGGTATCATCCTTTATTTCTATTACCATGAATATAATCGCTTCTATATCGCTGTAAAAAATTATTCTATCACTCACTTTAGATGAGTTACTATATTCCTTGGTGATTAGGTGGAAAATAGGGTTTTCCAAAATGAAAAGAATCAAGATGATAAACCACTAGAATTTTCCACACTAAACACTACAAATCATACAATTATGAGGGCCAAGGGATATAAATAATAATGATAAATTAACCCTAACTATTATAGAAACTATGAGGGGAATTTTTGGAGCTTAAAATGGTGTGTACATTACTACAAGAAGCCTATTTTTAGTGCACAAAGGAATCATTATCCTTTAGTGGTGAATGGGTCCTTGTTAGCATTTTTGAAACTAAGATTTGGGTTATTTTTAATGAATTGTGCACTCAGATTCTCGGTTATCAGCTCTTGAAAACCTGTACTTAATTATGTAGCTTCAATGCTTTTTTCTTGCACTATAAAGGTCAAGCTTGCAACTTGACAACTTTGACAATTTTGCTTCAAACTTCTTCTCCACTTGATCTTCAACCTATAAATATGAAAAAACACATTCAAGAAGAGAAAAAATTGTTGATTGTTAGTGAATAGGGGTTTTCCTCGATCAAACCCCTTTTAGGTAATTAAACCAAATGATGAAATAATGAAATTGAAGCATGAAATGATGTAATGTTGATACCTTGTAAGTTGTCTTGGAAGATAAATTTTCAATATAACATGTAGTGGCCATGAAGAATGTAGATCTTGATCCTTGAATAGATGTGAAACAATGCTTGCAAGTAGATATTCAATGGCTACATCAACTTTCTTAGCTCAACAACATGCATAAATGTACTAAACCCTTGACATGATAAAACGACCTTGAATTGCTGCAATAAACTCTTGATAATCTACCTTGAAATTCATTTGAAAATTCTATTTAAGTATTCTATAATGCTCTCTTGAATTTTCTATAATGTATTGTAAAGTTGCTAGGAGAAACAATGTTAATTAACCCCTTAGTTTTAGTAAACTAAGAGTTTAACCCTGAAATTCAAACAATTCAAGCCGACACTAGATATAGAATTTTTTTTTTATTAAATTCCCACTAGAATGAAATTAAAAAAGGGGGTCTTCATTAAGGGAGGACCCATTCACTACCTAGGGCGAATGGGTCTTGGAACTATTTTCCAGGACCTTGCCTTCGAGGAATGAAAGTACATTAAAAACCTATGTAGAATATGCCAAGAAAGGGGGGTCCTATAGAGGGAGGAGCCATTCACCACCTAGGGTGAATGGGTCCTAGCACAAATTTCTAGGAGCTCATATTTTCCCAATTAAATGTTATGTAGTTTGAATTATGGGTGTCAGGATAGATCTTTGGGACATGTCACAAATAAGGCTTAAATTTGAATTAAAGGGGCTAATTAACTCTAATTAACCACAATTAATTAACAGGACCCTCAATAAGTGTGGAAGTGTATTGTAACACTTTACAACACCATAAATAGGGTACAAATTAAGTACATTTTATTAAAAATGGGCCCAAGATCAATGTGAATGTGTTACAGCACATTACAACATTAAACCTAGGAAAAATTAGGTTAATTCAATGACAATTATTCCCAAATCAAGGAAAAAGGATAATTTTTCCATTACTACAGTTGGAGTAGAGGGTATTATTATACTTATATAATCCTTTCTTTTCATTCTTGCCTCATGTATAATTCTTCTTATGATGGTGATGTTTCCTTCCTTTCATTTTTCTATAGTCTTATTTATCATCACTACTTTCACTTTTGGCTAGTGGTCATTTAGAAACAAAATTTTGTATATTATCATAATTAAAAAATTGAAGAGTATACTTACCTTTGTTTTTTTCAGATCTTTTCTTTTTCTTTCTCATAAAGTGGGCTTCTTCTTCATCACTTAAACTATCACTTGATTCAAGTTCTTTATTCTTTATCTTTTATGAGGTTTTAAAGGTGGCTTCACACTTGACGAATTATCCTTCTTGGTCCTCATTTCATATTCCATGAGGATCCCATGCAACTTGTCCATCTTGAATGTTTTAAGATCATTCATTTCATCAATAGTGGAAAAATTTACATCAAATATTAAAGGAAGAGATCTTAGCACCTTTTGAACAATCACATATTTTCAACTTTTTCACCAAGCCTTAAAATAGTGTTAATAATTTCATCCACACAAAGTAGATAGGATTTTTTTCTTTGTCATTCATCTCCAAACTCTCAAATTGTCTCCTATGGCTTTGGAGATTAGCCTTCACTTTTCCATAATCTTCATAGGTCTTTTAAAGTTTTTCTCTAATCAATTTCACTGATCCATAATGTATTACCTTGTGAAATTTAGATTTTGATAGAACATATGAAATATCATTCATATAATTTGCATTATTTTCACTAGCCTTCTTTCTAGCTTGATCCATTGGAGGAGATAGTGATTTAACACAACCATTCACTAACAATTTAAAAATATCAAATTCAAGTGCCATAAGGTAGGTGCACATCTTTATGCTCTAGAATGCATATTTTTTTTGTTGAACGATGAGACTCTATTTGAAGAGAAACCTTCTTGAAATTCTGTGTGTGATTTTTAGATCTAACTTCTAGCAATTAGGCTATTCTTGAAGGAACCTGCTTTGATACCAATTGATAGGAAAACACACTTATATTGAGATGAGGTTGAATTCGTATAATACAATCTTTTACTTATTAAAAATTTAATAATTATAGAAAATTAATCACACAAGATTTTATGTGGAAACCCTTTCGAGAAAAGAACCAAAAAAATTGCTTATTGTAGCATCATAAATTGTTACACTTGAAAATTTTACTCTATGTTTTACATCCCTTAATTTATTGGACCTAATTAAGCTCCTAACTTCCTAAATTATGCATTTTAAGGCCCGTTTTTACCATTTTTTAATAGATAGAAAATATTGAACAAATGAATACATTTAATGTTGTGCCTCTAACACCTCATTTCCTAGAAAATGGTGCCAGTACTAGGACACCCTAGGGTGTCTAATTCCTCCTATTGTGTTGGGACCCATTTTTTAATTATGTTGGTGTCAGCATTTTAACATTTGAAACCCCACTTGCAAAGATCAACTACTGGGATCTAATTTTTGGAAAATTGAATAAATGGCTATAAATACCTAGTCATTTTACAATTTGAAATCTAAGTGAAAAAAATCTAGCAAGAGGCAAACTTTAAGAGAATTCGAGAGAAATACAAGAGCGACATTTTATAGATTTATTGCAACAATTCAAGATTCAAACATCGTGTCAAATTGTATGTGAGTTCATGTCATCATATTATCATTTTTTATGAAGGTTAACACTTTTGTAGGTCTCTAAAGCATTCAAGAAAATCAAGCAAGAATGATCCAAGTCCTCTAGGTGATGTATATGACTTTAATCCTTAAAGGAAGCCATTGAAGGGTGGTTAATTGCAACTCTTTGTGATTTCATCATTACCTCATTTTAATTATCCATTTATCATTGACATTGCCATTATGGAAGCGGAAACACTTACATGGGGTGTGACTAAGGTAAGCCCATAAATGGTCCAACATTTTACCTCTCTTTGAATGTGTAGGTTTTAAGTTTAAAGAGGATTGAAGGAAGCCTGAAGATAAATTGTTTATTGTTGAGTTTGAAGCCCTACATATTTTCCACTCACAAAAAATCACCAATAGAATTATCTGACAATGTTTTGACAACTTTTCTAGAGAAAATGGGATTCTTAGATCTATCACTATAGGACCCCAAAAAATGAGTTGAACACCTTTATAAGGACTCATATGCCATTTGGGTGTATAATTCCTCCTATGCACACTAAAACCAATTCTTCTAGGTAGGTACATAATCCTTTGCACTTTCTAGATTTTCTGAAAAATTGTTGTTTCAATTTGTGCATTGTTGAGATCTTGCATTTTTCATATTAGGCCACATAGTCTAATTAGGTTAATCATTCCATTTGAACCAATTCCAATCTATTTTCAAGTCCCTAAGGATGAAAAACTAGGTTTTATTAACTCATCTTCATGGTTGAAATTTAATCTATACACCTTATCAATTTTATTTCTAATGTACCTTTGAAAAAGGACCAAAATAAATCCTAGGTTTATACCTTAGACTTAGGGTTTCCCTTTTCATATATGTTACATTTTGGTGAACCTAACTCATTAACATCATTTTTTTCTAAAATTGGAGGTCTTTCAAAACCCTAGATCTAGGTTTTCCTTTGCATTATCTCATATTTCTCATTTAGGATTTCATATTTGCATCATAAAAAATTCATAAAAATTCAAAAATATTGCATCATAGCTCAAGTATTAGGGTGTATTTCAGTCATTTAGACTATATTTTCATCTGAAATTGCACTCATAATGGATTTTTTTTGTTTACACATTTGTAGAGAAGGGGGAACATCACCCTTGGGACTCTAGGTCATGAAAGAGTCCTAAGGAATAGACCGACCTAAACTACCTTAGGTTTGCTAAGCAGATTGGAAAGGACAAGGTGCTTAGCTTGAAAAGTGTTGAAAATAGGATCCCATTTAATTGCAAATCCTAAACATTAATTATTTCATGTATCTCCTAGATTCTTGGAATGCGTTCAACAACACTAAGATTAGGATGAGATTAATATTTGATGAAATAAATCATGAAATTGACATTTTTAGTTATTCCTACATAATAGGAGCATGTGGGTGCACACATGGTAAGGTGAAACTCACCTTATGTTTAGTTAACTATACAGAGTAACAGTTAACACTTTTGTATGCATGTAAATATCCTAGGAGTTAGGATTTGATGTTTGCATGCTTGAAGTTCAGTTCAGTTCAGTTCAGTTTAGTTCAAATTAGAATCAGTTTAGTTTAGTTTAGTTCAGTTTAGTTATGGTTCAGTTATCTTCAGTTGCATGCAAGTGCATGTTGCATGCATGTTGGTTATTTTGAGTTGAATGTATTTATCTTCTGTTAACTTGGAATGCATGGCTAATAACTTGAGTTGTATGATAGATAACAGGGACTTCCTTGTAATGCCCATAACTTACACATGGGCAAAAATCACCGCAACTTTTTTTTTTTAACCAACTCTACCAAAAATTCTAATCATGTCAGATAAGGTAGCTTGCTATATGAACCGAGAGATGAATTTCATATAGCAACATCAATGAAACATAACTCGGAATGAGGAATGAGGTAGGGCATGCAAGTGTGTGGAGTCCATCAAAAACACTCTCTTGTCGGTCACAAGTTTACTAGTCACCCTAGATTGATTTAGGTGACAATAAATGTAAGTTTAATTTCCATCTAGCCAAATTTCATTTGTCTGTGTCGGCCATAAGCCCCTTTGTTTTGAGCCTACTCATCTTGGGAATTGATGATCAGACAGAAGTCTAGCTCTTTTCCTAAAACATGGTCTATCAACCTCACCATGCCCAAACATATGGTCAATGATTAAATGAATTCATTCTATCTAGATTTGATATTTCCACACTTAATACATTGACTTACTTTACGTTACATATTTACCAAATAAATAAGTTTCTCAAAAAAAAATTACTAGAATAGATTCATACAAGGACTCCACTATAATTATTGGATTCTTATAAAAAAACATAAGGGAAATTGCATGAATCAGTTTCATTACTATTACAATATTTTATTGAATAATTAACCATGTTGACTTATCCCAAATTTTATAACATCTTAAATGCTTAAATTTAATACCTATATTAAATATCCTTTCACATTGTACATATATAAAATAATTAACAATTTATATATATATATATATATATATATTTAAAAGAAAATATTCAACTTACATAATTGTTATATATATATAACCTTAACTTCAAGTATCAAGAAAAGTACTAACTCAAGGTTTAACAATGAAAATAATTTAAACTACCTAATTTTCCTAAACCTATTATATACCTCTTTATCTTAACATTATCTTTAACCTACCTAATTTCTAAATCTCTTACCTTTTTCTTTCACATACTAAAAAGCCACGTAGCCCCCTATATAAACTTTATTTATCTTTAGCATTTTCTTTTCTATTTTTTTTTTTAAATTGTATTTATTTTATTTTATTTTTACTTGCTTATTATTATTTGTTAGAAGCCCTCATGTGGCTGAGCATGATATCTTAATTTGCACATGAATTAAGGAGGAGAAAGGTAGTTTAAATTAATGTCTTTTTATATGTCAACCCCATGTATCGCCATTTACAAAAAAATCAACTATAGACTCTATCTAATTCATGTATTCTCTCACAATGCATCACAAGATTTTATTTTGCTGCTAACTGTGTCAATGTAAATGTTGTTGAATTAAGTGTACAATATTCTTTATCATCTATTTTCATAATCCTATCAGACTGAACATAATCCTTGGCTCTTCTTTGTATGAGTAGGTGGACGTTTCAACTGATTACCAAAAAGAAATGTCACCTCAAATACCTACGTGGGTCTCGAGAAGTTGAATTGCCAGAATAAGGACAAAATATGAGGGAACTAGAGACGTATAAACTTGGCTGCAACAGAGCAAGGTACACTAATGAAGCTTGATAGAATTTCATGATTGGAGAAAATCCGCCTCACTAGTCCTAACCTTCCAGATGGGACTTAACATTTTATTCATTTCTCTGATACTGTAACACCCATTGTCACGTTTATCCATTAAAAGTAGGCGGCTAGAAGGCTAGACCAATCTGTAAAATTGGATGGTGTGAAATTGCACTCATAAAGTATCAAATCATGGGACTCATGTTGTTGCTCAAGTACGGTGGTACAAATTTAAGGTCAACAGTGCTGCCATTGGTTAGAATTAAGCCTGGAAAAATAATTATTCTGGATCATACCACCATCCACCCATTATCTAGATTACTCAATTATCTAGAAGGTAAGAACATTAACTAAAGGTCCCCAGATTTGCCTCACAAAGCTAAAACTTCAATCACTTATTTAGCACATTAAATTCCACATTCAAATCCACCGTTGCCTATGAGATTTTTCCAGGTTTTTTTTTTTTTTTCCTCGCTATTTAACTTGTCAAACTTCTTCAACTACTACTGTGTTGCACAGAGACTTGAATACTCATTGAAATGTTAGCGAATGAGGTAGTTTTTTTTTTGCTTACTGACAGAGGATTATTTTATATCAAGGCTCTATGGAAATGGGGGGCAAACGTATGAAAGGTTTACAAGAGTGCTGGCCTAGGAAAAATAGAACATGATAGAGTGTTATTTTTTTTATATATATATATATTTTCTTTCTTTATCTATTTACTTTAATTCTCTTCTACCAACCAAACTGAGTGCAAAAATTACAGGCTATTCCTTAGTATACTATGGTGGAACGAAGCGCATGAAGATTGAGGGAAGGCAGGGCAAAGGGTGATTTTTTAGTATTGGCCTATGCCAGCTATGTAAAAACCCTAAGTCGTGTACTTGGAAGTGCTAAAGGAATCCTATTATGCCCCTATAATAGTTCCCTTACTATTTCATTATTCTATGTTTTTCTTTGGGCTTGCTACCATTTTTTTTAAAGCATAGTAATATTTGGGTATTTGAAAGCATCTACCTATTGCTTCCTTAGTAAAACATCGACATAAATGGTAATTCGAATTGGTATATGCAGAAAGTGGAAATAGAGATCAAATGCTCTTAATATTATGAACAGGTTTAGTCATTTTTATTTATTTTTTCTTTCTTCCAGGTAGAACGTTATTTCTCCCTTGTTTTACACTATTGCAGAGTGCACAAGAAATAAAATGAATACTCCACATTATTCCTTCGGAACTAAGCACTAACAGAACAAGGAGATTGGTGAAAGGAACATATAGACCCACTATGTAGCTTGAGCAATTAAACTGTGGACTGGTATTAAGATATGCTACATATTTTATTTTATTTTATTTTATTTTATTTCTTGTTTCCTTCCAAGATCCAACTCCTGTAGCTATGAAAATACTATATGGAAATAGAAATTTCTCAACGGGTACTCTCATTCTAAATGCCTCTCTAATCCTACTATTTCAGGGAAATTGGATACTATTTATCTAACTATGTTCCTCACGTATCAGAGAGCTAACTTCTTAGGACAGGAAATGCAATTTTACAGATGACAATACTTTTTAACAAAATTACACCTGGACTTATTCTGAAATAATCTACTGATTGTATTCTTATTTTATGAGATTTCTCTTAACACATTACATGTAGCTTTTACAAGAATCATATTATATTTCACAAATCTATAAATGTAAAAGTTTTCTCTTTTAATTTATTTCGAAAGCAGAATAATAGTGACTATCTCAAAAACTAAATATACATTTTATTTTTTTATTTTATGCAACAAAGTAAATCTTCCCTTCTTAATGTAAAAAGAACGTAGGAGGTCATTCGAACATAGTAATATAGTTGTGTGACATGGGATTTCCACCCATCGAACAATGAAACACCCAAAATAAATATAATGCCTATATTCACATATTTCCTTCTTTTGAATTTTTTTTTTTCATTATAAAGAGATACAAGTTTATCAATTAAACTTCAAACCTTACAATTCAATATTGGGAAAATACATGATTTAAAAACCAATGAATAAAGACTTGCTCTATTACAAATAGTTTTGAGAAAACTAATAGCTTGTATACACACAAGTAAACTTTGATACATTCCATTTTTCTTTCCACAACAAAATACTAACTTTTTTTTAAATTATTTTTGCATGAATATTAGCAATAAAAATAATCATCATACTAAAGAATGAAGCTTGTTCTTTCCACTTAATTACACAAAGTATGAAACTCATCTTTTAAGTTGCAATATTACATTAAGATGGAGAAAAATATGATTTTCATGCAAAATATCAAAGACTTGCTCCTTTCATTTCTTCATAACAAAAAATAATATGAAACCCATCTTTCTTTTTTTTTGACTTAAAATATTACCACAATATTTGAGGAAGCAAATGACTTACAAACTCATGAACAAGGTCTTGCTCTCCACCCTACCGTAATGGCGTCATGGAGCCTCGTGGGCTCTAGCCATACCCCCGAGCAAGAAATACATTATACAACATTGTAATTCAATGGTGAGAGCTTAGTGCTATAACAAGATTGCTCATTATACAACACATTAAACAATCTTACTTATGATTCAATGCATAGATCAAGCTATCTCTACCAATACTAAGAATAAGAAATGGAAAAAGACTTATCTCTCTACAAGCTGCTCTCCTTTGAACTCCTATTCTTCCATCCTTGACTCTCTCCTTCTTTTCTTCACTTCACAAGTTCTCGAAAAGGAGAAGTGGGCAATGCCCAAATCTTCCATCTTCTTGAGATATATAGGAATCCTCCAAACCTACACTCTTTCCCACAAGTTCTCACACATGTGTGAGTCTTGTGCCAATTCCAATAACTTTTGGGGAGTGGGAAGTTGAGAGTGACAAGTCACTTTTCCCAAGCCCCAACACTTTTTTTTTTTAATTCGTCACATTCATGAATATGGACTTTTGAGAGGTCTTTTCACACTCCAAGGACAAGTTCACATGTCAAAAAGGTTCCAAACCCATAGGTATAGGTCCTAGGGGTCTATTCTTGTTAAAAAACCAAGGAAATTGACTCACTAATCCCTTTTTAAAACCCACAAAAGAATCCATACGAATTTTTATCCTGACCAAGGGTTCCAACCCCAACCAAACTCACATCACATGACCTACAAATGGATTCTACTCAAACATGATCACCCAATCAATAATCAAACCTCAAACCCTTCCAAGTCAAATAGGGCTACACTTAAAACTTCCCAAGGATGTATCTGATACGATTTCAATATTTATCCAACCTCCTATTTGCATATTTGATTCCTTTAACATTAATTCCACATTGACTCACTTAATTTCCTGCACAACATAATTAAGCACAGTTAGATATAATAATAACTACATTAATTGCAACCCGAATCTTTGTAACTTTATTCACGAACCATTTACATAGCTAATTACTCTTTCAATGCAATACGACACAACAATTATCTTATTTCAAATTCATCTTATAATTTTGAATCTCATACCATAATTTGCATGCCCATACATCTTCATTAAGTAAAATAACAATGATATAACATAAACTATAAGGTCATTGTTAGATAGTCACCTTCATATCATTTGTAATATATCTAACCATCTATTTAGGAGAAATATATAACAATTTAAGGTTGTATTAGTCACTTGCAATGAGAGGCCTTACCTTCCTCCAGTTAACATGAGATGACCATTCTTGTATGAATGGTGTTGAGTAAATGTTTCAGTTAACTATAAATCACTTGGAGCCAACTTGGGTGCCCAAGATGCTTTATTGGATACTTGGAGAAATAGGTGACACTGGAGTTCTCTTATGGTAAGAGACATTTGTTGAAATGGTTACTTGTGAGAAAAGTTTTTTAACATAAAATACCAAGGAACCTACACCTTGGTTGAATGTGAATTCAACACACTCGGTGGTTTAGCATACCTCTAAAGAGGTAGTTTGGATACAGAGACTTGCGAAAGGTATTGGTTTGGTTGATAATGGGAAGGTATTAATTAAGAAAGTTAACACTTTAATTAATGTTACAGATTATCTTATGAGACCATACAGATAAGTTCTCTTGGTTTTAATCATTTGCTTGGAAGCTTCATGATTATGTAGGTTGCATTTGAAGTTAGCATGGTTTGATTAGTTGGTGCAAGAAGGCCATTGGCCTTGAGTCTTGTACTTGTTTTATTATTCCTTGTTTAGAATAATTGCAATGTATAATGTCAAGTGGGAGAATGTTGGAAATAGGATGCCATTTAATTGCAAATCCTAAACATTAATTATTTCATCTATCTCCTAGATTCTTGGAATGTGTTCAACAACACTAATATTAGGATGAGATTAATATTTGATGAAATAAATCATGAAATTATTTGTAGTTATTCCTAAATAATAGGAGCATGTGGGTGCACACATGGTAAGGTGAAACTCATCTTATGTTTAGTTAACTATATAGAGTAATAGTTAACACTTCTGTATGCATGCAAATATCCTAGGAGTTAGGATTTGATGTTTGCATGCTTGAAGTTTAGTTTAGTTTAGTTTAGATCAGTTCAATTTAGTTTAGTTCAGTTCAATTCAGAATCAGTTTAGTTTAGTTCAGTTCAATTCAGTTCAGTTATGGTTCAGTTATCTTCAGTTGCATGCAAGTGCATGTTGCATGCATGTTGGTTATTTTGAGTTGCATGTAGTTAGCTTCAGTTAACTTGGAATGCATGGCTAATAACTTGAGTTGTATGATAGATAACAGGGACTTCCTCGAGTTAGCAGGGGATGACCATTCTTGCATAAATGGTGTTGAGTAAATGTTTCAGTTAACTATAAATCACTTGGATCCAACTTGGGTGCCCAAGATGCTTTATTGGATTTACCTCTCATGCATGATAAGATATTTTTGAAGGCTTAGTTAAGTAGGATTACTTAAGGGTGCCAACTTTAATGAAGAGCTTTGGAATTATCACCAAAGTGAAGGATGAGTTGTAGCTTTAGTATGGGATGCTCAAATGGGTAAAGCACATGTTCTAAGCTTTGGTCTTCATAGAATAACTCAACTTGAAGGAATATGGCATACCTTTTCAAGGGCTTGATCTTGTGCATTGTAATTATCACCATTTGGAGATTACAAGGCTGCATATTGTCTCTATATCTCATTCAAGTTGGAGAGAGTTTGTTATTGCAGGTGTGAAGAAGATTGGTAAAGAAAAAATAAGCATTCTCAAGCAAGAATTGGAGCTATTGTAATTCAGAGATTGAATAATAGAATAATTCTTGGTGGAGTTTTTTCCCAAAAGGGTTTCTCCATGGTACATCTTGTGTAATCTTTCTAATATCCTATCTAGTTCTTCTATCAACTTCTCTCTTCATTCTACAATAGTAAAATGAATTAATCAAGATATTCACCCACAAAGAATATATGTAACAAAGAAAGATCTTACGTAGATCAGTAATATTAAAGTTTTACACAGTATTAAGCTAAGAAAGCACCTCATTTTTCAACAAAAAGGAAGGGAATAATTCTTACCACTTTCCTTTTGCTAAAAATAAATGTTCAAAGGTTTAGAAGAGCTAATTTTTGAGGTTTTTCCTACTTCCCTACCCAAATAACACAAGGAAACAAAGGAGAAATAACCAAGTGATCAAATCTCATTCTAGACAAAATTCTATCCTTTAATGCTAACCATGCAAAAGCACCCGATTTAGGAAAAAAAGATGAACCCCAACATAAGTTTGAAGGCCATTTGAAAGATTAAGATGAACTAACCAAAGTATATAACCATCACTTACATTATAAGATCCTAATTTTAACTTAAGCCAAATGATCTCATCCTCTATATTGGAGAAAAATACCTACTGATTATTTAGTTCCTACTATATAGATTCATTCATATCTTGAGTCACTAGTAAAAAATAAAAAGACCTCCATTTCATTAAAGGAGGGGAGGAAGAGAGATCAATCATCATATAGTCCATCACCTTACATCCCTTTAGGGTTTTAATAATAGAAGCAATTAGATTCCAGCTACCAAAGGCCTTGAGAAGTTTGTGGCCATTCCAACCATTACCCCAAAATAATGCTTTATCTCCATTATGAATGACCTATGATAAATGTGAAAGGAGGAGAGGTCTATAAGAAGTAATAAAATTCCAAATCTTAGAACCCCAAGGAAGGTATTTCATTGTAAAAATCCTTTCCCTCTCAAGAGAATAAAGATATTTATGCCTCTTCATTTTGCACCATTTTGAGTCTAAATTAGCACATAATATCCATATGATTTTTTCCCCTAAGGCCTTATTTTGAAAGAACAAGTCTCTCAACCTAGTGCCTCGCAAATCATTTAGAAGATAATTTTTTCCCAAGCAACTAGAGGGATTTTTTCCCTTTCCTTAACATTCTCTACCCAAAGAAAGTCCCTTAACACTTTCTACAAATCATCAGATTTCCCTTTTGGGATATTTAAAATAGACATTAGGTATATTGGAAGATCTTTGAAAATAGAATTGATCAGCACTAGTTTACTATCTAAAGAAAGCCATTTAGATTTCCATAGTAAAATACTATTGGAAATGGAGGTTATGAGCTTGTCCCAAAAATTGTGTTTTTCTTTTCTTGGGAAAAACTGAACCCAAAGATATCTACAAGGGAGGGAGTCCTATTTAAAACCCCAAAATTGAATAATCTTACTTGTAATCAAATGGTTTACATTCAAGAAGAAAATCTTGGATATTTCATTATTAATCTATTGACCCAGAAACAATATAAGTTGATATTTTTTTTATATATTTTTCCTCTGCAAGGCTTGCTTAAACAAAATGAGAGTGTCATCCTCATACAAAGAATGAGTAATAGGCCATGGTAAATGATCAATTTGAATTCCTTTCCAAAGATTCTTCCCATTGGCTAATGAAATGGCCCTACTCATGCCTTCTACCATAAGGATGAAAATGAAAGGAGAAAGGGGATCCCACTACCTCACCACTTGAGTGTAGGATAAAAAACCACATGGTGAGCCATTCATCAAAGCTAAAAACTAAGATCCCAAAATTTAAGATAAAATCCATCTATACTATTTACTTGAGAAACCGAATTTGTTGAGAACAACCAAAAGAAAATTTAAATTAACCTTTTCATATGCCTTCATCATATCTAATTTTAAAAAAGACAATAGGAATATTATCCTCCACTATAGTGTGTAATACTTCATGAGAAAAGATAACCTCATTTGTAGTTTCCTTTCCTCGGACAAAGCTCCCTTTCTCATTAGAAAGATTCAAGGGGATAAGAGTTGCAAGTCTAATTACAATGGCCTTTGCAAAGATTTTATAAAGAGTATTACATGGGGAGATAGGCCCGAAATCTATAAAGGTGACTAGAAAATATTTCTTAGGAACCAAGGAAAACAATTAGTATTCATTTCCTTAACTACCATAAAAAAATTCTAGATTCCTGCAAGGCCAATAGAACATCCCTACCAACAAAATCCTAACATTTTTGAAAAAAAAGTAGTAAAAACATCTAGACCAAGTGCTTTGTCTTATGTCATGGAAAAATAAAATTTTGACCTCTTCCAAAGAGAATTCACTCATAAGCATCTTATTCTATTCCTCAGAGATAAGGTTTGGTATGTTATGAATAACAAATTGAGCAAAACTATAACTAGCTAATAAAGAAGCAAGTAGGTTCGTAAAAAAATGGTTGAGCAATGGTCAAGAAAAAATGACCAACCAATTGTCAATTTGTAGAAAATGATGGATTCCCTGGCCCTTGTCAGCCTCAAATTCCTAATAGAAGATGCCATCACAACTAGGGGCTCATAGGAAATACAAGACAACATCATGCAAGACCAAAAACACAACTGATTAGGCATGGATTTGCTAGGCCTAATTCGAAACAATTTGGGCTACATAGGCACTTGGATAAACAAAAGCATCTGATCTTGGATATATGCAAAGATGAAGTGTTTCTAGAGAAAGATATAACATATCTTGATCGGTTCTATGGAGATTGCGTAAATGATTTAAGGTCAATAGAATGCTAGCAAAATCCTTCATCAAATAAGGATTTTGGATAGAAAGGAGGTCTCTTCAATCCAAATTTATCACATGCAGAGAATTCAAAGGAAAATATCCCTTCTGGACATGCAAGAGGAATTATTGGTGAAGAAAAGGGTTTTCAATAGAAAAATCAACAACACACACAAAGACATGAAAATGAAAACAACATTGATGCTCAACATGCACGCCATCATAATCAGAAGGTAACATCCCAACAAAGGCCACAAAATGGAGATATCTTCAAATCAAATTTCTCACATGCAGAGCATTCGATGGAAAATGTCTCTTATGGACAAGCAAGAGGAATTAATTGAGAAGAAAAGGGTTTTCAAAATGAAAATTAGCAACATCTAGAAGGTTATGGTTTTAATCATCATAGTGAAAATGAAAAGAACATAGGTGGTCAACACGTGCACCATCATAATTCAAAGGTAACATCTACATAGAGATAGCATTCAAAATTTCAAGGAAGACACACTAGAAGAAAGTGATTAAGGGCCAAAATAAAAAAAATGAAAACACCCACAAAGGAAAGAATGGAGGAAAGAAGCACAAAAAGAGAGCCAAGAAAATCATATTGTAATGCCTAAAGTAGGGGTTAATGTCTCCAAGAAGGTGGATAAGCATATAGCTCTACAATAGGTAATCATGAAGGTCAAATTTCAAGAGCATTTGATGTAGCTGCAAGTTAAAGATCTGAGAGAAAATGCTCTAATATGTAAGTTTTGGAACCTTACCCTGGATTTAGAAAAATTAAAGTATTTAATATTTGATAAATGGGAAGGAGCTATAAATGTTTTCTATCTAGATCAAGGTAAAGGTATTTTTATTGTTCTATCTTCTAGCAAAACTTGCAAAGATGAGGTATTCAAGATCAAATCATGGTCATTTCAAGGATTTGGTTTATACATTCAACATTGGAATCCAAATTTTAAATTTGAGGAATTTGTTGCTCGTTTTATTCCTTTTTGGTTCCAAATGAATGCATTACCATTGGAATATAGGGAGTTGAATTTTCTAGAAATCATGGCTAACCAAATAGGCATCTTTCTTAAGCAATATTTTATTTTCTTCAATAACCCATCAAAGCCAATCAAGTTATGCATATTGCTCAACACAACAAAGAACCTTCCAATGCACATAGAGATAACATCCAAATTTGGAAAATGGTTGCAAGATTTAATCCTTGAAACCCCTCATAATGCATGTGCTCAATGCCATATGTTAAGGCATTCTATTTCTAAATGTACAAAAATAGATAATACACAAAATCAAGCTTGTACCTGGAAAAATAGGGGGCATGGTATATAATTTTGTTAGTAGGTTTCAACAATTACACACCATTTAGAGGTGGTGCTTAAGTGTAGCAGCAATCAAATTATTCCAAAATATAAACAAGGATTCAAAGAGCCTACAATGGAAGGAGGAGGAATAAATAAACATGGCTTATCACCGATCATGTGTGCAAAGTAATTTTCGGTGTCCATAGATTTTGATAAAAAGATAGATATACTGGGAAAGTTGAACATGAGCTACATTTTAAATTTATATTCCCCACCTCTATAGATCTTTGAACGTCAATTGGATGTTGTAGTCAGGAAACTGATGTTTCAAGACTCAAGGTCACTTATACTAGCTGGTAAAATGGAAAAAAAATAAGTAATTTTGACCCAAGAAAAGGGTCTTCCTCTTGATTAAGAATGGATACAAATTTCTACATGAATTTTCAAAGAACAATGAGAAGGTTAGTGACGTAGAGTTGGAAGTTTTAATAGAGAACATCTTTTTGTTAGTTGGTTCAAAAATAGCTAATGAAATAGTAGATAAAATTGTAGAAGAAGGGGATTTCTGGGATTGCAACATTGTAAAAGAAAAGAGGGTAATCAGTAGCAATATATTAGAGGCATCAACTCAAAGTGTTTAGACAAATAATCTGCCATTTTCTGAAACATATTAATTTCTAAGTCAAGATGATGTAGAGTTTGATTATTCACAATCTTTATCTTTATCTTAGACCCCATGCCAGTCAATGAAAAAAAATCTCTGAGAAAGAGAGGTCACAAATCAAAGCTTACAAAGCTATAGGAGGAAATAGATGCAGGAGTCCAAAAGAAATTATATGATTTGATTACAAACTCAACAAATAAGCATCTAAGGAGAGCCTATTGATATCCTCATGCACAATGAAAATCATATCATGGAATGTCAAGGGCATTAATGCCCCTGAAAAATGTGCTCGCATTAAACATCAAGTGGATGGGTACAAATATGATATTGTGATTCTTCAGGAAACAAAAAATTCAATAGACAAATATGAAGCTATAATAAAAAAAGAAAGTTGTGGAAATCAGTGCACTCACCTGCTCAAGGTGCATCAGGGGGGCTTGTGGCTTTATGGAATCCAAATTCAATAAGTGTGATTTCAAGCAAAAATGAGAATAATTGGCAATTGTTGAAGTAATAAAATTTGACTTAAAATTTTGGTTGCTTAACATTTATGGGCCATCCTCCACTTCTGATAAGAAAAATTTGTTGGATCAAATCATACACATATTAATTGATTTAAGGGGTGAAAAACTTATACTGGTAGGAGACTTTAATGCTATTACTTTGCTATAATAATAGTAATGGGGCATTAATCCTCCACCTAAAGTAATGGAATATTTTAGCACATTCATCAACACTAATGTTTTAAGGGATATTATTCCAACTAAGGGACATTTTACATGGATAGATAGAAGGAAATACTTTCTCCAAATAGTGGCAAGGTTGGAAAGATATCTTGTCTCATCTAACTGGTTCAGCTTGTAGAATAATTTAGTATCAGAGATCTTTCCTTTTGTAGATTTCAATCATTATGTAATCTCACCCAACATCTCAAATGTCTCTTATTCGAGAATCAATTCTTCTTTTAAGTTTGAGAGTATGTGGTTTAGGCATTCCCATTTTATGGATTTGATTTGTCATTGGTGGACTTTGACACCATATGAACAAGGCACAATGATGTTCCAACTGTGTAAGAAGTTAATGCACATTAAGAAACAACTCATAAATAGGAATAAAGAGGTTTTCAAGAACATTTTTCATCAAAAAGAGTTAATCCATAAAGAATTGGAAGAGGTGCATGAACAAATTGTTCAACATGGTTTGGATGATTTATCATATGATAAACAAAATAAATTGCAAGAGGAGTGGGAAGAATTATGTGCAACATAAGAGATCTACTAGAGGAAAAAGTCAAGGGAATTGTGGTTGAGGGAGGGTGATCATAATACCAAGTATTTTCTTGCCTCTACTCATATTAACAGGGTTGCCAAAGTAATTCAATCTATCAAAGAGATTCCAACTTGAAATTGGCTTACTAAGGAAGAAGATATAAATAGAGAGTGTGTTAGATTCTATTCAGAATACTTATCTACACCACATGATAGAGGAGAATAAAATGTTAAATATGAGGCCAAAATTTTGGAAGCAATTCCACAAATTGTTACTGAAAAGGATAATGAATCTTTAATGTAATGAACTAACCATTTCAATGAAGTAAAAATTTCTAATTTTACCCTAAACAAGTAAATAAACAAGTAACATGCCATTGCGAATTATTTTTTTATTTTTTTTATTTGATCATTTCAAATCAAGAGGGTATGTGTAGGATCATCATGGAAAAAATAAGGCACTTAAGTGGTGAAAAATTTAGAAAAATTAGAGTTAGGCAACTTCATGTAAAAATTTGAATAAGTTATCTATATTATTTCAAAAATATGTAAGAATAGAATCTATAGCAAATTGAATCTAGTTTCTAAACTACTTGGTTTATTTTTAAAAAAAAAACTATTTGGTGAAAATTTGAAATTTATAGCATTACTTAAATTTGAAAATCTAAAAAAGTTAGACTTGAAGAAAACAGTTTTCAAAATGATGAAATATTAAAATTGCAGCAAGAAAATGATTGTTTGAAGACAAAGCCATTTGTGTGTGATATTTCATGTGATACAAATGATTGGTGTTTTGATCAATCAAATGACAAGTGTAACTTTGCTAAAATCATTTGTGAAGAATAATTTAAATTGATGAAGATGGGCATGTTAATAAGTTTGAATTTTATTTTGAAAATGTTATTTGTTTTGATGACAATGTTGGTATGAAAATTATGAAAAGAATGGGATATAAAGGACAAGGATTAGGAAACATGAACAAGAAATTAGAAATCCAATTAAGCCAACAATGAGGCTAAAGTATGAAGGTCTTAGGTATGTCACGAGTAAGGGGAATGATGCTAGAAGTTCATGTAAATTCATTCAATAAAAGAAGAGTGTTGAGTGTACACATTTCCATAGGAAAGGTCATACCAAGGATAAGTGTTGGAATTTACATCGTTGTAGTATATATGGATTAAAGAATCATTATGATAAAATGTGTTTGAACAAAGATTGGAAGAATGAATCAATGAGAGGATGCATAAGAATGGATTATGGATGGGTCTATGGACCAAGTTGGAAGAATATCATAGGTATGATCAAAAGATTGTTCAAGTATAAGAATTCATATGTCATGAAAGATAGAAAACAAGAGAGGTTTGATCATTGTGTTGTAACACATTATGCAAATAGTGAGTGTACTTCTACATTAAACTTTTGAAGATTTAAAAATCAATTGTTTGAAGGACTACTACAACAACAACTTGAGGGAGCCAAAACAAAAGTTATAAAATGGTTTGAAGTTAGAAACAAAGAATTTTTTTGAGAAAAGAACTAAGTATCTTGAAGTTGATATGAAAAAAAGAGATTGTAGAAATTCTAATGACTTGGTTTCCACCATGAGAGGAAGGAGAAGAAGAATCTACAATAGTAGAAGATATTGCAAAAAGTGCAGAGTTGTAGTGCTCTAGAATATTTGTAGCAACAACACAGTGCAACACATAGAAAGTTGCGTTGTACCAACATTTCTCTAGAAAAACATTCCTCTAAAAATTTAGCTTTGGAAATTTTGAATTGTGGTGAAAAAAACAAAGGCTCAAGATTAAGATGGAATGTTTAGGAGAACAAAACAAGAAAAGAACAACAAAAAATTGAATAGATTTTATGTAGTAGCACACAAAATTCATATTGTTGATGCCGCAACATCAATAAAAGAAGTCAAAAGAACATGGAAAGAGTCGTAGCTCTCAATTCATTTTCATTCTACAAAAAAAGGGAACAGAGTAAGAAAGAGGAGTTGATAAAGAGACCAAAATTTTAGAGGAGGATAGGACTTGTTTAAAGTTATAAAGAGTTGAGTGAAGTTGTATGATTCAATGCCACAACATTTTGTATTTGTGTGAAGAATATATGAAGTTTCAAAAAGTTGTTTAAAGTTAGGATCTTTGAGCACCAATAGTGTGACTCTATGGGAAGTATTGAAGAAAACAAGTGTTTCACACTTGAACTGACAATGAACTAGTGATAAGAAGACTAGAGCTCATGGGTATGTGCAAGATCATCATGGAAAAAATAGGCCCTTAAGTGGCAATAAAATAAGAAAAATCAGAGTTAGGCAACTTGACATAAAAATTTAAATAAGTTATTTATATTATTTTAAAAGTATGTAAGAATAGAATCTATAGAAAATTGAATGTAGTTTCTAAACTACTAGGTTTATTTAAAAATAAATAAAAATCTATTTGGTGAAAATTTGAAATTTCAATGCAATAGTACACTTAAATTCTAGGGAAAAAATAAGAAGGTGTCTGTCTGACCACCCTAACCACAATAAAATGATAATATTTTTTTATAATATTTTAGGTATAAGTAGAGGACTCATGTCTTGATGTGATGCATATTTTTTTGTAATTTTTTTCCAAATAAATAATTAATTATGATTTTTTTATTACAACTATTAAAAATATAAAAAGTCATATGTTTGGCCACCTTAACTTGGTCAAAGCTTCATGAAATTCAATTTTTCTGATGTAGGAGCATCCAGTGGTGTAAGGGCAATCTTGCATCACCCAAAAATAGTTAAATTTCAAGTTTCTTGGTTTTTAGATGTTTTTGCATTTTTGGATACCCTTTTCGTCATAATGAAATTCCCAATTTACGGTTCCTGGGTTGAAAGATATTGCAGTTTTAGTTTCCCAGATTTGCACTTGAAAATCTTCTGAGTTAGATTTGAGGCACTTAGAGCTCCCCGATCAGCCCCAAAACTTTCTGAAATTGGCATAGCAAATTGCGAGTGTGTTATTGACTTTGAGACCTTTCCAACGGTTCAAACGGTTCGTGAATCGGAGTCCCGGATCAAAAGTTATGACCCTGGAAGTTGGTGCACTTTCTAGAAGATACAATTGCAAATGCTCTTTTGAAATTTGAACTTCATGTTGTAAATTTTTGGCACCAAACCGCCTAAACTCAAATTTGAATGTTGTTTTGGCTCCAAAGTAATGAGGAGCTCTATTTATGGGTGGGTTTCTAATTTTTGGGTAACCTTTTGGGGACAAACTCGCATATTGCGAAAGGGTTATTTTGTAGCTTTCTGTAACTTGCATGTGTTGTAGAACTTGGGGATTTGAGATCCTCTGCATGTAAGAAGCTCTAAATAATAAAATTATTCTCTTATTTGTGGGTTATTTTCTAAGTCTTGGGCTGTGCCCTCATCAAGTGGTATTAGAGCGGGTTTTCTTGAGTGTGTGGACAGATTGCCGATCGTGAGGCAGTTCGCACTAGGACCATGGTTGTGGGTCAAGGTCAAGAAAGATGCATCCAAGAGTGATGCCTGGTAGGCATGGTGGTGCCAGAGGTGGTTGAGGCGGCATAAATGTTGGTGGAAGAGATGCACTGGCAGCCCTCCAGAGACAGATTGATGTGTTACAAGAGCAGTTGAGAAGAGGGTTAAACCCAAGGGAGGAAAGTGAGGATGAAGGAGAGGAAGAAGGTTTAGATGTAGAAGAGGAAGAAGAAGCAATTGATCAAGACCAAATGCGGCTAATAAGGGCCATTTCAAAGATCGAGAAAAGACCCAGAGCAGAAGTCCCCAGTTATTCTGGAAGTCTGAACCCAGAAGAGTTGATCGACTGGATTAACGAGCTAGAAGAATATTTTGAGTATGGAAATCCCTCTTGAAATTTAGTATTTGGTGGAAAGAGGTCTAGTTGGAAAAAATTGAAGAGGAAAAGGCAATATCACCAGATGGGATGCATAGTAGAAGAAGCGTTCATACGGTGGACTACGAGTTAGATCTGTTGAAGAAATTGCAAGGGTTGAAGCAAGGAAGCAGATTTGTGAAAGAATATACTAAAGATTTTCACAAGATAATCATCAGAACGGGTCACACAGAGGCCAATAAGGAGAAGGTAGCCTGATATCTTAATGGGTTACGCCCAAGCATTCAGGAGGAGTTAAGCCTAGTCAGAATGACCACCATTGAGGATATGTATCAATTTGCTCTGAAGGTGAAAGAGAAGCTAATCAAAAGATTTGATGGAAAGCAAAAAGGACAAAGAGGTCAAAGTGGAAGGGGCAATGGAAGACCTTTAGGAAGCCGAAATGATGATGAAAAGAAAAGTGAAGATGTGGGTACCAGCCAAAGCCAAAGGAATGACAACTTCTACCAGCCCTCGTGATCAAAACAGTGGTGATAAAGAGGTAGAGGGCGAGGGAGATATGGACAAGGATCTGGAAGAGGTGGTTTCAGAGGAACGTGTTTCCAGTGTGGTGAAGAAGGGCATCAACCTATGAATGTCCACAACACCAAGGAAGGGCAGACAAAAGGCCAAAAGGTTGTGGAAGGGTTGCGCATGCAGATGAGGAGGCCCAATCTGAACATTTAGATGATGCTGAAAGGGGAGAAGCTCTAGTGATTAGGAGAGCCTTGGTGACTGAGGAAAAGGAACCAGAATAGAGGAAGAATCTATTTTGCACAAGATGCAAGTGTGAAGGAAAATGTTGTGATGTCATTATTGTGATTGGGAACCTTGATAATCTAGTGTCGGAGTGGTCACAAAGTTGAAGCTGAAGAGGGAAAGGCAGATCCACATGTATCGGATTGCACAGTTCTTGAGAAAAGACCACAAAGTTTTGGTCAATGAGTAGTGCCTAGTAAAGTTCAAGATCGGGAGCTACCATGATGAGGTACTCTGTGATATCATCCCCATGGATGCATGTCACATGTTGTTGGGGAGGCGTGGCAGTTCAATAGGCGAGCTATACATGATGGCCATGCAAACACTTATTCCTTGACAAAAGGATGGGGTTCATCACAAGTTGAAACCCCTGAAGGAGACGAAGAAAAGGTATGCAGTAGTGCTAGAATTTGTTATGTAGATGGAAGAAAATTTTTAGAAGGTATGAAGCATGAGCATGTGTGTTATGCATTGATTCCTAGAGTGAGTAAGGAGGATAGTGAGAAGGTTCTAGAAGAAGTTTCTAGGGATGTTGGATGAGTTTGAGTATTGTTTCGATAATGTACCTGAGGGTTTACCACCAATAAGGAAGATCAGTCATCAGATTGACTTGATTCTTGGAGCTAGTTTGCCAAATAAGGCAGCTCATAGAATGACTCCAGCAGAAAATGAGGAGTTGAACATTCAAGAGTTGTTGAGAAAAGGTTTGATACTGAGAGTTTGAGTCCATGTGCAGTACCTGCAGTACTAGCACCAAAGAAGGATGGGGAGTGGAGGATGTGTACAGATTCTCGAGCCATAAACAAGATAACAATCAAGTACAAATTTCCCCTGCCAAGGATGGATGACCTGATGGACTGTTTGAGTGGAGCTCAGTACTTCACAAAGATTGATCTGAAGAGTGGATATCACCAGATCTGGATTCGAGAGGGAGATGAATGGAAGATTGCCTTCAAGACCAAAGAGGGCCTGTACGAGTGGTTAGTCATGCCTTTTGGGCTAACCAATGCACCAGCACATTCATGCGGCTCATGAACGAGGTACTAAAAGAATTTCTGGGAAGTTTTGTTATTTTGTATTTAGATGATATTTTGATTTTCAGTAAGACGTTGGATGAGCATCTGATGCATATTCGGAGAGCCTTTGAGAAGTTAAGAGAAGAGAAACTGTTGATTAATCTGAAGAAGTGCAGTTTTGTGAAGAGGGAGTTAGTGTACTTGGGGTTTGTTGTCTCAGCAGAAGGTCTCAAGATGGACCCAGAGAAGGTGAAGGCTATTCTGGAATGGCCTACCCCAAGAATTGCTACCGAGGTGAGATCTTTCCATGGATTGGCTAGTTTTTATAGAAAGATCATTAGAAACTTCAGTAGTATTTGTGGACCCCTGATTGAAACAATGAGAGGGGATAGAAAAGAATTCAAGTGGAGCATTGGAGCAACAAAAAGTTTTGAACTGTTGAAGCAGAAGGGGACAGAGCAACCTATTCTAGCCCTCCCAGATTTCAACAAGGTGTTTCAGGTGGATTGTGATGCCAATGGTTGTGCCATTGGAGTAGTTTTGAGCCAAGAAGGTAAGCCCATTGCCTTTTTTAGTGAAAAGTTAAATGATGCCAAGAGAAAGTATTCTGTATATGATCAAGAATTTTATGTGATAGTTCAAGCATTAAAGAAATGGAGACATTATTTGTTGCTAAAGGAATTTGTTCTATATACTGATCATCAGGCCTTGCAATACATAAATAGTCAGGGAAAATTAAATCAGAGGCATATGAAATGGGTAGAGTTTTTGTAGAGTTATACCTTTGTTTTGAAACATAGGAGTGGGAAGTCAAATAAGGTTGCAGATGCCTTAAGTAGGAGGCATACATTGATGACAAAGATGCAGATTGAAGTGGTTGGGTTCAATGAACTCGGAACCTTTGTATAAAGATCATGATTTTGTAGAGGCTTGGAAAGCTTGCAAGGAACCTTTATTGGACAGGACAAGGTGGTTGGATTTCATAATCCAGGATGGCATGTTATTTAAGGGAAGTCAATTGTGTATCCCAAGGAGTTCCATGAGGGAGAACCTAATAAAGGAGAAGCATAGTGGAGGAATGGCAAGACATTTTGGTCTGGATAAGACCATTGCCATTATCAGTGAACATTATTATTGGCCTTAGTTGTCACAAGATGTGAAGAAGTTTGTACAAAGCTGTAGGGTATGTCAGATGGCTAGAGGAGTGAGCCAGAATACAGGCTTGTATTAGCCCTTACCTATACCAGAGAGGCCATGGGAGGATATAAGTATGGACTTTGTTCTTGGTTTGCCAAGGACACAACGAGGGAATGATTTAGTCTTTGTGGTGGTTGATAGGTTTTCAAAGATGGCAATTTCATTCCATATTAGAAGACCCATGATGCAGTCCACATTGTTGACTTGTTCTTCAAAGAGGTGGTGAGGCTACATGGTCTACCAAAGAGTATTGTCTCAGATCGTGACACCAAATTTGTGGGGTACTTTTGGAGGACCTTGTGGAAGAAGCTGAAGACAGAGTTGAAGTTTAGTTCTACAAACCATCCACAAATAGATGGGTAGACAGAGGTTGTTAACAGGAGTCTGGGTAACCTACTGAGATGTTTGGTAGGAGATAAACCCAAGGGATGGGACTTGATCTTACCCTAGGAAGAATTTTCTTACAACAATTCTGTCAATATAAGCACTGGTAGATCACCATTCCAGATTGTGTATGGAGGTAGCCCCAGAACAGCTCCAAAATTGAGGAAGATGGACCAAGAGAAGAAAATAAGTGTTGAAGCTAAATATTTTTCAGAACACATCAAGGATATACATGAGAAGGTAAGAGAACATATTAACAAGATGAAAATGCAGTATAAGGCTAAGGCAGATCAGAAGAGGAGGTATAAGGAGTTTCAGATTGGTGATGAAGTGATGGTCCACTTGAGGAAAGAAAGGTTTCCAGTGGGAACATATAAGAAATTGAAGATGAAGAAGTTCGGTCCCTGTAAAATTTTTAAGAAGCATGATTCAGGGAATGCATATGAGGTAGAGTTGCCTGATGGAATCAACATTTCCCATGTGTTAACATTTCAGATTTGACAGAGTATCATGAAGGTGGAATGGAGGAAGCACCAGCAATAGGGTAGTATGGTATTCCAACACCTACTTTAGAAAGGGAGGAGATTGAAGCAATCTTGGATAGTCGTGTGGGAAGGAGTACCAGAAACAGGCAGTATGAAGAATATCTGGTGAAATGGAGAGGAAGGCATGTGGAAGATTCATCCTGGCTATCTAAGGTAGCGGTTGACTGGTTGGGTTTTCCTCAACCATCTGAGATGTGACGGGGTCACTTCTCAAATTACCCTAGGTGTCTGATGCAAGAGCATCCAGTGGTGTAAGGGCAATCTTGCATCACCCAAAAATAGTTAAATTTTAAGTTTCTTAGTTTTTAGATGTTTTTACATTTTTGGATACCCTTTTCATCATAATGAAATTCCTAATTTACGGTTTTTATTTTCGGTTCATGGGTTGAAAGATATTGCAGTTTTAGTTTCCCAGATTTGCACCTAAAAATCTTTTGAGTTAGATTTGAGGCACTTAGAGCTCCTCGATCGGCCCCAAAACTTTTCAAAATTGACATAGAAAATTTTGAGTGCGTTATTGACTTCGAGACCTTTCCAACGGTTCAAACGGTCCGCGAATCGGAGTCCCGGATCAAAAGTTATGGCCCCGGGAAGTTGGCACACTTTCTAGAAAATACAATTGCAAATGCTTTTTTAAAATTTGAACTTCATGTTGTAAATTTTCGGCGCCAAAGCACCTAAACTCAAATTTGAATGTTGTTTTAGCTCCAAAGTAATTAGGAGCTCTATTTATGGGCAGGTTTCTAATTTTTGGGTAACTTTTTGGGGACAAACTCGCATATTGCAAAGGGTTATTCTGTAGCTTTCTATAACTTGCATGTGTTGTAGAACTTGGGGATTTGAGATCCTCTGCATGTAAGAAGCTCCATTTTCTGAATAATAATTTTTTTCTCTTGTTTGTGGGTTATTTTCTAAGTCTCGGGCTGTGCCCTCATCATTTTCTTTCTTTAATCCTATAGTATGTGAAGCATATAATGTGACGCATGTTTTGAATTCAAAAAATGTGATACTGTTTGGAAGCTATAGATTTTTTTCAATCAACCTATCAATCATGAATTTAGTCATAATTCAAATAGAAAATGAAGAACAATTATTTATTAAGCTCAAATTAAAGCATAATTTATATTGGTGGAAAACTAAGAATCTCCTTTAAAAACCCTTTTCATTTTATCAATCTTGGGTAAAAAGAAAGTTGTTAGCCACATACCCTACACATACCCATCATATTGCCACTTTTTGGCCCATCATGATCCTACACATACCCTCATGGTTAGAGCATCCCAAGAGAAAATTGGGATTTCCTAGGTTTGATTCCTAAAATTTGAAGATTGTAGATGCTAAAGCATCAGTAAAGAGGCAAAAGAAAGAAGCTCCAAAAAGTAGATTAGTTGCTCCAAAAATATTTAAGAAGAATGTCCACAATTGAGATTAAGGGGGAGTGTTGGAAATATAATCTCACTTGCTTCATTAAATTATCTAGCTAAACTTGTACTCTTCATATTTGTATTGGATTGCAATCAGTCTCAACATTAAAGACAATTTATGAAGTTAGATTTTGAAAAAGGATACAAGAACATTTGAAAAGATAGAACATTAACTCCTTTGTAGGCCTTCATGTTGGATGCAAGGGACACTAAGAGTGGGGGTGTGAATCAGTGTTCAACAAATTTTACTATTCATATCAAATTTAAAAACCATCTACAACAAGATAAGAACATTATGTAGTATTAGTAGCATAAGACAGATAAGAACATGCACACACAATAATGAACACCATAAAACCATATATTTTTTATGTGGAAACCTTGTTAGGGGAAAAACCATGGTGGAGATTAATCTACAAAGTTTTTACTCTATTAAAAGTAAAGATAAAAGGGGAATACACTTGCATTTAGGCACACTACATAGAGCTTAGTGCTCAACAAAATAGAGGCTCACTGCCTACAATACATATGATAGAATGTTGCTACAAAATTTGAACTAATGGGACAACATCTTCAAATGTCAGAGTTCAGTTCCAATGAAGCACACAATCTTCTCTCTGATCACACTTTTTTCATGTTCTATTTTGCACTTCAACAGAAACCTTCTTGCAACACATACAATAACCCACTTGATGATTTTTTGATGTAGGCTCACAGTACTATATAGAATTTTCGCACACACACACTACTGCACACACATTTTCACATACTTACATACCAAAGATGAAGTATTGATCTTCTTTATATATCCGCTATCATCAATTTCACTATATGTTAGCTTGAAGCAAAATATAATAGCTTTCCTTATGTTGGCCCAAAATCATAAGTCACAATTTAGTGCATACCTACATAAGTCAGCTAAACTCATAGCAGGGAACCAAAAAAAGGTTCAATCATAAGAAAATAACTAAAAATTTACTCCATATACATCCGCAATCCATGATATTGAACATGTCGGCCACAAGAGAAGAATAGAAAATGAGTTATACCACTAAACCTCTTAATTCAAACTATGATAGCTGCAATTCCACAAAACTTCTTTAGAATAGTAAGATACGTGCTGAGAAACCTTCCTTGTAGATCCACATAACAAAATGATGATCCGGTGAGGTGATCAAATCAACAGACAAACCAAATGTCCTGTTCAACTAGTAAACTACGAAAACATAGATTTTTTTCCAGTACAATCATAACTGATACTGTGGACCAAACTGAAGAATTTTGTTGCCATCAATGACAACATAGGTAGCCAAAAATCATGTCCACAACCATCATATGCCAACACTTCACACATTTTTTGGGTTTTTAAAAATATATTATTTTATGTTTATGCTTAAGTCTCTCAAATGTGCTTTTAGGTTTTATATATGTAGCAATGAAGTTGCGTAACTCTCAAGAGTATAGCTCTTAAGAGCTATAAAGAAATCAAAAGTCTGTAATGAAGTTGATTATGAAAGAGTCCAAGCTATATAAACTATTTTTTATCAATATAACATTTTATGTTTTCTTTCTTGCATAATTTTTTGTGTTTTTTCCCACCATTGCTTTCCAACATGATATATTGTCTTAAAATGTGCATATTTTAGAAATTTTCAAGTAATTTCACAATGCCTATGAAAAATTCATCCAAGGTGAAATCAAATCAAAGCTTGACCGGGAGGAAATTGTAACCATTTACCATGTAGGGAGTAAATGGTGATGAAGCAAGTGAAAGTAAAAGTCAATAAGAAGATACAACTAGTTCACAAACTCAATGATAGAGATAGTTTATTTTCAACTATGCTATGAATTCTTAGTAATGGTCATATCATCAAGACTTCATGGGTATGTGCAGGATCATGATGGGCCAAAAAGTGGCAATATGATGGCTATGTGGTTGACGACTTTTTTTTACCCAAAATTGATGAAACAAAAAGGGTTTTTAAAGGATATTCTCAGATTTCCACCAATATAAATTATGCCTTACTTTGAATTTAATAAGTAATTATTATTCATTTTCTATTCGAATTATGACTAAAGTCTTGATTGATAGGCTGATTGAAAAACATCTATAGATTTCAAATGGTATCACATTATTTGAATCCAAAAAATGCATCACATTCTATGTTATGCATACTATAGGATTAAAAAAAGAAAAAATGAATTTCATAAAGTTTTGACTAAGTTAAGGTGGTCAGACATACGAGTTTTTTATATTTTTTAAAAGTTGTAATAAAAAATTCATAATTAATTATTACTTGGAAAAAAATTACAAAAATAATGTATCATCGGGACATAAGTCCTCTACTTATATCTAAAATATTATAAAAAATATTATCATTTTATTGTGGTTAGGGTGGAGAAAGACACCTACTTGAAATTTTTACACAAATTTTTTTCAAACAAGCTAGTAGTTTAGAAACTACATTCAATTTGCTATAGATTCTATTCTTACATATTTTTGAAATAATATAGATAACTTATTCAAATTTTTACGTCAAGTTGCCTAACTCTAATTTTTCTGAATTTTTTGCCACTTAAGGGCCTATTTTTTCCATGATGATCCTGCACATACCATCATAATTGATTTATGAAATATTAATGCCTCCTATGAATTGACACTAACCCACATGGAAACATTGGATCAAGTGCCCCCTTGTAGCGACATAACCCACGATGCAAGAGGTCTCAAATTTTAGAATCATATTTTTTCAATGAGTCTCTCTTTTTTTTTCTTCGATGTACTCTTGTACAGATATTTGGATACAAGTGAGTGTAAATGGTTCATAATTCACGGTGTTCTAAAAAGACATCAATGACTACATGATAGAATCCGAATAGGGAGTGATCTAAAATGATTTATATATGCATCTTATAGAAGGAAAGGATAGGCTTTAGGATTAAGGTTAAATGGTTTAAATATATGGCTCTAGGAAAATTCGTCATCAGCAATTCATTGATGAAAAAATTCATTGCCAACAATTCACCACGAGAAAATTCATCCCAAGTAAAATTCACCACTAGCAATTCACCTCCATGGAAAATTAATCTCATTAAAATTAATTTTACTTGTGGAAAATTTGTCATGGTGGTTAATTTTCTTACAATGAATTGTTGACGGTGGATTTTTCATTGGTGAATTGCTAGTGGTGAATTTTTCACATGCCTATATATATATTTAATATTAATAATTTATTATAAAAAAGTAACAATATTATAAGTTTATAGATCAAGAATATATAAAGCTTTTTGTTGGTGAGTTATGGATATTTCACTTTAAGTGGAGTCTATGTATAAATAAGAATTTCTCAAAGAAATATTAATTATTGAGTATGAATATGAGAGCACATAAATTTTCTAATATTGCCAATGTATAATAGACAAATGCAATTAGGTCTTATAAAATTAAGTCTTATGACTCAATTTTAGGACAAGTGCATAATACTAAACATACACAAGGAGGAATTTAATGATTGGTTAAATTTTATAGGTAAAGAAAATTTTAGGATAGAAGCATTGTCTCGCTGTGTATTTGATTTTATTTTTTAAAATCTTATAGGACCAAATCTAATGTATTAAAGGTTAGGGAAAATGTATAGTGTTACATATATACATATGGAATATTATAAATACTAGTTAAAATGAAATTTGAAAGTAGGAAGAAAACTTCAAAGATAGGAAGGCCTGATCATTAAGCTCTGATACCAAATGTGATTTCACCTTTCCTCTTATGGTTATTAAGTATTAGCAGTGGATTTAATATTATCAAAGTAAATGTGGATAATTAATGTAAGCTATAAACATGTGATAATTAAATAATCAACATAGTAAATGGAATAACACCTCCACAAAGATTAATCATATTTTAACACCAAATCATATAAATACTAGTAGTTGTGTGTAGTGACATGCAATGATAAGCCGATAGGTGGAGGGAAGTAAAAATGGCTGGAATGTAATATGAGAGAGAGCAGAGGGTGCATGGATATTTGCATGTAGAAAATGACAGTATATATTGTAAGTTTTAGTTGGAACATTGATTTTGTTCCATTATATCTTATTACCCCTATGTACAAATATGTATGTATGCTAATGTCAAGCATAATAGAATTATCTGAAATCTTATAATATTATTGATTTGCAATAGGAGATACATTGTCAAATAAGTATATTTGCGTAAGTCATAGACTACCATAACAATAAAGAGAAAACTGCATCCATACAATTCTATTGATGTTAATTTTGAACTATATTTTTTCATTTTGTTTGGTAATTTGAATATACATGCAATTAGAATATATCTCAAAAGATTACATGTAAAATTTTTGGACGCAATATTTAAAAATAGAGATTCTTGTCTCAATGTAATCAATGTTCGAATAAATCTTTAATATTACACTCAATATACAACCTATGAAACATATGAATTTTGTCTGAATCTTATGTTAGAAACATAGAGATTTGCACATAGAAAATACAAGATGAAACACAAAAAAATGAGGCTTGATCTCCATCCTACCATATTGGGTCATGGAGCCTCATGGGCTGTCACCAAATCCCCAAGCAAGAATATACATCATCGACCACTTTGATCAATGGTGAAATGAATATTCCTTATTACACTTAATATAGAGTCTATTAGTATCTAATTATTTATTTGACCATTGTGACTAATTTTGTAGTCACTGTGATTATTCTAAAAGGTTGTTTATAACACAGTACTTCATCAAAATCCCCATTATGGCTGGTGTATGTTCAATAAGAATAACAACAAAATGTGATGTTTAGTGTAGTGATCCTCTGTAATTGATAGACAATATGTGAATCAAGATATATAAAGAGTTCTATAATTTATAATTCATAATATGTAATGCACTTGTAATGGAAGGGATGAAATAAATAAAATATAGGAATACCTCATGCACGTGGCAAAATGTAATATGAAGAAAAGAAAAGAAGGCCTAATCTCCACCCTACCATATTGGGTCATGGAGCATCATGCACTCTCACCAAACCCTTGAGCAATGGTGAAAGCAATGTTTCGGCCCCTACTGACTTTATACAAGATCATCAAAATCTGCATTATGGCTAGAGTATGTTGTGCAAGAATAACAAAAAAATGTGAATTTTAGTGCAATGATCATTTGCAATTGATAGACAATATGTAAATCAGGAGATATAAAGAGTTCTATAATTTATAATACATAATTTATGCAATGCACCAGTAATGGAAGGGATGAAATAAATAAAATATAGGAATACCTCATGCACATGGCAGGATGCAGTATGAAGACAAGAAAATAAGGCTTTATTTCCACCAAACCATATTGGGTATTGGAGCATCATGCGCTCTCACCAAATCCCCAAGAAAAAAAAAAATTCCACCATTGTGATCAATGGTGAAAGCAATGTTTCAGCCCCTACTGAATTTATACAAGATCTAATGGTGTCAAAAGATCCACAAAGGAGGATTGTTTGTGTTGAGTATGCTCTACAAAAATGAAAGGATAATGTAAATTTTAGTGCAATAAACACGTGCCATTGGTAGACAATAAATAAATCATAAAATATAAATACTTGTAGAATTTATAACAAATAATATGCAATGCAGTTGTAGTAGAACACATTAATTAAATAAAATGCAACCATACCTTATGCACACAATAGATTGCAGTATGAACACAAAAAAAAGGCCTACTCTCCACCCTACCATATTGGCTCATGGAGCCTCATGGGCTCTTACCAAACCCTTGAGCAAAAACATTAATTGTCCACCACTTTGATCAATGGTGAAAGCAATACTTTGGCACCTGAAAAAAATTGATGAGTTCAAATTAATCTATACATTTTTTAATAAATTGACATGGATTTGTGAAAGAAGAAATGCAATAAAAGATATATAGCCTTATGTTGTATACATATGGAATGTAGGTGAATCCCATACGCCATGCAAATGTGCAATTGTAAATCTATTTTTCATTTTGGAGATTTGTACACCTTGTATATAAATAGAATGTAGTTTCAATCTAAAATGGTTTGATTGGGATATAACTACATAGAAGGGAAATGTGAACTTTGGTGATGCGAACATGTTTTGTTGGTAAGCAATATGTAAATTAAGAAATTTAAACAGTTCTATAACTTATAAGGAAAATATATGTAATACCACAATTACATCTCACATATAAAAATTTACAAGGAAGCAAATTTAGAAATGGTGGAGATTCTATATGCATGGAAATGAAGAGGGAAAGAGAAGCAGTACACTTACCATAAAGAATAGCAACATTTCATGATGATGGAAATGAACATTATTGTTGGAGATGATTCTCTTGTTTGATTTATAGTGCATTGTAATTGTTGGTATGTATCATGTAGTATCTAGCAAAATAGAAAGGAAGATCTACACATAATGCTAAAGAATCTAGTTCAAGTGAGGAATTCAGTTGTGGACATAGAAAATATAGAATGGTACACAACAACAAAACAAAACAAGACCCACCACTTTGATGAATGGTGAAATCAATGTTCCTTATTACACTTAATATACAGTCTATCATTCAAACAACTACTTTTTGAGGTTGAAAGGAATAATAACATAGATACATATCTTCATATAGGGAAAGTAAAAAAAAATGAAACCCAACAAAATAAATCTTACTATCCACCCTAACATATTCAACCATGGACCATCATAGGCTATTACACATATATATCCATAAGTAGTCTTCAAACTTACGAATCTTGTCCACAATTAATGTCAAAAACACATAGATGTGCACATAGGAAATATAAAATAAAACATAACAAAATGAGGCTTGGTCTCAATTATAGCTATAATCGGTTAAATTTTTTCTTTCCAAGAAGGTATACAGGCATTGCATTCCTTGGATGCATTTGTAGGGGTCTATTCCTTGGATATATATAGACACATAAAAAATGTGCGGAAATGTATGTATGTGCAATTACATATGGACAATAGGTAGACAATGGGAAATAAAAGGCCACGTGCCAACTAAAAGGGATAATCAACATTACAACAAACAAGCATGTGAGGAAAGATATTTTCAACTTTTCCATTATTGATAGTGAGTAGATAGAAGTACAAATCACTTGTTTGTGTTTTTTTGGATGGGGGATCATTGGTAAAACAATGGAAAAGTGTTCATGATGACACCATTCTTAGAGTGATGGACAATAGATTTCCCATGTGTGTAGATATACATATGTATGTCATTGTGGGTGCAAAGAAATTTGATACATACTAATGCGTATGTTTATTCTTTTTAGACATTCTTGCAATGATAAACTATATAATTTTAATTATTATATGGAACATTGATGCAACCATTGACCATAGTGATGAACAATGCAATGTGCATGTTTGGATGTATGTCATAGAAGATGCAAACAAGATTGATACATGCTGGCACTTTTTGAAATGGTAAGCTGTATTTTGAGTGTTATATGAATATTGATGCATTGATTGTTTGCAGTGGTGGACAATGTATTTCCCCTATGTATAGATATGTATGTATTTCATAGCAGATGCAAACAACATTGATACATACTGATCCCTATATTTACTTTAGGAGACATTATTGGAATGATAAACTATATTTTCAAGTGTTATATACAAGATTCATGCCTGGAAGAAATGGGAAAATAATTATCACAACCAACACTTTTGTAGAGCTTTTGCAACCATCACCACATGCAAAGAACACAAAATAGAATCCAACCACCTTCACATAAATTACACAATGACTAACTACACTTGGGCCTTAACAGAAGCCTGCTCTTGTCATAGGTAGGCACAATGTTTTCTGAGGCTTGAAAATGGCAGGTGTCTCTTACAAGTGGCTAGCTGTTTTGGATTTGTTTTCAAATTAGAAGTGTTTGGTGTGTCAATAGAGAGGGCCAACATAATGGCATCAACATCAATTGTTGTATGCTTTCCGTGTAGTGTTCATGGTTGTAAGTAATAGCTACCTTTTAAAGCCTTGGAAAACATAGCAAATGCCTGTGCAAACCCCAAATGAAACAATATTGCAAAGGGTTTTTTCGATACACACCCTTTGTTGCTTGCTTCAAAGACACATCTCCCCACTAGCTTTTGTGCAAAATAGCTAGCAAAAAATTATCACAGGTGACACTTTTATTTTTCTTTTCCAATGATTGCCCTGTGCAAAAAACACAAAATAACCTCCAACCACCTTCACAAAAGTTGGACAATGCTTGATTGAACTTGCACCCTCATAGAAGCTTACCCTCCTCGATCATGGCTTTGATAGGAGGTATAGCAATAGAATGAGACCCAACAATACCCTATGAAAAAAATCATGGACATTTGCTATGTTTCCTATAGTTTTAAACATATGTGGGAAGATGTAATTTGACACATGTTGTGGATTATGCTTCCCCTTTTTTTTTCAAAAAGAACTTGAAAATCCTAAGCTTGAGACAATTACTTCATAGAAGAATAGGTACCACATGTTTCAGTTGACAAAAGCAATTTCATTAAATGCATGATGTGGGTCTCGAACAACAAAACTACAACTGTCAATTGAAACATATATACCCATTCTTTTGTTAGATGTCATGAAAATTCTCAATGAATAGAAACAAGGCTACGTGATAGGAAGTAGCAATTAATTTTTATGGAGAATTTTAAGTATAGAGATACACAAAAAAGCAACTACCCTATGAAAATAATAAACATAGGAAGGATTATATATGAATGTTCTCTACATCTTATCACACATATACACATATCTACACATAGGGATGAATGTTGGATGTGACATGGAAAAGATGGGAAAAAAATTGTCTTTGTGGGTTTTCCCATTTGGGTGAGTATTGATATCAATATTGTTTCATTTATGCCTTTTGTTTTGTGGTGATGATTACAATTCTCTAGCTTAGGAGCTATATTATTTTATTTAAGGCCACCATTTTCTGTGAATGGTTGCAAAATAGTTAATATCATGTGTTTTATGTGGGAATTTTTATCTGGCTTATCATTGAAACCAATGTTGCTTCATTTATGGTTTGTGTTTTATGGTGGAGCTTTTGAATTAGTTTGTTAGTGTGAGATAAATTTTATAAGTAAAAAACACACATATATTTCCATACATGGACCTATCAATATAGAAATCACATTGGGAGCAAAGGAAATAAACATCACTTGGCATAGTGGTGCAGGAGCACCAAGGTAACATTGGGAAACACTAAGCAATGTTGGAAGCCTAGGAAGCAATTTTGAGTTTTAATACTTCAAGGTCACGTTGACCATTTGATTTTGAGTTAGAGATGTTAGAAGATGTTAGGATGAAGGTTTATCAATAGCATATGGTAGATTGAATGAGTTTCTCAATTTGTTTTCACTAGGAATCACTAGAATTTGGGAAATAAAGCCAAAATGTTGCAATTATGCAATTTTGGCCTAATAGGATGGTTATGTCCGACCAAGGAGGATGTAACCACTTATGAACCTTTAAAAGAGGAACCTAGAATTGGATTTGGGGTTGGAAAAAGCTTTGTAACTATTGGAGTTTACGGATCTCATATGAAAAAGCAATGAGTTTCTTGAATTTTTCTGGTTTTTAGTGCTATTTTGTGTGTTAATGGAGGGTTCCAGGCACTGAACAGTGTGTGGAATGTGTGGTATTTGTTTTCCAAGCTTTTTGTAGTTAGTAGTTGGTTTGTCTTATCAAATTCTAGCCTTGTTCTTTGTTAGTTTTATTTCTTTCATTGCTGATCAGACCAGTTAGCTGCTAAACATGGAGTCTTAGACCTCTCTTTTCCACTGTACCTGGTGTATAGTCTATGGGGGAATGAGGCTAAGCTCCATGCCTATACATATTTTAGGTTTAGAAGTTAGTAGGTGTCAAGGAAGCATGGTGAAGATCTTTCCCTAGGCGAGCCGACAGTGCCCGGCTAGGAAAGAACAGTGAAAACCAAGCCCTAACGTTGTAGGGGTGTCAATCCCTTAGCAACCCAAGGTGTGTGGTGGATGCAAGAGTCCTTGCAAAGGTTTGGCAGGGAGGCAGAGTCTTCACCAATCCATTTGGTGGGTAAAAGAAGCAAACAGATCACTGCCTGGTCAAGAAATGGCCTAAAAATCCCTAAGTCTAGCAAAGTAAGGGTTACGTCGGTGTACGGCTAGTGAAGGCATATAACCTCTAAAATCCTTGAGAGGTTGGAAAATGAGCTAGGGTCTTAGAAGGGAGTTTGTGATGTTCTTCAGGGAATTTGGGAGTTTAAGCCTACTTTCTCGGGTTACGAGGCCTAATTGGGGCTCAAGGGCTACTAGCCCTTTTTAAAACCCTAGAATAGGGTTTGGTGAAAGCAATGGAGGAATGGAGTATGGTGGATGACCAGGAACCCTAGGTGGATAGATTTGAAGCTATGGAAGTCAATACACACCCCTGCAACAAGTTGGTAAAGCTTGGAGGTTAAGTGGCCTATAGGGAAGAGTAAGGGCCAAGGGTGAGATAGTGGCAAGGCACCAAGAATTGTCTTGGTTGGATGAAAGGTGATAGAAGTGGGGTTGGCCAAGAGAACCAGGGGTACCTAAATGTGCAAAAGGACCTATAGGTTGCAAGGTGGAGTAAGGCACCAAGAAGGTCTTGCAAGCAAGACCTAGAGCAGGAATCTGAGATTGATTCCTCCTTCTCCTCTCCCTATCACATAGTTTTAGAGATTAACATCACTTGGCATAGGCTGGAATGGAAATATCACTCATTTGCACCTGATTTCACATATCCACATTGCTCCACATAGGTATGACTGTTGTCTATGGCTAGCTTCATAGATATACATATCTATACATTTGGAAAGTTAAATGGAACAAAACAAGACAAGGCATGCTCTCCACCCTACCATATTCAGTCATGGAGTTTGATAGGATCTCACCAAACCTCTGAGCAAGAACATACACTACCCACCACTGTGATGAATGGTGATATCAATGTATCTTATTAGGCCTAATATAAACCCTATTTTACTATGTTGCAACCCATAACCACAAAAAAAAGGCCATAAATAAAACAACATTGGTTTCAACAGTGGCCCAAATGGAAAAACCCACAAAACACAAAAAAATCACAATAAAATATAGCAATAGAACGAGACCCAACAATTCCTTATTGAAAATTTTGTAGAAATTTGCTATGTTTCTCGAGGTTTTAAATGGTAGGTCTTATTACAACAAATAAACAAAGGAAGGAGTATACATTGTTTACATCTAATATGACATACATACATATCTACACACATGTAAAGGAAAATGATACACAACAAAAGAAGCACATACATTTTTGTGGCAATATATTTTGAAGCAATAGATTCCTATCTATGCATTGAACGCATGAAATAGATAAAGATGCAGGTGGAAAAAATAAATTACACCATTATATATGTATGTGGAGGCAGATGCAAATATATACGCATTGTTGTTTGTTTCCGAACAACTTTAAAATTGGTAAGGCTAATGAAAATTATGTCCAAAGTTCACACATATAGCCTATTGGCTAAAAGTTTCCATATACAGGAAATCATTGCAAAGAAATAAATATTATTTCATTTATCATTTCCATATAGAGGCAATGGTTTCAAAGCAATAAAATAGACCAATAACAACATTGTTTCATATATGCTTTTCATACACTGTCAATGGTCACAATAATATTTAGAGTTCTAAAGCTACCAAAGCAATTGAACAATTTATGTTACTTTCCATAACGCATTGTTGACTGTTGTGTTGTAGCTTTACCTGCTATGAAGATTGTGAGCTATGATAGTGACAACTATTTTTGCAAATGACATACATACATATGTACACCCAAAGTTGTCAATACATGTGAAAGAAATATAAATGAGTTTAAATAAACATATATGTGTATGTTGTCTGGGAAGAGGAAACAAACATCACTTAGTACAACTTGTCATGGAAACATTGTTTCATGTATGGGCTCCATATAGTGGCGATGGTCACAATAATACCTTGCATTTAAAACTTACCAAAGTAATTGAGCAGTTTAGGTTATTTTCAATAAGGCATTTTTTAGTGTTGGGCTATAGATTGAGTTGCAAAACATATGCAACAAAAATTATAGCCAAGAACCATATGATATCCATATCCAACATGACATTATGATTAGACATGGAAAAGTAGGAGGGAGAACATTTGAGGAGCATTACACTAACTCATTGGACTACAAAATCTGATGAAAATTTCGGATGAAATATGTATAATTTGATGTATTGTCGGGTGCTTGTAAAATTTGATGTGTAATTTTCAAATTTTTGAAAGTTTATCCCTGACGTTCATCAAAATTTTGATGAACCTAGGTTTTGTCAAAATTTCAACTATCAGTTTCGTCGAAATTTTGACAAACATGAAAAATAAGAAAAAAATCAAATTGTGGCTGACATAAAGAAAAATGATTTCGTTGATTTATTGTGACACTGTTTTGCTCTACTTGAGACAGTTTGTGGAGAACTAAGGACGATTTTCTTGGGAAAAATTAGAAAAAATTCAAGAAGATATCTCCAGGTTGAGGGTAGTCATTGTATTTTTGCAGAATTTAGTTGTGAAGTTAGATTTGTAGTTCCAAGTTTGAAAATCATATTTTAAAGCAACATCTCATCATATTTCATTTTTAGAGGTTTAGGGTTTTGATAATTTCATGTCCAAATTTTGTTGTATGGAATCACCATAAGATCACAACCAAGGAACATATTCTTGTGACTGTAATTATGTGATCCATAACTCTATTGGTCATGTGGCACAATTGTGCTATAAAAAATATAGGATGCATTCAAGTGTGACCCAAGTTTAATGTGGCTATGTTGTGATAGAAATGGAGGAACTCATATAATGTAGTTAATTCAGGTTGTATAATGTAGGTGTCAATCATCATTGGGTGCATTCAGGTTGTCTCAAGTTTAATAGGTTACGATGTAATTATAGCATGATCCAAGAGTGATTACCTCTTGCTGCAATAAAGAGCCTATAACTCTGGTTGATATGCAGATTGGTTGTGTTATATCAATTATGTAGTTCATTCAAGCACAACCCATGTTTAATGGGCTATTCTAGAGAGTGATAAAGATTTTATAAACCTTATGAATGTTACTTAAAAGTGTATAGCTTAAACTACAAACCAATTTTGTTACATACTTGAATGCAATCTTGGGTTACCACAAACTATAATAATGTGATTTGATAATAACCATTATGGAAAGTATTAAAGCAAGACCCATGCTATATATGATACATTTCCCTGGTTAGGTTTACATACCTTAATGATCAAACACAAGCTTCCCACACACTCTAGGATACAATCCAAGATCATACCACAACTTTGTCAAAACAACTAATTTTCTGACCCAAGATTTAAGGTTGTTTTTTAATACAAATAGAAGCATTGGTAACAACATGATTATGGTACAAACCCTAGGCCTCCATAGAAACATAAACAATAACTCTAGTAGATTAGTGAGGTTGCAATACTAGAAAGATTGAGACATTGTAGCTAATAACAAAATCTTGCAATCTAAAGATTGTAGCCAATAACAAGCACACTATGTAGCTTAGTGACATTTGTAAATGCAATCTATGATAAGAAGAATGACAGTCACTTGAGATGTGATAGTCAAAAAGAGGCTAAGCAGTGACAAGATAATAAAGCTCAAACCTTGCATAGTAAAGTGGAGATTTTAATAGTGAGTTTCCTTACCCCCTTGCTAACTTTAAGGGTTTTTCAAATGCTTTTGGTAGTGTTAGACAAGGTAAATGCAATCAGGAATGATTTTCCAAATGAAGTAACAATGGTAATCATAGGTTCAATGTTTCTTCTTAACCATTAATATATAATGGATGTAGTGAATTGCATGTTTGAGTAGTGTTTTGAGACTCATCAAAGATGGGAGAATAGTGAATAATACCTTGTGGACTATGAAGTAGTATCAATAAGGTTGAAGGATCTTAAGATCTACAATACCATGAAGAAATTAGTCCCCTATAGTAAGTAGGTAGTCTATAGGGCATAGTTTTATTTTATAGAAGGATGCTCATGAAAGGAATCTTCAAGTGATAGTAGGTGAGTTGTTTGAGATTGCAGATGAGGGTGCAATACCCAGTCTTAAAGGAAGTTAGCAAAGCAGTAAATGTGCAAGAAAATAAAATCATACACAACAAACAATTCACAATGTTATCTTGCATAATGCCTTGATTTTGAAGACAAAAATATCATTGTATCTTGAGGAAAGTGGTGACCTTAATGGTCAATCAATAGCAACCATGATTTTAAAACATGTTATTGTGCTTATGGAGGCAACATTTTAAGCAAGGAAATGAGTGGTGGTTTGGAACAATGGCAGGTATGAAGGACTTGTTTTATATGGATACTATGTTATATAGCTTAAGACAACATTCTTATAAGAGATTGAAGGTGGATTATGGAACTCAAGGGTTACTATGAAAAGGATTAAAGAAAAGACCGAGATCTATTTAAAAGCCATGGTCATGAAGATATTAAAGATGTCACATGCAAAACCCTAGTAGCTGGAGTAATGAATATAGTGCCAAAGAGGATAGTGTGCTGGGGAAGATTTAGGAGATCTCCATATTATCTAATTATAGGGAAATACATCATTTATTTATTTTTTTAATTAAAAGAAATCATTCTAAACCCTCTATAGGATACATTAATACTTCAAAATCCTCAGAATGAATTTGAGATTATGAAAATATATGTCAAGTAAATACCTAAATTACAAATAGTAGCGGAAATAATGTAAGATTTGTTGAGCAGAGCAGGAATGAGATAGGAAACAATGAATCCTATGCCTCATTTCACGCACATCTCCTCACCATTCTCTATCATTCTTTACTGAAACACTTCTCCCTTTTGGCAGTTTATGCTTGAAAATAATGTTTTGATGAAGGTTTTAGAGTATGTTTATTAAAATGAATACTCCATTTTGGTGGGCTACGCTTGAAAATAAGATTTTGACAAAAGTTTTAGGGTATGTTTATTAAAGTTTTAGAGTATTTTGGCAGGCTATATTCTTGATTCCTTAAATTATTTATTCAAATGGATTGTGGCTAAATAAATGACTAACTATTTAGTCATTTTTATTTGTGTGACTAAATATATTTTAATCAATGACCAAACTAGTAATTTATTTACTCATTTATAGCTGAGTTGCAAAAAATGAGTAGAATTTAGTCATTTTTAGTTGTTGTGACTACAATTTTTAGTCACCTAGCCATTTATTTTCCAAATTCTACTAGTGTGTGCTTCCTTGTGCGATTAGGGATTTCTTAATGTTGAGGGCCCTGGGGATAAGATCATCATAAGAAGTGACACATTGCATCATTAACTAAAAGGATAAATCCATATTGACATTAGAAATGATGATTTTGACTTGTTGCTCCTTAGGAATGGGTCACTTTCTCTTACTAGCTCACTACCTCCATCGTTGTAGGAAGTTTGCGATCAAGTTCAATACTACGATTTTAGGAGTCTAATGGTTGGAAGTCATAGTAAAATAAAAATTTAATAAGTTTTGGAATTAGCATTTTAAAGTGTTTTTTGGGGTCATTAACTTCAGACTATCTTCTCATTTGTAGGGGTGGTTGCATGCCAAAAAAATTTGGTGTAAAATATCAAAATTATTAGATTTTGTTACTTGTCTATGAATAAAAATTATTGGAGTGTGAGTTTGATATTTTTTGAAGATCTAAATAGTCAAGCTTGGTAAAGAAAAATCATGTTAGATAATATTAGTCCAAAAAAAAATGAAGAGACATTTGATAGATTGTGGGCTAGATTGAAAAGAAAGGGTGATGAAAAATGTTATTGTCCTTGCATTAATTGTAAGGGCTTAAAGATGAGATGACTTTTAATAAAGACAATTGAGAAACATTATAGGTAGCATGGTCATATTGAAGGGGGGCATGATTATCGTCCATTGGTAAGTTCATTATATGTGTTTATATTGATTGAATTTATAAATTTTTATATCGTTTTAACATTATATATATATAATCACTTGATCATGATCATGGTTTATTTGTTTCTATCATTATTATAATGGTGGGGCACCCTAGGGCAGATGATATGGATTATCATGGCCCGGAGAATGTGGTTTTCCAAGAAAACAAACATGGAGCTGTGAATATCGAAGATGAAGTTAATGATCCTATGGAAGAAGATGATCATGCGCTAAAAAACATAGTTGAAGATGATGGTACAAGTACATTAATCCATGACACATTTAGTGGAAAAGCTGATCATGATGATCGAGAAGACTTTGATGATATTCATGATTTACCTATACTTGAGAAGGCATACAAGCCCCTTTATGAAGGCTCCCAAACAACTCTTCTCTCTACTGCACTATTGTTGTTGAACTTGAAGGTTATGAATAGTTTATCAAATATAGCAATCTCACGGATGTTAAGGTATGTCATATATGTCATATTTTTTCATCTATTTTAATTGTTGTTAGTTCATCACTAGTAAATAAAGGATGAAATATGTACCATTAATATTCTTTATATTAACAAATTATTTTTTGTTGTAGATTGATTGGTGAATTTTTGTTACCACCATCAACTATTTTACCTTGATCATACCGAGATTTATCTGGAATTATGAAAGATATCAAAATGGAGTATCAAACAATAGATTTATGTCCCAATGATCATATTATATATAATAAACAACATGAATTTGCAACAAAATGCCCATAATGTCATATCAGTAGATATCAAACATATCAACTAACAAAAAAGGTGCGTCTCAAGGTTCTTCATTATATTTCCATTATTCCACGTATGCAATGATTATTTAGGTGCGAAAGCTTAGTGCAATTTATGGATTACCATGCACATAATAGAAGTGGAGATGACATTCTTGGAATGCCTATAGATGGTTCTGCATTTAGGGACATGGAGGAAAAATGGCCACACTTTAAAGAAGAACCTCGTAAACTCAAGCTTTCATTGGGAGCAGACGATGTCAATCCATTTAGAGAGCTGAGATCTATTTACTCGATGTGGCCTATTTTTGTTATCAAAAATAACATTCCTCCATGGATGTAAAAAAAGAGGGAGCACATAATGTTGTCAATGATTGTTCCAGGTATTTTTTTACATCAATTTTCTTTAACGTAGTAGCATCTCATTTGTCTTATTTGTTGCATAATGACTTATATTTTTTTTATTCAATAGTCATGTACATTAATTTATATATATTGCAGTAAAATGGTTATAATAATTATGTAATGTTCATGTTCATTCAACTAGCTAAGTACCAAGTTAAAGATATGAATGTATATATTGAGCCTCTTATGAGTGAGTTACTAAAGTTATGGAATGGCGTCACTATGTATGACGTCTCTATACCAATAGGAAAAAGACAATTTCAATTCCATGCAATGCTTTTATGGACAATTCATGATGCCCCAGGGCTAACACATTTTTGTGGTATGTTATAACGTTCAAATGCACTTTAACAATATTTAATTTTATGAAGTAGATATCATGCATGTTTTTAAAATAATATATTCATTATATATAATTATAAAAATGACATATTTAATCCAATTATATATGATCTTGCAGGTCTTCAAACAAAGGGAAAATTTTCTTGTCCAATTTGTGGTCCAAAGATGAAATCTCGTCATTCAACAAGTTTAGAAAGCAGGTGTTTGATGAGTATAGGCACTTCCTCCATAGAAATCATAAGTATCGAACTACTGAAAAACATCTTTTCAATGGGAAAGAAGAGACTACATAAAAACCATGAAGAATGACACCTCGCCTATGGAAGTTGGAATATAATAGAATTAATCATCAAGGTTATACATTAGATCAAATTGTTTATCTATCATATATGATATGTTTTGAATTTATATTTTTATATTGTGTTGTGTTTACTCATGCTGTAATTGAAAATGATTGTCATTGTTAATTTTTTTAACTTATATGATTCATGAAGTTCATCAAGGCATTAATGGTCGGTTTCCACAGAGACTGAAAAGTTATCCCAGACAATTTAGTAGGTTTCCATACTATGAGCAGCTACAAATTGTGTATTTGTTTGATACAATGCATATCAGAAAGAATATAATAGAAATGTTATGGAAAATATTGGATGGAAGGCATGACAAAGAAAAAAATTGTCAAAATTTGTAGTGACATTTAGGAAGCCAATCATGCAATGAAAAATGTCATTCAATTAAATAGCGATGGAGACCAAATTAATATAAGTGACCTTCCTTGGTTATTAATGGAGCAACAAAGCAATGCTATAAAAGAAGTCATACACAAAATTTGATTTCCCACAAGATTTTCTATGAACATAAACAATATAATAACAAAGAAAGGTGAATTTGGGTTATGGATGAAAACAAATGATTGGCATACCTTCATTAAGGTAATTATTTTGGTATATTATATACACTTGTATAATGAATGTACTTTTCAGTGTATTATGTTTACTACTTTTGGAAAAATAATGAAAAGATCATTTTATAATTGTTGCAATACGTTCTACCTCTATCTCTCCCAGACAACTTTGACAACAATGCCAAGCAAGTTATATATGATCTTGGAAAATACATGAGGTAAGTAGCATATTTGTTCAATTCATTGTATACATCTTATAATTTCCATTTGTTTTACTTGTTATGTAATATACTGTATATTTTTGTTAAATCTCGTTAATATATTCGTGCCTTGAATCACTTTTAGATGGCTGTCATCTAAAGAAATCCATAAAGAAGATATAAATTATTGGAAGAGAAAAATTCCTCGTCTAATGTGTGAAATGAAAAAGTGTCTACCTTCGACATTTTTCAATGCGCAAGAACACTACCTCATACACCAAGTTGAGGAGATTGAATTGTGTGGACCTGTACACACGAGGTCAATGTGGATGGTTGAGAGGCACTTGAAATTTTTGAAGGCTTTGGTTAGAAAATGAGCACATCATGAGGGTTCTATGGTGGAGGGATATATGGTATACTAGACCATGGTGTACATTAGTGAATATCTTCCTAAGTTTGCAACAAAGATCCATATAGATCGCATTTGGGATCCCAACTCCATTAACAAATTAGAAGGGGAGTACCTGATGGGGAAAGGTAGATTGAGGAAAGTGAGAGGTAATTATAAGATGGTCATGGAGATTAATTGGAATACATTTTACATATGGTTTTAATGTATATTGCACTTATTTAATTTTTAATCTTCAATATACATCAATTATAAATTAAGGTTATATACTGTGGTATTTAACTAATTATATGTCGTTTGTGAATTTCAATTTTTTTTGATACAGTTGGTCGAGAGTGGGATGCACTACATTTGTACATCACAAACAATCTTGATTGGATGATGGTATGGATTGAATGATGTCAACAATATAGTCACGCATTAACATGGAAAGGTGTGGCTTCATTGGTTAAAGAAGCTCATCGTAATGGAGATTCCAATGTTACACAAAGGGAAATTGATTTAGCATATGGTTTAAGAGATAAACAGGTATGTATAAATATATTAATCACCCATATTATTTAATTATTTTCAATTATATTGATATATATATATATGTTGAGATTGTTTTATTTGCATACATTTAGCTAAGAATAAATATGTTTATCAACTGATGATATTGCAATAATTTTTACATGTTTGATATATTGCAGGTGAAACACCGAAAGGCTATGTGGCGCAATGGTCATAAATTTCATATAAAAATATTGGATGACATGAAGAAAACTTGTGATTTTGGTATAACTGTAGTCTTTCAGGTGACTAATGTTTCATCTAGAAGCGACATACATCTAGAAGTCTCAAAAAATCGATACTATGGGATTTTGGATGATATACTTGAGTGTGACTTTAAGTCCTTTAGATTAATTTTGTTCATTGTCCTATTGTATAGGCAATGATTGAATAAAAATGATCCTAAGAGAACTGTTATTGAACATGATAATGGATTTACCATGGTTAATACAAGGTTGATCGGGCGAGCTAGAAATGAGCCCTATGTTCTTCCAAGCCAATGTGAGTAGGTATTTTACTTAGAGGTTCCAGGTAAACTGAGTTGGTCATTTTTTGTTAGACATGATCCAAGAGGAAGGCTGGTAAAGTATAATGTGGTGGAAGAAGAAGATACCAAAGAACTAGAAGATGATGTAGATGATGATCAGGATAAACAGTTAGTTGATGATGTCCCTGACGAAGATGTCAAAGAAGAGGAACTAGATCATGATGATGTAGGAGTTAATGTTCATGAAGATGATATTCGTGTGGATGATGACATTATCAAAACTAATATCAATGACAATGATGATGATATAACCAATCCTTACAATGTCGAATCTGGATCGAATGATACAGACAAAGAGTTGGATGAAGAAGAAGATCAATGCCATTGAAATCTATGAGCTATGTGATTATATTATCTATTTGATATTAATTTCTCGATAGAATTATATTTGAATTATGTGGTTATATAATTAATTCATGATGTTTTTAATTTTTATGCCATTACATAATTAATTTAATGATGTACTTTTTAATGTTTGAAAGGTCAAAAAATTAAAACATTTCAATATTGTTGTTAACAACCTTGAAATTAGTGTGCTTTATGTTTCATGTGATCATAAAAGATTAAAAAGTCAGTTGGAGAGGTGGTTGTTCAGTGGTTGACGTGTAAAATCCTTTAAAAGGAATAAAGTAATCATTGTAATGGTTGTTGATGGTTGAGGAGGGTGAAGCCATAATAGTGGTTTACAATTTGATGAAGGAAAATTGAGAAAAAATGACCCCATGGCAAAAAAATTGGTTTTAGGGGTTCGCATGAACCTACATGTTCGACCGAACCATAAAGGGGTTCGACCGAACTAGGGTTCGAGCGAACCCATTAACTATTGGGCCCACATTTCTCGCCCAAAAATAAAGGAAAAATGCATATTAGTGGGGGTTTGAATGAACCAGGGTTCGAATGAACCAGGGTTCGAATGAACCCTGGTTCACTAGAACCCCTGGGGGTTTCTAGAACCCCCTGGTTCTAGTGAACCCCCCTTTTCCCTATTTTTTTAATTTGTTCACACAAAAAAGCTAAAATTTTACGCTTTCAAGCTCCGGTTGGGGATGAAAATGGGGGAATATTTAGAAACAAAACTTGGAATTGCGTAGCTTCAGAACGAGCTATACAATGAATATAATTTTAGTATGTTTTGGTTTTATTATCTATCTATTATTTAAGTTTTATTAAATATAGGTTTTTCCTTGAAAAAAAAAATCTCTGTTCTGCACAAGTGGAAAAATAGAAGATTATAAAAAAAAAATTTAAAAAATATGAGTGCACCAGATATTGAAGTCCTTGATCCAACAAAAAAAAAAGAAGAATTTTGATACATACAGCGTTATACGGTCGCGCTATGTCTGAATTGTCATTTTATTGACTTCAAAACTTGATTAAAGAAAAAATATTCAATAAAAAATATCTAACCAAGTGGAAGCACTAGATATCGGAGTTAGAAATCTAAATTTGAAAGAATTGGAATTTTATCCTTCATGGAAAAAAATTTATGCGTTATACGGTGTGCGTCACTTTTTAAAAATGCTATTTTTTGAAAAAAACCAATTTTGGGGGGAGATGGAAAAATAATCTAATCTGATTCCAAAAAAATTGAAAAAAATATTTTTAGAATCTACGGACAAAATGTGACAAGAGTCTAGTTTGCATCATCTTCAAACTCCTTACGGTTTAATCGCTATAGGTACCTGAATGTGGAGATTGTGTTAAAAAAAAATATCAGTGTCCACTTTGGCCAAAAATTGTAAACCACTATTGTGGGATCACCCATGATTTAAAATAAAAGCTCTTGACATTCAAAAATATGTGTTTTTCTTCAAAAATTTTGTACTTTTACTGTTATGCAGCACTGTACAGTCACATGCAGCCATATTTTGATGTGAAATCAATTCCGGGTCATGAAGATATGTGTTATCTTTGATTTGAATATGATTTGAGGGCTTAAGGTGTTGATTTGAGTTAGAAAGCTTCATTTCTTTGCATACAACTCAGTTACCTTATTTTTGAGGGTTTTGTAGTCCAAACATGATATAAAGGGGCTTTTACACTTTTTGTGATTATTGTAGCTTGTATAAGAGGTCCCATGGATACTGTTGTAATTGTAGGATGCATGAATAGGGTGTAGGATGAGAAATAAAGAAGGTATAGTTGTTGTCCTCAAGAGTTTTGTGAAGAAAAGCATGTGAAATGAGAGGTACTTTCTAGCCTGATGCTTGTTTGCTCCTTCATTTTCTATAAGAAGAATTTCAAGGCCAGAAGTATGGGTTAGAAAATTAGATATTTTTTGGTCGAATCTAGGTAGAATTGCAGAGAAAATTGTAAAGTTCGATGGTTTTAAGGAAAATGCAATTTAGGTTTTGAGTCATTCTATAGTAGGTTTTGAATTCATGGGGATTTGATGTTTTATAATAGTACTGGCATTTGAATTGAAATGATTAATTCAAGCTCATGTCTCTCCATTGTACATGCATATCTGAATTTTGAATAAGATAATCAAGGGTTGTCTCATTCATCTCACTCTTGTGGTGTGTATGATTTCTGTTTTGGATTTAATTCAAGGAATTAATTAAAATGCTTGAATGGGATTGTAGGTGGATATGTTCTGTATAAGGAATTGATAAGTAGTATTGGGTTAGAATACATGTTGATGAAATTGTAAAGCAATGTTCTCAAGAATCTTATATGTTATGTCCTAAATCTATCATAAACCCTTAGATGTTTATGAATTTGACTCCCTCAATGGATATATGGCACTGATGTAACTTGTACTAATTTGTATGGTTAAGTATTTTATTTCTATTTACCTAGCGCTTGCTACAAATTGCAAATGAATGACTATTTTACACTATGGAATGTGTTTTAGTTATCTCATGCTCCAAATAGTTGATATTATTGATGAACAACCAATTCTATTTAGTATTATGCTATTATGTTGAGCTATTAAATGAGATTATCTATTGTTGTTAATGTTGTTTACAATAATGGTGCAAAGGTTGTAAACGCATTAAGGCATCACCCTCCCGGCTCTTGTAGAATCCTAAGTGTAGGAGGTCTTTAAAATCCTCATTAGTTGGTCCAGGTCCTTAGAGCTGCCCTTGATTGGAATTGGGAATTCCATAGGTAAATTATAAGACCAACCTGGTTACGGTAAAAACAACCAATAGGTAGAGGGGAGAGAGATAGAGGGATTCAGTGAGAGAGAGAGGGGGGGAGTGGGAGAGAAATAGAGGGTAGAGGGTTAAGGGTAGAGGGGAGAGAGATAAGATTAAGTGAGAGAGAGAGAGACTTGAGAGAGGGAGAGGGGGTAGGAGGGTGAGACTTGAGAGAGAGGGAGGGAGGGAGGAAGTGAGAGAGAGATAGAGGGTAGAGGGTTAAGTCAGAGGGTAGAGGGTTTAAGGGTTTAGAGTTTAAGGGTTAATGGTTTATGGTTTAGGGTTAAAGGTAGAGGGGAGAGAGATAGAGGGGAGGAGGAGGAGAGAGAGACCTTGAGAGAGGAGAGGGGTTAGGAGGAGAGTCTTGAGAGAGAGGGAGGAGTGGGAGAGATAGAGGGTAGAGGGTAGAGTGAAGAGCCTAGTAAGAGGGTAGGCCAAAGGTAGAGGGTAGAGAGATAGAGGAGTGAATGCAGAGAGAGACTTGGAGAGAGGAGAGTGGGCAGGAGGAGTCCTGAGAGAGAGAGAGAGGAGGAGGAGAGACAGAGGAGGAGGAGATGGGGAGTAAGGGAAAGAGACAGGGGAGAGAGAGAGAGAGAGAGAGAGAGAGAGAGAGAGAGAGAGAGAGAGGAGAGAGAGAGAGAGAGAGAGAGAGAGAGAGAGGGGAGGAAAGGAGAGAGAGAGGGAGAGGGAGACAGGACATAGGATACTTTAGAGAGAGGGAGAGAGTGGGAGTGGCAGAGAGAGTTAAGGGTAGAGGGTTGAAGGTAGAGGGTTAAGGGTAGATGGGAGGGAGATAAGAGTGAGTGAGAGAGAGAGAGACCTGAGAGAGGGAGATGGGGTAGGAGGGTAATACTTGAGAGAGAGAGAGGAAAGAGGGAGGGAGTGGGAGAGCGATAAGGGGTAGAGGGTTAAACGTAGAGGGTAGAGGGTTTAAGGGTTTAGAGTTCAAGGGTTAAGGGTTAAGGGTTTAGGGTTTAGGGTTTAGGGTTTAGGGTTAAGGGTTAAGGGTTTAGGGTTTAAGGGTAGAGGGGAGACACATAGAGGGAGTGAGTGAGAGATAGAGGTAGAACTAAGAGAGGGAGAGGGGGTAGGAGGGAGAGACTTGAGAGAGAGAGAGAGGGTAGAGGGTTTAAGGGTTTGGAGTTTAAGGGTTATGGGTTTAGGGTTTAGGATTATGGGTAGAGGGGAGAGAGATAGAGGGATTCAGTCAAAGACAAAACCATAACCTTAGGATTTTCCCAACACCATAAAAGACCAGTAACATAAGACAGGACATGAAAGGAACACAAGGAGCAAAAATTGAAGCTCCATCAGGCTATGTTGGAACAATTATACACTAATTCATCCCTTAGGGTGTTTCCTCACATCAAAACCAATCCCTTCTTCCTATCATTTTTTGAAAAGGGAAATTGATCTAGGATGTCATCATATAGGTTTCTACTTAAATAATCAATCTGGCCAGAGTGCTGCTTTGTCGGTGCCATCTTCAGTAAACTAGAGCTTCCTTCCTATCTAAAACCTTATACAGACTAAAGTTGAAAAAAATATGAAATTACATAATAGAACTTTGCAATTTCCCACAATTCTCCCTCTCTCAGGTCTCTCTCTCTTTCACTCACTCCCTCTATGTCTCTCCCCTCTACCCTTAAACCCTAAACCCTAAACCCTTAATCCCTCTACCCTCTACCCTTAACCATGTCTCCCTCTATCTCTCTCCCACTCGCTCCCTCTCTCTCTATCAAGTCTCTCCCTCCTTGTACCACTCCCTCTCTCAGGCTTCTCTCTCTCTCTCACTCAGTCAGTCACTCTATCTCAAGTCTCTCCAAACTACCCCCTCTCACTCTCTTAGGTCTCTCTCTCACTCACTCACTCCGTCTATCTCTCTTCCTGATGGAACTTCAAATTTTGTTCCTTTTTTTCCTATCCTGTCATGCCTTATGTCTATGTTCTTTCATGGTGTTTGGTAAAATCCTAAGGTTGGGGTTTTAGCTTTGTCTTCATGTAAAATCCTAGTGTTTTCCTTACGCCTTGGGTGGGATCTATTTCACTATTACTTTTGGAGGGCCTCTAAAACATCTTATGCCCCATCATTCCATCTAAGGTTGGGTCCCTTTGGTTTTAATATTTTATTTCCTCCATGGGATTTTATTTTTCCCTAAGTCTTTGTTGGCCCTGTGTTTCATCATTTTAAAACAACTTATGTCGATTGTTTATCATCCACCTAGTGATGTCCCCCTCGTTGTTTGAATAAATGTTTTATTTTTTAGAGGGTAATTTGTGTGACCATTGATTGACTGTTGTTTGATCTTAGTCGTTCCCCGCCATCCCGCGATTACCCCACCATACTACTTTGGCTGATTGCGATATCGCGGGCGAGCACCATGTGTCCCATTTGATGAAGTCGAAGGGGATGAGTTTGCATGACCGTTGATCAATCGTCGTTTGAACTCAACGGTTGCCCACCATTTCATGATTAGAAATCAAAAGGTATTTATTGATTGCGATATCACGAGCTACCACCATGTGTCTTATTTGGTAAAGCCGAAGGAATAAGGGAAATACCTTGGTAAATTAATCTAACTTTAATATGTTATGCAGTAGGTTACTAACATGTTCCTAAGATGCATGTGTTTCAAATCTACAGAGATGTTATAATATCAATGGGAAAGTTGCTAGATGGTTAATGATAAATTCGATGACTGTTTTGAAGGAATAGGATCACCGATGATTGAGATCTACAGTTGCCTGCTATCACATGATCAAAATTTGCAAGGTCTTTACTGATTGCGATATCACGGGTGACCGCCATGTGGATTTCCTTGGAAATGTATGGTATGGTGGGCCCCTTATTGCCATGTTGGCAATTGTGTCAGCTTGTTTTGAAGGCAGTCATTCGATGATTTGATCAAACTGATGGATCGACAACTAATATTTAAATAAGCATCAAATATGATTGGACCCATTCATGCAATGCGTGAGTAAGCTTTAATGGAAGATGGGACACTTGCTAGAATGATTTGATTGAAATAAAAACAATTATCCTTTTATTGTATCACAAAGAATTCAAGTATTTTGTGAAGCAGTCTCAGAGCCAAGAGCAAAGTTGCGAGTTTCTACAACAAAGAATTGGGATTTCTACAAACACAAAAGCCGTGAGTTAATTTCTGTGTCACCTGGTTATTTTACACTTGAATTTGAAAAAAGGTTTACTATATGCTTGTTATTGGGCTTGCTAATAAATGTTTTAGGGCTATAGGTTGATTGAATTGTGGGGAATTATATGGTTTTATTCTGTAATTTTATTTTCTAGTTAGTCCTAATTATTTGAAGTGTGAAATAGTAAGTAAGCCCTAGTTTATCCAAGATGGCACCTCCAAAACAACACTGGCCAAATTGATTATTTGAGTAGGAACCTATATGATGATTTCTTGGATCAATTGCCATTGTCAACAAATGATAGGAAGAAGGGGTTGGTTTTGATGCGAGGAAAAATACTAGGGGAGGGATTGGTATATAATTGTTCAAATATAGCCGATGCTAGGGTTCCTCTTGCATGTTTGGAGATGTTTAGACTGTGGTATGGACAGAGTAATTTTCCTCACCCCTTCTTAAATGGTTGGATGTATGATATGGGGAAGTTGGTTGTGCCAAATGTGTTCCCTGATATAGATTTACTTAGGTCCATGGCTGCGAGATATGACCATGTCATGTGGGTAATCAGGGACAATGATGGAAGGGTTTTGTTGAGCATTAACATAGAAGAGGTCCAATAGGTTTTTTATTTGAGTGAGCCGAGTGTATACTTGGTTCCTATCAATATTGAGAAAATGAAGCAGGAATATGGAAAATTAAAGTCTCTTTTCATAGCTAAGTTGCTTCCACTTCATTTGGCTAGGGCAAGGGGTTCAAGATTTCATATAAGCTCTAGTGACCAAGAACCATTCAGAGTAAATTGCTTTGCATATCATTTCTTGGCCACTTTTTATTCATTGTGCCAAATTTTAGGTTTCAATCCTAGCACGGTGATGCCCATTGCCTACATGTTCATGGGGATGCAAATACAACACCCCAATTTCTTTGTGACATATGATTTTTCCTCCTTCTTGGTTGAAAGGATACATGAAGGGCTGTTGAAGTTGCAGCGAAATGATACAGGCACTCAATTCTTTTGGTATTCTATGTTGATGCATATTTTCTTGTGCAAGAATGCTGACTTCTTTTCTGAGAAGATGGAATTAAGTCAATTTGTTGATGGAGAAAGATTTCTTGTGTAGATATGGACTGTAGACTTATCGTGTAATAAAGAAGGCACCAATTATATGCAATTTGATAATTTCTTTTCTTCCAGATTGAGGGCCAAACTGATAGTGAATGCACCCAAGATCCCTGAGGAATTGCATGATTTCCTCAAACTGAAGAGGAGGAGACCATAATTAAAAGTCTACCATAACTGGGGTGACATTATGCCATACCCAGTCAACACTATTTTGAGGGTATATGGTTTTCAAGGAACCCCCCCATATACTACCATACAATGTGCCACCAAGAGTGGGATTTGCAGAGGTTATGTGGAAAATAGGTTGTATCCATGAGGATAACCTCACTGGGAGGGGTAAGGGAACCTTTTTCCCAGATTATACAGTGGTATTTGATTTTGTATTTTCAAAGGGAGGATGGGTACACTTTGGAAAATTCTTTGATGATTACCATTTAAGGTGTGGTCCAAAGAGGCAACATGATCCTAAGGGCTTCTTTTCCCTTTTCAGACAGAGAATAAAGGGTGGCAAGTTTGTGCATGAGTTCAACCTTCCTAAGGACCTAATTAGAAGTGCATTTGATCTAAATAGGCAGGAGTTGAACAAGGAGAAATAGACAGCTTATTATAAGCTATTAGATATTGTGCACAAAATGGATCCAAAGTATGATCCATTGTTGGAGTTCAGTCCACATCATAACAAAATCTATTTTTTGATGGAGAACTTCAAAGAAATTATGGGCACCTTGAGGACCAAGAAGATAAACTTGGAATTGAGTCTGGGTGTGTAGGAACAAGGTGTCAGGCCAATGGAAACAAGACCAACATACTAGCCTATAGAAAGGTGGCCCATTTACAAGAGGAAAAAGGATGACAGTAGTGATGAAGAAGAAGTGGATAGAAATGGTAAACAAATAATGAAATTTCCTACACAGCCAGGTCCACAGCTCATAACACCTAGGGAAATTCAGATTATTGATCTGGAATGATCACTAGAAGATAGCCCTTCATCACCACCATCCGAACCAAGCCCTAAGAGGCAAAGGAATGATTAGCCACCAGAGGATGTGATGGATGAGTTTATTGTTACTGGTCAAGATATGCAGATTGGTATGCCTTCCCCTCCTAGGTCAGCTAAATTGGTTTTATCTGATTTGGATATGAAAGGAAAATGTGTACAAGATGCAAGAATGGAGGCATGTAAGGAGTTTCTTGATGATGATGCATTTATAAAAACTCTTGTCTTCTTGCAATTGGTATGGAGGATGAAATTTGAGGAATATCAAGATAAATGTAAAAAGAAGAGAGAGTTGAGACCTGACAGGTCAGACTAGGAGAATGATGAGGAAGTGAAAGCTGAATTAATGGAAGAATTCAAGAACATTACTCCTAAGGAAGGAAGAAAACTGGTGACTTAGGCTGGTGTATTGATTCTGCCTGAATGGGACACTGCAGATGCAGTAGCATTTAATGCTATTCTAAAGTCCAAGCATCCCTTGCAAGACTTTGAAGAAGAGGTCAAGGCAATGCTGCAAGACTCTACCTTTAGTGAAGAGTATGAGACTTTGGAAATTTGGGCATTGGCCCCACAAGGAAGAAAGCCAAATGTTACAGATATTAACCTAAATTTTAGAGGAGGGTTAATAATAAAAAGAGCTTCAAAGACCTCAACCACTGAGGCCACCAATCTAACTGTGAATGTGGCCAAATTGGCCCAAAAGACTGTTGAAAGAGAAGAGGCTGAAAAGAAGAGCCTGATGGAGAAGTATAACCTTTTGATTAAGGAATACAACAAAATGCAGCAAAATAATGTTGAGTTGCAGACCGAGGTGGATAGGTTAAGGTATAATAGATTGGGGAGACATAAAGTGCTCCAGGAATCAGTTCATTACCTTCCACATCAGGGTAACTACCTCATGCTTCTCCAATTGATTACACACTAGGGTCTCCTAGTTAGAATCCTTCCATGACCCCTCCTTTAGAACAAATTGATGAAGAAATAGAGTGCTCTATTGATCCTACAAAGAAGAGCTCATGTAGAAAATTGAAGAATTACAGGCATCATTAAAGGTAAGTGAGGAGGGATCTCTTTCAAAGAAAAAGGAGATTGTCATTGTTGTCTTGAGGCACTTAAATGAAAAGGTTGATAATAGATTATCATCTATACACTCTTTATATTCTTTGTTATTTGATGCAATAAAGAATATAGATAGGGACTAGGAGGTAGTGATACCACTAATTCAAAATTGGATCCCTAGGGCCAGTGATTTGGGTATAATGTATACAGCCTCCAGGTTTGATACAAATAATAGGCCCCAATCATTAAATCCTATTCATGTGTTAGTAAAATCATTGCAAGGTTTTCAAACCTTACCAGATGCCTTGAGTAGGAGGATTAGGGAATTGGTGAAGAATTTTGATGATTGGGGTAACACATTGTTACCTGATATAATTGATGAGCAGGGGAATATCAGGTCACTCCAGCAGTGGAAAGATCAGGCAAATGACGTCATCAATGACCAAATTAAATTAATTTGTGATGACTTAGATTATGATTTGTTGGTGAGCAATATGGATAAAATCATTAGCACCAGCTCATTTTTGGAATCTTTTGAAAGAGATGCAAGTCAGGTAGCAATTAAATATACACCTTATAATGCTAAGGTAAATGAGGTAATTAATTTTGACTGGTTGACTATTGAAGAATATCAGAAATGGGTAACTAAATATTTAACTAAGGAAGAATGAAAGAAGTGGGCTGCTAACAGTTGGAAAATAAGTTGTTGTAGTTACAACGGTTTCTAGTTTTGGTTTGGCGGTAGTCTTGGTGTGAGATTCTTATGGCTTTTGTTACTGCATCAACTTTTCTTAGCTGGCACAATGAACAAGAATATTCTCTAGGGTGATTGTTGTTGTAATGATTTTTGGAATGTCACTAGGTATTCCAATTGGTTGGTGACATATGTACTTTTTGGCCCAATGCTTGTTTGCTCCTTCATTTTCTATAAGAAGAATTTCAAGGCCAAAAGTACGGGTTAGCAAGTTAGATAATTTTGGTTAGATAATTTTGGATCAAGTCTAGGTGAAGTTGTAGAGAAAATTGTAAAGTTCGATGGTTTTAGAAAATGCAATTTAGGTTCAGAGTCATTCTATAATAGGTTTTGAATTCATGGGGATTTAATGTTGTATGACAATACTAGCATTTGAGTTGAAATGGTAAATTCAAACTTATGTCTCTCCAATGTACATGCATATCTAAATTTTGAATAAGATAACTAAGGGTTGTTTCATTCATCTCACTGTTGTGGTGTGTATGATCCTTTTTTTAGCTTTAATTCAAGGGATTAATTAAAATGCTTAAATGGGATTATAGGTAGATATGTTCTGTATAAGGATTTGATAAGTAGTATTGGGTTAGAATACATATTGATGAGATTGCAATGCAATGTTATGAGGGATTGTATATGTTATATGTTAAATCTATCATAAACCCTTGAATACTTATGAATTTGACTCCCATAATGGATATATGGCATTGATCTAAGTTGTATGATTCAGTATTTGTTTGTCTTTACCTAGAGCTTGCTAAAAATTGCAAATCAATGACCTATTTTATCTTAGGATTGTGTTGTAGTTATCTCATGCTCCAAATAGCTGATAATGTTGATGAATAGCTAATTCTATTCGATATTATCCTATTATGTTGAGATATTAAATGAGATTATCTATTTTTGATAAAGGGTAAAATGGGTTTTAGAAGGACCCGAAACCACAAAGTTTTCAATAGAAAAGAAAGGACAAAAAAGTCCAGTAGACAAAACCAGCTGCACAAAAGGAAAAAACTAGAATAGGCAGCAGCCACCCGCAAAAGGCCAGGAAGGTCAGACAAAAAAGGCCAATAGAAAAACCAACAAAAGACCAGCCGCTATCAACCTAGAGTCTTCAAGACAGACTCTGTGTCCACTCCAGGTTTTGCATATCTTGAACACCCTTCTTAAAGATTTGAATCATTTGCGGAGTGGGAGGAGCCTTCCTCTTCAAATTGGCCCTGGTTCTCTTAGAAATTCCAACATCCTCCTCCTAGTTTCTTTCGTTGATTTCCTCCAGATCAACCACAAAAGACACTTGTTGAGCTTTGTCCAATTTCTTAGTTATGGCATTGGTGATGATGGCGTTGTGTCTGGCCATACGATTGTATTGCTCAACAATAATTTTGATAGTATTTTTCATTTTCTCCAACTCAATTTCAACATTTATGTCCTTGTCAACTTGGTACTAGGTATCTTTGCTGACATCGTATTCTCTTCATTCCACCTCTTTCTTATCAAGTGCCACAACCTTAGCTAACAAATCTTCCAATTTACTTTGAAGCGCCCAATTTTTTATTTTTAGCTCGTTAATTTCATGAAAAGTCCATTCCAAAAGTTTGAAATGGTTATCACATTATTTCTAGCTAAATCCAAAACATCCACAGTGGGATCTCTATCAGTGTTGAAACAAGTATTAGCAGGGTCAGGACTAACAGGGGAGCTAGTTTTAACATTTCTATCCAGTGACGGGACAACAGAGGGCTCAGAATTGTTAGCACCAGACTCCTCAAATATTGGTGCAGAGGTTGTAAACACATTAAGGGATCACCTACTAGGGTCTTGCAGAGCATGAAGTGTAGGAGGATTTTTTAAAGTCCTTGTTAGTTGGTCCAGGTCCTTTGAGGTACCATTGATTGGGATTCAAAATTCCATAGGTATATTAGAAGACCAACTTGGTTACATTGTAAAAAAAAACCAACACTTCCCTCTACCCTTAACCCTTAAACCCTTAAACCATCTACCCTCTACCCTTAAACCCCCCCTCTATCTCTCTTCCACTCCCTCCCCCTTTCTCTCTCTCAAGTCTCTCCATCCTACCCCCTCTCCCTCTCTTAGGTCTCTCTCAACCCTTAACCCTCCCTTTATCTATCTCTATCTCTCTCAAGTATCTCCTTCCTAGCACCACTCCCTCTCTTAGGTATCTCTCTCACTCACTCACTCACTCTATCTCAAGTCTCTCCCTCCTACCTCTTCTCCCTCTCTTAGTTCTTTCTCTCACTCACTCACTACCTCTATCTCTCTCCCCTCCACCCTTAACCCTAAACCCTTAAACCATCTACCCTCTATCTCTCTCCCACTCCCTCCATCTCTCTCTCTGAAGTATCTTCAATATCCTACCACCTCTCCCTCTCTTAGGTCTCTCTCTCACTCATTCGCTCCCTCTATCTCTCTCCCTTTAACCCTAAACCCTAAAGCCTAAAGCCTAAACCCTTAAAAACTCTACCCTCTACCCTTAACCATCCCTTCCTTTATCTCTCTCTCTCTCTCAAGTCTCTCCCTCCTAGCACCACTTCCTCTCTCAGGTCTCTCTCTCACTCACTCACTCGCTCACTCTATTTCAAGCCACTCCCTCCTACCCCTTCTCCCTCTCACGTCTTTCTCTCACTCACTCACTCCCTCTATCTCTCTCCCCTCCACCCTTAACCCTAAACTCTTAAACCATCTACCCTCTACCCTTAACCCTCCCTCCCTCTATCTCTCTCCCACTCCCTCCCTCTCTCTCTCTCTCAAGAATCTTCAATATCCTACCCACTCTCCATATCTTAGGTCTCTCACTCACTCACTCAATCCCTCTATCTCTCTCCCCTTAACCCTAAACCCTAAACCCTAAACCCTAAACCTTAACCCTTAAATCATCTACCCTATACCCTTAACCCTCTGTGTACTCTCTATCTCTCTCCCAC
>VDFB02000002.1:54107697-54175171 GCA_007258455.2 Sequoia sempervirens | reverse complement strand
AAACACGTGTATCTTATAATTGCTTTAGTAACCCACGACATAATGTATTAAAGATGCATCAAAGTATTTATCATTCCTTTGGCTTCACCGAATGAGACACGTGGCACTCACCCGTGATATCATGATCAACAAAGATAGTGTGGTGGGGTCATCGCGGGATGGTGGAGAATGACTGAGATCACACGAAAATTGACCTATGGTCATGCAAACTTGTCCCTCTGCAAAAAAAAAGAAATTTATTAGGGGAGAGGGCCTAGTAGTCATGCGGGGTCCAATAGTCATGCACTCAATCGTAATGATAATACCTAGTCTTAACACATATTTATACTTTATATTGTAAATAAATAGTCCAAATGTAAATAAAGAAAAAAACCAAATGTTGATAAAAAATGGAACCATACTTGAACACATGAGAACCTCTAAATGATATATGATAAAAACATAAATACATTCATGAAGAAGTGAAATAAGTTTTTTTTTGTTTCAAATAAAGTATCATAACTCTCCACTATAAGTATATCATTTAAAAAAAAAAAATGCTCATTTAATAAAATAAGAAACTTATTTAAACAAGTATTGTTATCATAGTGAAAAAATATTGTTCTTATGTGTACAACAATTGGGGCAGCAATGTACAAGCATTGGATAATTTTATATTAATAGTTTTTCCTATCACAAATATAAAAGGTGAGCACAATAAATAACATGTATTTTCCCATTAAATGTGAAGGATTTTCAAAAAGTTTTAGTGTTCAACTAAATTGGTCCATTTTGTTCAATATAAGTTGTATTTTAAATAATTATGTGTTGTTTTTATAACAACAAATAGATTTTTTGTGTTCAACTATTAGTCCATATGTGTTGAATATAAAAGGCAGAGATATCAAAGATTTATGGTTATCAATAAGTATTTGGTCCACTTAGGTTGTATATTAATTTTAACTTAAATAAAAATATGATATTCTACAAGCAACAAGTGATATTTTTTTGTTCAACTATTGGGGGTTCCACGATTAAGTTTTGGTCGAACCTTTAAAAAGTCAAATTTTAGACACTACTCAAAAGATCTGCCGATGTGGCAAGTTGCATGATGAGTCGCACCTCCAAACCTTAGTTATAGATAAATAAGAGACCAGCCTAGATTTCAAAAAAAATAATGAAGGTTCTATGATATTCCAGTGAATTGCTACATGCTAAGAAAGTTATCCTACACGATTACTGGGCCCTCTCCCCTAAAGGAATAAGGGAACATCACTAGGCCAACAAAAAACAATGACAAGTTTTTTTCACAAGGGAACATGGGACCAACAAAAGACTTAGGAAAAACAAAGTCAGGCAAAGGAAATAAAATGATAAAACAAAAGGGGGCCCAGCCTAGATGAAGCGATGGGGCTTAATTCATTTTAAAAACTTCCCAAAAAGTAAGGGCCAAATAGATCCCATCCAAAGTGTAAGATGAACACTAGTGTTTTACATGAAGACGAAGGTAAAACCCCAACCTTAGGCTTTTCCCAAACACCATAGATGACCAAAGACACAAGGCAGGATAAAATAGAACACAAACATAATAATTTAAAACCACTACCTAACTCCGAACCCGAATCCCGGACCCCGGACCCGAACTCGAACCTCGAACCTCTTTCGACTCTTTGTCTTCCTCACTCCTCTTTGTCTTTCACTTCCTCGACTTTTCTCGCATCTTTAAACCTCACCTTAACTGAACCTCGTGAACCTCATCTCGAGATGAACCTCGCACTTTATTCTCCCACTTCCCTTTTCCTTCTTCTTGTCGCATCTCCTTTCTAATTTCAAAGATTGATTGATTTTGATCTTTTGATTGATCCTGATCCTGATGATCCGATCCCGATGATCCTGATTTTGATTGATTTCGATCTGATTTGAAGCGGATTTCGATTGATTTTGAACGGAGTTTTTCTGGATTTTTCGCGGATTTCGATGATTTTTGATTTCATTTCGACTGAATCTCTGACCTCGGACTTGAATCCTGAATCCTGGACGGATGAGGATTTGACTTTTGATGCTGATGCGCGAGTCTTGAGCGGATTCGATTTTTGCGCGATGATGATGATTTTGATTTTTTCTTTGATCTTGAACTTGATCTGGAAGTTTGAAGCGGAATCCTGACGGGATTTTCGGACCTGAAATTTTTCTGACGATCGCGATGATCGATGATTGACGAAATTTCTGATTTGACATTTACTTTATCTTCGATTTTCCCCGACGACGGACTCTGAACTGGAACGATGATTTCGACGGGACCTTTTTCCTTTGATTTTCCGGATTTCTTCGACGTGATTTTGTCAATATCCGACTTTGTTCGACTTGACGATTCTTTTGAGATCCCGGATCCTGATCTGAATTTCTGGATCCTGAATCCTTTGATTTGATGATCTCTGCTGACGATGATTTTGACGTTTGATTTGAAATGCGGATGATCTCGATTTTGACGTGATTTTGATTTGGATCCTTTTTGACGCTGATTTCGATCTGACTTTGATGATTTTGAACTTGACCCCGGACTGGATCCTGAATTTTGGATGACGATTTGACTTTGACGATTTGAAATTTGATTTTCGATGATGATGATGACGCGAAATTTCCTGATTTTTTGAGCGGATGATGATTTTTGACCTGACGACCGGACCTGAATCCTGGAATATCGGGATTTGATGACCTTCGAGATTTTATTCATTTCCGATTTCGAGCCTTTTATTTTATTTCTACTTTAGATTTTTGAGCTGGGACCCCTGAATCCTGAATCCTGAAGGATGACCCCGGACCTGATTTCGACGGACTTTATTTTATTTTTGTTCTTTCTTCTGACGCCGATTTCGGAGCCTTTTTGATGATGATTTATTTCTCGATCTTTAGCATTCTTCGGGATTTTGTTTCTTTTCGGAGTTTTATGACGATGACTTCCTTTTGATTCTTTTATCGTGGACCTGAATCCTTTACCGGGATTTGACGGACTTTTTCCTTTTTTTTCTTGATTTTTTGATTTTATTCGGTCTTTGATTTATTTACTTCCGATCTTTTCGACGGATCCCCTGAATCCCCGAATCTCGAATCCCCGGACCGGAATCCTTTGATTTTCATTTCCTTTTGTTCTTTTCCTCGATTTCCTTTCCTCTTTGTGATTTCTTTCTGATCTCTTTATCCTGAATCCTTTAATCCAGAATCCCGAATCCTGAATCCCGGAATTTGATTCTGCATTTCATTGCGACGGATGATTTTCATGCGCGACGACGATGATTTCGACGGACCTGGAATCCTGAACGATCGATTTCTCGATTTGATTTGACGGATTTTCTGATCTCTCTTTATCTCTGAATCCCTTTAACGAATCCTGGAATCCTGAATCCTGAACTTGACCTGACTTTTATTGATGCGGACGTGATTGATGATTTTGATTTTCCGGATTGACCTTGAATCTGAACGTCGATGGATTGACTTTTTCGATTTTGTCGAGATCTGGATTTTGAAAGATTTTGGTTTTTCGGATTTGATCTCTGGAATCCGGATCTCTGGACTTTGACGGGATTTTGATTTGCTGGATCGCTCGATTTTAGCCGATGTTTTGATCTGATCCCGGATCCTGATCCGGCGGTTCCTGACTTGCCTGATTTGCCTGACGGACGCGCGAAGCGGCCTTTGTCCGATTTGCCGACCTCTCTCCCTTTCCCTCTCTCCCTTTCCCTCTCTCTCCCTCTCCCTCTCTCTCCTTCCCACCCTCCACCTCCTAATTACTCTTGGGTATATGTGTGCAAAAATTGGATATCTGGTTTATAGCACCAAAATATTACATTTTAAAATGTTTTTCAAATTAGATATTAGACACGAATTGGATATCCAAAACAAATCGAATATCTGATTTGAATAAGATATATGATTTGTAGTACTTTGGCTTGGGCATTGCTATGGAGCAATGTACTGACAACCAACCCAAAAAAAAGTCAACTCAAGATTTTTTCATTTTTTGGTGAGTTCAAAACACTACTTTTTTCATGTTGCCACTTTTTGGCCCATCATGATCCTGCACATACCCAGGTCTAAATCAAATAGTTGTTATTGCTAAGATGGATCACTCCTTTCTTCGAAGGCCATACACTTATGATTGGGTCAAGTGTTCTCTTCTTTAGAAAATTCCTATTGCATTTTTGATAGGTTAATTATGATTTGATTAGATGGGTTATGAAGCACTTATTTCAAATAAATATCTTTATGAAAGAAGTATATTGGCATGAAATTAAATATGATTTGTATTCCAATGTAAAAACTACAAAGACTAGAAACAATTCTTTCAACACATAAACTATTGTGTAGTAGTCAATTAAAATGAAAAAGCTTACGCTATATTAGTTAGGATACACAACTAAAAAATGATCTAAAGTGAATTACTTATCCTAGAGGAACTAAGTATATAGTATACAAAGAAAACCAACAAACCCACAACTACTCCTATTTTGAAGGAGCTTAGTTTTCTCCCCTTCCCGATCTCGCTAATATTGTCTAATTATTTTAAAGAGATGAAGGGTCATAACACAACTTTATTCAACCAATTAAATAGCTTGGTTAATGAAAATTCATAAAAGCAACAAAAATATTGCTACATTTGTAATTTCATGTTGAATGAAGAGTGGTGACAATAATCTGGGTATGTGCAGGATCATCATGGAAAAAATAGGCCCTTAAGTGGCAAAAAATTCAAAAATATTAGAGTTAGGCAACTTGACGTAAAAATTTGAATAAGTTATCTATATTATTTCAAAAATATGTAAGAATAGAATATGTAGAAATTGAATGTAGTTTCTAAACTACTAGGTTTGTTTAAAAAAACAAAAAATCTATTTGGTGAAAATTTGAAATTTCAATGCAATGGTACTTAAATTTTAGGGAAAAAATAAGTAGGTGTTTGTCTGACCACCCAAACCACAATAAAGTGATAATATTTTCTTATAATATTTTAGATATAAGTAGAGGACTCATGCCTCGATGTGATGCATATTTTTTTGTAATTTTTTTCCAAGTAAACAATTAATTATGATTTTTTTATTACAACTTTTTAAAAAATATAAAAACTCGTATGCCTGACCACTTTAACTTGGTCAAAACTTTATGAAATTCAATTTTTTTTTTTAATCCTATAGTAGGTGAAGCATAAAATGTGATGCATATTTTATATTCAAAAAATGTGATACCATATGAAAGCTATAGATTTTTTTCAATCAACCTATCAATTAGGACTTTAGTCATAATTTGAATAGAAAATGAATAATAATTAATTATTAAATTCAAAGTAAAGCATAATTTATATCGGTGGAAAGCTGAGAATATCCTTTAAAAGCCCTTTTCGTTTCATCAATTTTGGGTAAAAGAATAGTCGTCAACCACATACCCATCATATTGCCACTTTTTTGCCCATCATGATCTAGCACATACCCATCTACTTATAGTTTAATAAAACACTATTTTTATAAGAAGGCTTGAAATTAGAAAGATAAGTGTTACTTATAGTTTAATAAAACATATTATAGTTTTACCAACGTATACTATTCTATGCTTGCATGGCTTCTTAGTTAATATATGGGGAGATAGAGATAGATGGAGAGAGAAAGAGAGAGAGATAGAGATATATGGGAAGAGAAAGAGAGATGGATATATATGGGAAGAGAAAGGAAGAGAGGTGGAGATAGAGAGTTGATTGATAGGGGGGATAGGGAGGGAGAGATGGTGAGAGATAGAGAGGGGGAGATAGAGAGGGGGAGGGAGAGAAAGGTATATAGATAGAAAGAGATAGAGAGAGGAGTGAGAGGGAGATAAAAAGAGAAATAGAGATAGAGATACAGAGTAGGAGAGATGGAGGGAGAGATGGATTGAATGAAAAGAGTTTTTAAAGGATATTCTCAACTTTCCACCGATATAAATTATGCTTTACTTTGAATTTAATAAGTAATTTTTATTCATTTTCTATTCAAATTACGACTAAAGTCCCAATTGATAGGTTGATTGAAAAAAGTCTATAGCTTTCAAATGGTATCACATTTTTTGAATCCAAAACATGTGTCACATTCTATGCTTCACATACTATAGGATTAAAAAAAGAAAAATTGAATTTCATGAAGTTTTGACCAAGTTAAAGTGGTCAGACATACAATTTTTTATATTTTTTAAAAGGTTGTAATAAAAAAATCATAATTAATTATTTAATTGAAAAAAATTACAAAAAATATGCATCACATTGGGGCATGAGCCCTATACTTATATCTAAAATCTTATAAAAAAATATTATCATTTTATTGTGGTTAGGGTGGTCAAACAAACAACTACTTATTTTTTCCCTAAAATTTAAGTACCACTGCATTGAAATTTCAAATTTTCACCAAATAGATATATTTTTTTTAAACATACCTAGTAGTTTAAAAACTACATTCAATTTGCTACAGATTCTATTCTTACACATTTTTTAAATAATATAGATAACTTATTCAAATTTTTACGTCAAGTTGCCTAACTCTGTTTTTTTGAATTTTTTGCCACTTAAGGGCCTATTTTTTCCATGATGATCCTACACATACCTAATACCAAGTATAATTGGTTGTTTATCAATAATATCAACTATTTGGAGCATGAGATAACTACAACAAAATTTCACAGTATAAGATACTCATTGATTTACAATTTGTAGCAAGCTCTAGGTAAAGGCAAACAAATACTAAACCATACGAATAAGTACAACTTAGATCAGTGCTATATATCCATTGGAGGAGTCAAATTTATAAGCATATAAAGGTTTATGACAAATTTAACACATAACATATAAGATCCTTGATAACATTGCTTTACAATCTCATCAATATGTATTATAACCCAATACTACTTATCAAATCCTTATACAAAACATTTCCACCTACAATCCCATTCAAGCATTTTAATTAATTCCTTGAATTAAACCTAAAACAAGAATCATACACACCACAACAGTGAGATGAACGAAACAACCCTTGATCATTTTATTCAAAATTCAGATATGCTTGTACAATGGAGAGACATGATTTTGAATTAATCATATCAATTCAAATTCCAATACTATCATAAAACATCAAATCCCCATGAATTCAAAACCTACTACAGAATGACTCAAAACCTAAATTGCATTTTCCCTAAAACCATCAGACTTTACAATTTCCTCTGTAACTTCATCTAGACTCAACCAAAAATATCTAACTTGCTAACCCATACTTCTGGCCTTGAAATACTTCTTATAGAAAAAGAAGGAGCAAACAAGCATTGGGCCAAAAAGTGCACGTGTCACTAGCCAATTGGACCACCTTGTGATATTCCAAAAAATAATGGCCCAAAAGATCCCACCTAAGGCATAAGATAAACATTAGGGTTTTACATGAAGACAAAGGTAAAATACCAACCTTAGGCTTTTCCCAAACACCATAGATGACCAAATACATAAGGAAAGATAAAAATGGAACACAAAGAGAAATTTTTTGAAGTTCCATCACAAGGAAAGGTCTCCTCCCTTCTTGGTAGTGATAACCTCCTCCGCACACAACCCTTAAAAATTATGAATAGAGGAATATAATCTTTGAAGAACTTAAAGTTGATTCTCTCCTACCTGATGCAATTAGTCCTTTTATCCTTACAAAAAATTATAGTGATTACTAGAGGAACATAGATCAATTCTTCATAATAGAAGAATTTGATCATACTTTTCCAATGATGGCATTATGAGAAAACCTTAGATTAAATTAATAATTCCTAGCTAAGTTCTTTAAATCATGTCCAACCGTATAAGAGAAGACTGTTGGTATGTGTACCTAGATACCATGGAGAAAGGCTCTTTGGGATCTTTCATCAATCATCCTACCTTAAAACATACCAAAAGTCTCCTAGCAATTAGACATAGGAAGATTTAAGATGACTTAAAAAAAATTTATTGCCAAAGCATAAACTTATGATGACTTAGCCAAGCCTAGTACACACTCCCTCCCGTTAACCACTTAGACATATGGAAATTAAATGTAAATTTGCTGCTATTTTTAGTCATGTAGGTGTCCAATAAACCACTTGGTGGTGTTTCCCTTCAAGTTTATTTACTTGAATGAAGAGAAAAAGTCCTTTGATTACAATTAGAGAATGCATTTGAGGCCTTGGTTGTGTAACTGGTGGACCATAGTCACATTTAACACTTGTTACAAAGTTTGGGAGTTAAAATGTTAAGTAGATTTGATTTGTGATGGACACATTTGGACGGTAGTAACAATAACTTGCAATCTATCAAGACTTGATTACCTTATAACTTGTGAAATTATAGTGATGAAATGATAGATTAATCATAATGTCACCTTAGGATCACATCACCATGAAAGAACTTCATTCAACATCCTTATGAGTGCAGGTACCACCAAATAGGTATTTTTCAGATCTATCTTCCTCAAGTGAGGGAGATTTAGGAAGAGAAGAGGAAAGTGAGACATGTAGTATGACTAAAAGAGGGAGATCAACTAGAGGTCAAAAGATTAGAAGAAAATTCTATAAATGCATGGAATTTTTTCTTGTTGAAGGGGGGTCATGTTCATATGATGATGAGAGCATAGGTGATGTCGAGGTGTCCTTGAGGTACAAACATCTATGGAAACAATGGGTACCCAAGGAACTTCCTCCAATAAAAATTGATTTTTGTGTCAACGAAAGGATATATCGCATAACACCATTGTCATTACATGGTTTGGGCCTATTTTGTATGGACGACATAAAGGTCTATTATGACAAAGTTACTGAATTGATGGAGTATGTCAGAATCTGTTACAGTTACAAAGATTGGATGCAACTAGTTCGATATACACGAAGTATGCATAGGTATGCACTATCAACAAATTATATACAACTAAAAGATAAGGATCAAAATAGAGCATCTATGTACATTGACGGAATGCCAAAAGCATTAGGGAATATTGTAGGGTTTATAAACTTGGGTCAACAAATAGGCAACCCAATTGCATTTTCGAGGCACGCTAGGGAAACTGTGTATTTGTATGTGCGATAAAATTAATAACTATAGGGGAAGAGTTGATAATCGATTACAATTTGAATCTCTTAGTTACAAACAGAGTTACTATGGGGGTGGCACATACTATGTACCATTTTACCCAACCTCCAATTCATGACTCCAATTTACCATTTTATTCTTATGTTTTTTTTCATAAGTCTATTGGTTTCATTTCGGTAATGTTTTTTATATTTAATTTTTGTGACAACAGGACATTGATTGTATGGAGAAGGCTCGCCCAGAGCATAGATCACGATGTATCTTCAGGCACTTCTACCTAATAGGTTTACCTCATTGTAATTGTACAAATTAGATACAAGCAAAATGTTTTATTATTATGTTGTTTTCATAAGTTTATTGGGATAATTTTGATAATGTTTTTAATATTCTTGTTGCAGTCGACTGATCAGGGAAAGGTACCAACAATAGACGAGAGCATCCATAGGGAGGTGTAGTCAATATTATGTGATGATGACATCACTTATTCAACAAACCCTCTTGATATGATAAGGAAGACACAAAAAAAATGCAATGAAGAAATCCTTAAGTTGTTATTCATAGTGCCTCAAATAGATGAGATAAGAGAGAGGGTTAAAATATTGACTGAGAGATCATAGAACTTGCAAGTAAGCTATCATGAGGTCTTTAATTATAACATAAGTTCATTCATGGTTTTATATTTTTTACTCTTTTATGTCATCAACTAAAATATGTGTTGTTTTTACAAGATTTTTTGCGTCCTCATGATGCTCCTGGGCATGATCAGGGTACTACAAGTGCTGCTCGAGGAGTAGGGATTGGTACAAGTGTCCATCCTGATCTTCCTGCACATACATCACATCATCTGACTCCATCATTCATTCCTATATTGTCGTCTAAAATGTCGGCAACACATACCATGCAGGCATCTATTAGTGCACCCTCTGGCAGTGAACACATGCCAAAACATGTGTCAAGACATGTACCTGGGGATGCAAAGACCACTAGTACTGGTGATATTTTAGCAGCATTTCCTAGATCTTCCCGTATTACTAGTACAGGAACATTTTCGGTCACATTTGTGGTGACCGAGGATTTCATTCCCATAAAGATAGAGAAGGTCCCAGGTACTTTAAAATGTTTAAATTATTATTATATATAATCCAATTGAAATTTACTTATTGATCACTCTTTTTAGACTATTGATCCCATGATAATTTTTTAGGAAATGATGTTTTTATAAACATCTAAGTGATATTACATTGGAGCTCTTCGGGCCCACCATACATACACGATAGAATGCCCAAAATCAAGATTTAAAAGATGAGCTCATTAACTGTTTAGTTGTGCTCTTCGGTGATAAAACATTCAATCAAACCAAGGTCCTTAAGAAAGATGGTACCTATCTAAAGTATGTGAGGGACTAATATAGGTCACATTTAGAGAAGAAAAAAAAGTACGAGCGTCCCCCCATGATTTCAGAAAGGGAGTGGAAGGACCTGGTGTCGGATGGAAAGGAGAAGGTTGAAAAGAAAAAAGGAAAGACACCACCGGGCCAAGGAAGGTATGTGATACTATCAACAATTTAATTATATACTGATTACTCTTTCTTTTTACATAATCTAACGTATTTCAAAATTTTCATAGGCTTCTTGACACATCGAAGGCAACAAAGGCAAGACTAGAAAAATACGGGCAGCATAAACTTGGCTGTAGTGGTTATATGAAATTAGGTGCACAAATTGTAAGTATCAATAAATGAAATATTGTATCCAAATAGTAAATTGAAAACAATTTTGGTTTTATCACACCATAGAAGAAAAATTCATGATCTTATGCAAAAATGTAGGGCTCTGAATTCAATAGAGTTCCCACAGAAGATGACCTAAAGATTTCCTTCCAGTAAGGCTATGGAGTCGTAGCTGAATGCCTAAGAGTCTTGACTGGGCAAACACAATCTTCCACTGCTTCCGACATGCAAGTAAATAAACTCAATAAAGTTTATTTAAAATTGAATACTTGTGCAATCTATTCAATATTAATTTCCACCATAAATTAATTACATGCCCATTTGTTTTAAACATTCAAGCAATGATAATACTACACATGACATTGGAATGTAGCCTGGTGAGGGTGGAGCACAACCTATAGATGAAGGTCATGGTGTGCATCCTGGTACAAGCATGATCAATATGTTGAGCATGATCAGGCTAGAGAAGATCAGGAACATGATGTGGCCCCATCAGCATGTAGAGCGTGATCAACATGTTGAGCATGATCAGGCTATAGAAGATCAGGAACATGATGTGGCCCCATCAGGCAAAGAGGACCACTCTAAATTTCTTTTAAACATATTTAATTGCAATTGGTGTATTAATTAATGTAACCTTTCATGTTTGAACTTTAGAGCATGTAGAGCCTGATCAATGTGTTGAGCATGATCAAGCTAGAGAAGATCATGAACATGATGTGGCCCCATCAGGTAAAGAGGACCACTCTCATGTTCTTTTAAACATATTTAATTTCAATTGGTGTATTAATTAATGTAACCTTTCGTGTTTCAACTGCAAATTAGGATTTAGAGGGTGTTCAACATGTTGAGCATGAGTCTATAACAGAAGTTCAGGAACATGATGTGGACCCATCAGGTAAAGAGAACCACTCTAAAGTTCTTTTAATTATTGAAATACTTGTAACAATAATAATAAAACATATCAGTTTAACATTTCTTTGTTATTGCAGCAGACCCCCCCTTGCAGTGGCATCCACGTTGTGAGCAGATGACTAGGCATACACTAACATCATGAGCAAAGGGAAAAACAACTAAAGAGGGGATAGATGATTTAGAAAATGATACTCCACTTTAGATTTTTTTAGCTTTAAAAAGGAAACAAAAAAAAAGTGATTGTAATCATATCATGACAACCATATTTTTGATAATATGTAAAAACTGAAAGAATGAATATTATATGTTAATGAATGAATGTGAATATGCTAATTAATGAATGTTATTTGTCAATGAATGAATGTTATATGTTATTAATGGATGGATGAATGAATGTTATATGTTATTAATGGATGGATGAATGAATGTTATATGTTATTAATGGATGAATGAATGATTAATGTTATATATGATTGGGTATGGGGAATTGAGAGTGATGTGAGGGGGGGAGGGGCTAAATGAGCTTCCACTGTCACATGGTTGGCCCTGTTAAGTAGATAATATTAAAATATTCTCAAAACAAAGAGAATATCAATAAGGTAATGCACTTTCCAATATAAGAAATGCATCGTTTGAAGCATCAAAACAATATGCAAAGATGAAAGGAAGTGCTAACTTTTCACTATGGTGGCATAAAAATGATTCTTTATACTATGAATCCATGCTCTGCATCATAATTTGAAGTTGTTTCCATTCAAATGTTTTGAGTTTAGTTTGTTTGTATGGATTTGTATGAATACCACATTGTGTTGTGTGTGGATTTGGTTTCAAAGCTATGTTTCTTCTGTTTTTAGTTGTGACATAACTCTAAAATTTGACTTTTGTGCATAACAGGTTAGTGGAAAAATTGACAACTCTAAAGGGTTTAGAGGTTCGATTGAGATAGATACACGGATATTTGGATCTTGTTTTGAAGGGAGGCTTCCACTTAACCATGAAATTTTGTACCATCTGCAGGTATGCAAAAGTTTCTCTACTTACATTCATTCTTGATCATAAATGTTGTAAATGATATTAATGCTTCAAACTTAATATTCGTTTCATTGTTATAATGATCAAAATTTTATACTTTTCTAAACATTCAAGCATTCTCATGCCCCCTACCCTTTGTTCTCTTGCCCCTCCTTTTAAGAATTTTCTTTGTCATAAAAGATTCACATTTCTGTCTCATTTACACAAATTTATCTGAAGCGCTAACAAATTTATCTGAAGCGCTAGGAGTGAATAAATATATGTAAAAGATGATGGATTATGTCTAAACAACAACTTTCCATCTTATAGCTAATTAAATCCTTAATATTTGAATAGTTTAGAGCTCAAATAATGCTTGTATATGCATGTGTAGCAATAAGGGAGCCTAGATGAATATTGAAATTTAAAACATCACTTTGGTATTTCTCTTTAGGCAGTGAAATGATATTTTGAGTCATACAAACCTACACACACATTGATATTTTTTGGCATTGCATTGAGGAATTTTTTTTCTCTTATACCTACCCTCAGCTAGACAAGGAGGTATATAATATTGGTTTCTGGGTTTATTTTGTAAGTAGTTAATTTCACAGAGGAAGACTAAAATCTTCTTAATGTTCTATCAAGTGTGAAAGAATATGAATCACTTGTTGAAGGAACCATTTTGTATTCATCCAAAAACTAGTTTGTTCTTTTTTTATGTTTCTTGCATGTATTTTTTTAGGCTCTAAAGATGTAGCTCGACTCTTTCCTTTGCACTTTTCATATATTTTGATGATTATAGTAGATTATCATAATTTTTCATGTAGATCTATTTGTAACCTTATTTTCTACCAATTGTTGATGATTTTTTCTACACAGCAACAACTCGGACATAATATAATATCCTGTCTCTCTTGAAAGGTAAATCTCTATAGGAAAGCCCCAAGAGCTAACCACAAGCTCTCTAATGTCAGGTCTTGACAATGCATAAACAACTCAGTGATAAATGTGAAAATGCTGGTAATCACAATGGGACCTTACTACAAGAAAAATACTGAATCTTAGATTTATCAGATCTAGCAATATGATGATACTTCAATCCTAAATTTAACCTAAATGATGAAATAAATAAAGATATAAGGTTTCAAATAAATTTCTAGATCTAACACTAAACCTAAGATTAGCAATGCAAATGATGAAATACTTGGAATGGACCAATCCCTCGAAAACTAATTTCTACTTGACCTAGATGGATCTGCAATCTTATAGAAACAGTGCAATCTTCTAAGGTGTTAAGATTTTCAGATCATGAACATTCATTCAAACAACCCTATTGCAATTGAAATGAATAAACCCTCACAATTGAACTAAGCACAATGAATATAAAGTCCAAGCTAACTTTGCAAAGCAACTAACAATCAGTTGGTTGTGAAAAGTATGGACCAGGGATTGTTGCAACACTTCAAATATAAAACCATAAACATCATTGAATCAAATCTAATTCTGAATATCAACTTTCCTCAAAGAAATTCTAAAGATAAAATAACAAGAACCATGCAAGATAAGAAGAAACACAAGTATGGCACCAAATCACAATGTCATTACTTGCATCAATTTATCCACTGTAGCAACAATTCTAGCTTTTTGTTACAATATTTGCTTGAGAACAACTACTTGCTAACTTCTACTCTACTTAATTCACTTGTATACTAGCTATCTCTTTATTCATCTATGCCTATCTTAAACCCTTACAAATGAGGAAAAATGCCATATTAATAGAAAATCCCAAAACATGTCAGCCTAGTGAGGGTCTTACAATAATATTTGACCACAAAACAAGTTGACCAAGAGAAATTCAAAATGAAATAAAATATGCATTAAATGCATGAACTTCATCCAGATCGACCTGGGATCTCCAATGCAGCTCAGGCAAATGCATGCCAAAATAATAGGGAAGCACAAATCTTGATGTAGCCCATCATTAACTATCTTCCCCTTTGTCTTTATTCTGATCCAACATTTCATGAACCTTCAAAAGCACCCTATCCAAGTTGGCCATAGGTGGTAAAGGAAAAACCTTAAGTCGACTCAAATGATGTAATTTCTTCCCTTGATTGTTTCACTGACTTATCCCACTCTACCTTATATGTTAGGTATTTATCAATAACAACAATGTAGGGGGTCACATCATCTAACTGGTGTTCAGTAATAAAATCATCACTGACTGGAGCATAAACATCATGCCACCACCTTATCAACTACTCCAAACTCAAATATTTAGGTGCAATCTTCCTTCTCCCTATCATAATCGCAAAGAAAGCAATGCAACCATTATAAACACTAGTTAGGGTATAATCAATTTGCCTCCTCTGCTTGTAAATCTTCTTCAGAACCTTCTTCCTAATTCGCAATGCCTCAAACCACTCCCAAGGTTCAACAACTCTATAGGAAGGAAGAATTTTATTATTTACTAGCTTATCCTTGGTATACTCCATGATGGTTTTAGTTTTTTGCAGCAACAGGTCTGTATCTTCTTTGTCCTGAGCCAGTACCTCCTTCAACCAATCGATTTCCCTCATAGCATCTTTTCCAGATGATATAATGTCTGATAGCATCATTTCCTTTAGTTCACGCCCATTGTAGCCAATTTTCTGTGGCAAGAGTGGAAGCATTCATTCTTTTGAGCTCACTGATAGTTTCTTGGGGTAAGGGTTTTGCAGCAGAGGACGAGGGGTTTGTAGATTACAAGGGTTTCATCAGATCCTCCAAGCATTTCCTAAGTTTTTCATTTTCTTTCTTTAGCTCCTACTTAGTTTGAATTTCTTTCCTTAATCTCCCTAGGATAATTGTACTAGAACCTTAATAATCTTCAATGTCCTGGTCAACAGAGGTAGTCCCTAAATTGATAGTCTGCACATTATAATATTTTGCAGTTACCTCATCCCTATTCTTGTTTGGAGTAGGAGTTGCAATGTGCACAAGTCTAGTACTTGCCTCATCTATTTCAATATTTGAAATGGCCCTGGCCTTCTTCTTACCTTTATCCTTTCCAATCCTGGCCAGCAACTCATCCCAGTTAGGTGGAGTATCCTGCACAACAACCTACTTTCTCCAAATTTCCTTGTCCAACCAACCTCGGATATTGGACTCTAACTACACTTCACTCTATCCCAGTTCCTCTTGCTGACCCTTAGGTGCTTCTTTATCCAAACTCTGCTTCTCAGGAGTATCATTTGTCTTGTTCTCCTTTTCTTCAGCATGTTCCTCCTTGTGCTCAGGTGATGAAATATTTTCTGATACTTCATCTCTTTGGGGAGATTTAACCTCTTTAGTTCCAATAGGTGACTCTGTAGATGCAACCAAGGGAGACTGCATCACCTTTTCAACTTCTACTTCTACAGTGTAAAGCTCACCCTCATGGAATTCCTCTCCTTTAGTATCTGGATGATCTTCAATTTTCTTAGAATCACCTGATTTTCCTTGAGCTTCATGGGAAGAAGGAACATCATCACACTTCTCCTCATGAGAAGTAACTGTAGAAGGATCTTCTTTGGGAACACTATCCTAAGGGGAAGGAGTCCTAGACTTCCTTCTGTATACCTATGTCTTTTTCCCTGAACTCTCTACATCTACCATAGGTGGACCCACTTCAACTCCATCCTTGGAACCTGCCTTTTGTGATAATCTTGCAACTCTCCTTCTTTTAGGCACAGGAACAATAACCTCAGAACTTTGCTTTTAAGTTTCTTCCCTACTGGGCATCCTACTCCTTGAAGTATGCCCCCTTTTCTTAGCAATGGGCTTTCTCTATTTTTTTGTTTCTTGGGCTTCCTACACCTGAACACCCTTAGTATTGATTTTGAAAGGGGAATCCACCTTACCCTTACCTTTAGGATCTTGCTCAGTTGACTCCTCAAAAGTGGAGTGAGGGTCCAAGTCTCCCATCAGATCATAGGTGCACTATACACCTTCATTTTCCAACTCCCACATTTTATGTTTTGGCCACATTCTGGTAAACTTGGTGACCGGACCCATTATCTTCAAGTTGATCAAGAACTTCCTTCACATTATATAACCTGAATGACTCAACTGGAAGGCGATAGAACTTCTTCTTTCTTACCTCCTATTCATCATTGCAGTTGGCCCAGTAGTCTTCCAACTCAACTTTATGGCTATATTCATTATTGGCCTTCTTTTGGGCTTCACCTGTTATGTCAAATCTCAACCTCTTGGAATGGAAAGATAATCCAAGAGTACTCATTTCCTCTTCTGAAGCCTGGGAAGAAATAATGGAAGGGAATGCCTCTCTAGTGCCTATCCTCAAAGGGAAGTCTCTGCCAAAACCAGTCTTATGTTTGTCTCTTTTGACAATGGCATCAAAATCACATATCTGTCAAGTGACCTCTAGAAGTAGGATATGATCAATGGGATACCTTGGAAGTCTGTATGGAGCCCTTTGAAAACCATCAACCCAAATGTATGAGAAGGTTGGGAATGGAATGAACCAAGCACCATATTTCTTGATGAGCTCCTTGGCTTGGTCTGAAATCCTCACATGCTCTACTCCCTGAAGTAATTTGGTGATATGCATGGTGAATGCATCATTCACCCTTTTGTAGCTCAAGCTTCCTAAATGTAATTGAGGATACACCTCATTGATAAAATGATGCCCAAAAACACCCTTGGTACTCAATCCCTTGTATGGATGAAATCTTGCAAGAGCATAGACCAAGTATGATGTCTTTGTGAAGGTCTTCGTTTATAGCACATTGGAAAATTGCTCATGAATCACTCTACTTATGACACCTACCCAATGATAGTCGGTATTTTCTTGTTCCATCCTCACAATAACATGGCATATCCAATTCTCAAACATACCAGCATTCTTCAATCCAACCACCCTGCTAAGGAGAGTTATGGCAGCATAATACTCCTTGAATTTTTCCTTGAATAACTACTTAGGTAGTTTAGAATAATGATACTTGGGCTTCTCCAGCCAGGAATTGATGAGCTACTGAGATTTTTCATTTTGGTCTTCATAGTACTCCTTGGTTGCTTCCATGTTGAATGGCACCACATGAGATCTATCTAGCATATCAAAAGTTTGAGCAATGGAGACAAAGTTCAATTTTGCCACAATCCTCCCTTGAGGACCAATAATTCTTTGTGTATCACTGTCATAGTGCCTGGCACACTCAAGGACCAACTCATAACACTACACTGTGGAAGGGAAACTAGCTGCATGCACCAATCCTGATTCTAACATTCTCTTAGCCACTAGAGGAAGATCTTGTACTGCCATTCTACCTTTGAAATCCTCATAATCCCATAGTCCAACATTCGGGTCTACTACCTCTGACCAGAGAGAAGTGATCTTACTCTCTAGGATTTTTCTCCTAATCTCCATCTTAATTCTTTCTACTTGAGACACTAAAGATCCCTCCATGTCACTCTTAGTCTTCTGAGCTGTTACCTTGCTAGATTCAACTTGCACTTGACAAATAAACCATAGTAAAGATCACACCCAGGTTAATCAATCAAAATCATCATTAAAACTTATTAAAAATCATATAGAATGATCATGTTAAACTTCAGGTTTCAGGACCATCCACGGAATCCAAGCCAAGGAGGAATTTTAGAGAATTCCAGGCCAGACAGATTCAATTGGAATGAATAAGAAAACACCAATTGGAAATTCAATCCGATCATTATTAATCAACAAACAACATGTGAGATCTCAAAATAGCATAAATAAATCATAAAATGCACCATCACTCATGAACACATCAAGCTATTTCATATTCCTTCATATTTCGTCAAATTCTGGGAAAATCTGCCAGAGATAGATTTCCACGAATGCAGAGACACTTTGCAAAATTCAGAAAAAATAAGGAATCAAGGATTTTGGGAAAATATGGAGCCGACAAAAATCCATGGATAAGGTAAAACTCTGAGAGTATGCGAATTTCGGGAAAACAAAGGGGATCAGGAAAATTTGAACTTTGACACTAAATGATGATTTGCTCAGACCAATGGATAGATCACAAATTTCAAGAATCTAGGCCTAAGAGAGGTTTGATATGGGCCTTCCATAGGTTTTCTTAGAATTCCTTGCCAATTTGAAAGCATACTAAAGTTAAAAGGTGATGCCCTAAGTCAAACCCTACAAATTTTCCATTAATGCATAGGCAAGCTCAATATTCAATCATTTCAACTGCTAAGTAATTACTAGGGGAAATCATGACTCTCAAGCAAGACTCCTCATAATACAACAAAGAAAAAAAGCTCAGAAATCACTTGGAAGACTATAAATCAAATGATGTTATGCAACCCTAGCCATGAAATGATCAAACATTCAAGAATTTAGACCCCAATAAACTCTATAATATCAAAGTGTTATCCACAGTCATCAATCAAAAGCAGGGAAATCGAATACATACCATTTGATGCAGCAGAAATTGAATGATGTAGAAAATACCAGTTTAATGGTATCCATCAAAGAACAGCGCCAAAAATGCTCAGGAAATCACCACTTAAATTGAACAATTCATAAAATCAACACTTCAAATCAAATCAAATACTTCCAAGAATGTACTCCTTAGCTTAATCGATGTCAAAAAATAAAGAATAATGGCACAAGATTGATCAAAAATTGGTTTAAATGCATCCCTTGCAAGGTATGAGTGACACTAATGCCGCTGACAAGACATCCAAGAAAACCCGGGAACCTGACGATAGGACATAATTTAGAAAAATCTGGTCCACACGGAATTCCACGAAGACTAAAAATCTCTGAACCAGAGTGCTCAGCTAGAGTCTGAGTAGGATTCAAGAAAATCTGGCTGGGGTGGAAAGTCCCGAATTTCAGTGAAAACTTGAACCTAGCTCAAAACTAAAGATTTTCAATGTGCAACTTAGGGAAATCACTTAGGACAGCAAGATAAACATTTAAGCACATGCCAAGGCAAGATAAAATCTTAAAATGAAAGGGCCAAGACACCAAAAACCAAAGTGAAAGAGGGTCCCTACTTTTAGTGGGGCATGTGTACAAAAACTGCACAACAAATGATGACTCTGCTGGGAAATTCTTTAGAAAATTTGATGATGAACATGAATTGAGAACCCAGAATCTCTGGTTTTAGTCTCACTATCAGACAAAAAAATCAAAATGCAAAGATTAAAGAATAAGAACCAAGGGGTAGACCAAACCTTCCATAAACTGAAAATCGAAAGTGTGTGCATATGAGTTCATTTCCTTCCTTGAGCTACTACAAAAACCAAGTTCAATCAGGATAGGCTACGTAAAGATTCTAACTTCAAAAGCAACCTAGATAGGGCCTCGCTACCAGGCAGGCGTCTATAGCCCCGATGAGGTTATCACTGTGACTCTCCTGAACATAGCTCTATTGCCAGTCAAGCGTCTATAGCCCCGATAGAGATATTCAAATACTCTCGATAGATTGAATTCATTCTCTTAATTTTTAATATTTCACTTTTCTTTCTTTTGATATTCTTTTGTGTGTCACTTTTTCATTTCAACCTGTGAACAATGAAGTTCACACTCAGGGCTAAGAACCATAGTGGCGCTGAAGTAGAAATATGATTTTTCACCTTAAAAAAACTTCACAAGGGTCCTACAATAGCATCAAGAATCTTAAGATGTGTGAAATATACAAGATTTCAGAATATTTCAAATTAAAATCAAAACTAGTGACCCACCTTCTATAAATTAAACATTTAGACTATTTGGCAATAACAAAGACTTCAACCATCCTTTCAAGACACAAGACTAGAGTCCACCACTAAAATAGTTAGAACAGTCCTAGATAATAATATATGTTCCATCAGGTGCCACACATCTAGAAGAGAACAGGAAAACCTCCAAAGCAAGAGCAAACCTACACTAACCAAAACAAGAAAAATCCAAGCAGAAAGGGAAACCTAATCTAACCAAAGCAAAGTGAAATGGACAAAACATAAAAGAAACCTAATCTAACTATGTACATGAAAAGAGCTGAAAACAACTCAAGACTGGAAATAATGCTTCAAATACTACCCATTGACAGGCAGTGGGATGTCCTCTCTAGTGAGAGTTTTCAAACGGAAAGCATTATCTCCTAGGATTTTTGAAATCTGGTAAAGGCCAAGTCAAAGCTTACCAAATTTTTCATGATCCCCCTTATGGTCATGGGATTTATCTTAGTAAAGAACCAAATCAGAAATCCTAAAAGCTTTTACCTTGGCTCTTTTATCAAACCATCTCTTGACTACCCCCTGATGTTTGGCAAAGTTTTCCAGGGCTTCATCTCTTTTTTCCTCAAGGTGTAATAATTCAGCAAGTCTGGCCTCACATTTATCTCCCTCATCATAATAGTCATTAATGAACTATAAGGTAGGGATTTTCAACTGAATAGGAAACACAAGCTCTAACCCATAAACTAGGTCGTAAGGTGACATCCCTATAGAAGTCTTATTTCTTGTATAATATTCCTAGAGAGAAAATCTGAGTTGGGTGTGCCAATCCTTAGGATTTCTTTCTAATAGTTTGTGAATAACAGTCAGGATATTTTTGTTGGAAGACTCAGCCAAACCATTACCCTGAGGGTAATAATTGGATGCAAATTTAATGACAATACCATGATCAAAATCCCAATTACAAAACTTCAAAGATGAAATTCAGGATGATTATCACAAACTAAAGACATTGGACATCCAAAATGGTTAATGATACATGATTTGATGAAATTAATTACCACCTCAAAAGTGCATTGCTTGCAAGCAAGAGCCTCATTCCCTCTAGTAAAATAATCAGTGACAGTAAGGATATACCTGTGACCTATAGAGGAAGGTAGATTGATTGGACCTATGAATTCCATCCCCCACTATGCGAAAGGTTTTACCTCAAAGACTGGTTGGAGTGGGAGTGTTGTATACTTCTCTCTGGTCACTGCAGTCTAACACACATGACAAGTTCTGACATGGTTGTGTGTGTACTTGAACAATGTAGGCCAATAGTAACCTGCTCTTAGAATCTGGTTTGTTGTTGAAGGTGTTGATCCATGGCCTGTACCATATCTGTTGTGAAATTCCAACATCACTCTTTCAGACTCTGCCTTTCCTAAGCACCTTAAGTAAACACCCTCATGATTTTTTTTATATAGAAAAACTTTCTTCAGCATGAAACTGTCACTCTTTAAGTGCAATGCCCTTCTTTGTATTGCATTAAGATGATCAGGGCATCTCTGAGTTAGGAGATAATGAACGACATCATCATACCATTCACTAGGAGAAACATCCTCTAGGTTGTAATGTTGGGCTGCAAGATCAGGGCCTACCTCTGCCATTGTCTTTGTTAGTCCTTGCCCTCTTACTAGCTTCATGGGATGAATCTCAATGTCATACTCTTGTAACATAGTTACCCACTTAGCTCTGTGCTCTCATAGCTCATTTTGTATCAACAACACCTTAACTGTAGGATCATGAACTATGGCAATGACCTTGTTTCTAAGGATATAATGTCTAAACTTCTTTATAGCCTTGACTAAGGCATAGACCTGCTTTTCCACACTTGGGTATCTCAGCTCTGCATCCTTCAATGGTGCACTCATGAATGTGATGGGATGTTCATTGCCTTGGTCAGAGTTTTGAGTTAACATAGCAGCACAAGAGTGATCAGAAGCAAATGAATATATATAGAATTGCTTAGCATAGTCTAGAATCACCAAAACCGAAGCTTCAACAATAGCCCTTTTTATCTCTGAAAATTCTTCCTTTGCTTCTATATTCCATTTGACTTTGGCCTCTTGATTCAACATAGCATTTAGTGGCTTGACTATTTTTGTGAATCTAGTGATGAACTTCCTGACCAAGTTGATCTCTCCAAAGAATGATTTCATTTCTTTTTTGCTAGTAGGTGGTGGGATCTTGAGTATAGCTTCTATTCATTCTGGATCAATGGCAATTCCTTTCTCAAATAGAACATGTCCCAATAATTTACCCTCTGTAACTCCAAAGATGCATTTCTTTGGATTGAGAGATATCCCAAAATCTCTGCATTTCTGAAAAACCTTACACAAATCTATGATATGATCACCTCTCTTCTTGGAAAATACTGTAAGATCATCCATATAAATGATTATGCACTTACCAATTATGTCTTTAGAGGAAATATCCATGGCTCTTTGGAATGTGGCTCCAACATTAATCAATCCAAAGGGCATCCTCCTATAGGAAAAAGTGCCCCACTTGGTGGTGAAAGTAGTCTTGTGCCTGTCCTCATACTACACCATGACTTGGTTGTATCCTGAATAACCATCCAAGAAAGAAATCATCTGAGATCCATTGACAATCTAGTCCACTTCATCTAGTGAGGGAATTGGATAATTATCCTTTTCTGATGCTCTGTTTACCTTCCTGAAATATACACATAGCTTGATTTCACCATTTTTCTTTCACACTAGAACCAGGTTTGCAACCAAAGTTGAGTGTCTAACAGGAAATATGATTCTCACGAATAGTAATTTCTGCATTTCCTTCTGTATTATGGGTTCTAATAAGGCATTGATAGGCCTTTGCCTCTGTCTAAAAATTTTTACTCCTGGATTGAGAGGGATAGTATGGGTTATGATTGATGTATCATAAGTCTTTAAGTCTTCATAAATCCAAGCTATCACATCTGGATATCTATGTAGTACATCGATTATTCCTTTCTTTTCTTTTGGAGTGCACACTTTGCCAAAAAAGATATTTTTGACATCATCCTGACATCCCATATTATATTTGTCACACTGTCCACTGATGGACTCTTTCTTGGCATCCTATTCTTGATCCTTGACCTTGTGCAAATCAAAGATCCTTTCTAATTGCACCATTCCTCTAGGAATTATATTGGTCTCCAGATTAATTAACCCTCCCAAATCCATTTCTGCTTCTTTGAGTTTAGTTTCATCAATGATTTGGGAAGCAAAGACATCTGTACTTGTAATAAAATCTAAGATATGCTTGTCATCTTCAAATACCTAGAAGTTGGTGACATTATCAGGTACTGAGGGTACTGGGGTTAGTTCCATAGTAAACTTCTTTAACCCAGAAAGAGACAGAGGTTGTAATGTACTAGCTGCCTGGGCAAGGGAATCAACTATTTGATTTTTACATCATGGAATCAACTGAATATTGAAGGAATCAAATCCTTCAATAAGATCCCATACTCTGTGTCTATACTTAGTCATTCTTCTATCACGAACAAGAGTATTTTCTCCAAACTTGCTTGACTAATAACTCAGAATCCCCACAAACTTGCAAGATCTTAACTTTTTTCCTTAATGCCATTAACAATCCTTGCACCAAAGCCTCATACTCTACTATATTATTCGTACAATGAAACTGAAGTCTATGAGCAGCAAAGAAAGTCTTACCTCTTAGACTAATTAGTTCAAAACCTGCCCCAACTCCTTGGTTTGATTTGGATCCATCAAATCTTAGTGTCCAACAACCAACAACTACAAACTTCTTTGCAGTATCTCTTGCATTGTTGTTGCAGGATGGTTCTTCAAAAAGTATCACCTTTTTCCCTTTGGGATCCTCTTGGACATTCTGGATATTAATCTTGACTGCTGGAGTGGGGTTGATACACCTCTGTATTTGTTCCACTGCAGCTTGGCACAAGCAATAGTCTAGTTTTGAATGGGAAGCATTATGCACCTTGCACCAATTAGGCAAGAGTAGTTCCTCAAAATTCATTCCTCTTCCTAACTGAACCCGATCTTCAATGCACTTCTGAATGAATTCTTGAAAATTTTCTAGCAAACCCAGCTAGCTATCTTCCAGATCATCATCATTTTCACCTGATTCCACCAAGGATTTAATACCACTGGATTCTACTGGGAGACCAGCAGGTGTTGTGTGGAACATGAGAACTTCTTCTACATCTGACTCCTCAAGAGGGGCTGCAAGCACATAGTTTCCCATACTTACTTCTGATATCAGAACTTTAGTAGAGGTATTTTGATATTCTGTAATCATGTATTTCATTATAGTTTCTCTTTCGATTCTAATCTAGTTTGGCATTCCCTTCCAGGGAAGCCACATGTGAGAGTGATCAGTTGAGACATATCCATTCAAGGCTCTGGTAAAGTATCCTCCCAAGATTAGACCATAGGCATCAGGTATATCAGCCACCTGTATATTAATAACCTACTGAACTCTAAGATCAGAAGCAATATGCATATGAATCATATTTAACTTGCCCACAACATTGACTTCAGTCCTATCCAATTGTGTAACTTTCTTTTGAGAATCAGTAGGAGTACTACCCATATCTCTACAGACACGAAAAGGCATAACATTGGTTGAAGCACTAGAATCCAACAAACAATTATGCAAATTCTTACCAAATATGCAAATAGAAATCAAGAATGGAGGTGTGTCTATCTTCCCTTGAAATAGAGTTAAGGGAGTATCCACTTGAGCAACTTGAGTTTTTTCCTTCTCTTTTCCCTTATCCCTAGGAGGCACGTGGACTTGATTATGACTCTAATTTTTCCTTCCTACTGATTGAGAACTAGATGCTCTATTGACACTTTCGCTAACTGATTTATCTTGTGACATAGAATTTGCATTATAAGCTCCTAGAACTGCACTCCTAATGGTTGGAACTCTTAATAACTCAAATGCAGATAAACTTACCTTTAATTTTTTGAGTTCTTCAACAACATACATGGCTAGTTTTCTCTCACTCAGATCAGTAGGGGTCTCCTTTGGGTATTCCATCACCTTTTCCTTGTTCACATCAATACCTCTCCCTTTTGGTAGGTCCATATGTCCTTGATCTTGAGATAAATATTGTCTGGAAACCTGAGGCAGTGATGGATTATTGCTAGCATTAGGATCTGGAGGAGTGCTAAAATTGTTCGTTGGAATGGAAGTAGTGAAGGGGCTTCCAACCTGTGGACGTCTATGTGGCAATTCCCTCAAGTCATACTTCTTGATAGATCTTTGGAAGGTCTGCACTTCTTCAACATAAGTCTCTTCTTCATCCCTAGGGCCATTTTCATTTGCTAGATTCTCATCGAATAACTGTGTAATTTCATCCCCATTACATACCTGGTTTGCCTCTTCATTCAACTAGTCAGATTCCTCTTCAGGTACATTCTCTTTACTTTGTGGAAAAGGAGCATGATTCAGTACCAACACTGGTGAATCATAAGGAGTAGATGGAACTATTTCTTGACTACCTACATTGTTCTTCAATTCATACTGGAAAATTGAAGCTTCCGTTTGGAATTCTTGACAATCTAACTCAGAATGTTGACTCATTTTATGGAGCCTACACCATCCTGATAAAGCAACCTCGACTAGATATACACCATTAGGAGGCTTCTCTTGATTAACTAGCTGATTGACAAGCTGATTAATTGGTTGATCCAATGGGGTGGGGACTCCTCCATTGTTAGGCCCTGTGTTCCAAGTCTTGTTCTATCCTGGTGGTTGCCTCCTATCGAACCCTTGTCCACCACCTTGCCCTCGATCAAAGTTCTAGCCTGAGGATTGTCCTTTATCATAGTTCTATCTTCTATCATTATTATACCCTCTATCATTACTATATCCACTTTCATTGTTGTATCCCCTTTCATTATTGTATCCTCTTTCATGACATTTCCCTCTATCAAAGTGTTGTCCTTGTGGATTTTCTCTGTTCTGATTGGACTGCATATTTCTCTAAGCAGCTTGTAACTAGTTGTTCTGGTTCCTCAAGTAAGTCACCTCCATATTCAGCTTCTTTACTTGTTCAGACAATTCATCCAGTCTCTCCTTGTCAAGATTACTATATGGAGGTTGATTCACATTATTTTTGGAATATCCTGCTGCAATATTGGAATTTAATGATTGGTTTAATATTTCAGAGTTTTGCAGATACGTGGGAAAACTATCCTGAGGCTATATATGAAGAGGTTTATTCACATTTTGCTGAGGATAGCTAATTGTGGGTTAAAATTGTCTCATAGGAGATCCTAGGTGAGGGACCAGAGGCAACTGAGGTACCAGATTCATGAGAGGAGTATGGTTGGTAAGAGCCTGGTTGAGAGCTAGAACTTGTCTAGGGTGAGCAATGGTTCCTAATGAGGGTAAAGGCCCAGAAATTTTTTCCTTAAAGCAGTGCTAACCTTCACAGCTTTTGCATATGCATCAAGTAGATTAACAGGAGGGTTATTACTCCACTTCATAAAGGTAGCTATCAGGCTGTCAAGTCCCTCATAATAGACTTCTAAAGTAGTAGGCTCATCAATAGCATAAGGGGCCTGTAGTTTGGTATAGGCATGATGAAACCTATTGTTAAAAGATGATATAGGTTCATTGACCTCTCTCTTAACATTAGTGAATGAGAGATAAAGCTCATTGGGGCTGATGGGAATCTAAAACTTCTACAAGAATGCAGTCTCTAGCTCAGTACAATGTTGGATAGACTCAACAGGTAAATGATTGTACCAATATAATGCATCCTCCCCCAATGAATAAGGATAGAGTCTGCATGCTACATCCTCATGGTTTATCCCTCTATCCTTAAGGCCAGTCTGAAAGATCTTGATGTGTTCCTCAGCAGTTCTATTGGGATCATTAACATGGAATTTTGAACAAAAGTGTTCAGGGTTTTTGGGGATGACATTATAATTGGTGAAACTCAATGGAGATGGGTTATTAGCCAGGAAAGCCATTGGTGGAGGTGGGGGTGGTAATGGTTGATTTATGACTAGTTGAGGTTGTGGAGTGGGAATGCCCTCATACTCAGACTCAGATGAACCTGATGAAGATGGGAATGATGGAGATGGCTAGACAAATGATGATTCTCCCCTTCTGTTGGTCCTTCTTGACATAGTAGGGACTGGTAATTCCTGAAATTCCTCCTCTCATGGAGTGGATCAGGTTTTTCTTCTGAATATTTCAGGAGAGATAGCGTTCAAAAATATATCCAGCTTGCTTATTCAGGCCCTCCTTCTAGTGCCAATATGTTGATGATGTTCTCTGCACAACAATAACTCAGATAGAATATAATATCCTATCTCTCTTGAAAGGTAAATCTCTATCAACAAGCCTCAAGAGATAACCCCAAGGTCTCTAATGTCAGGTCTTGACAATGCGTAAACAACTCAGTGATAAATGTGAAAATGTTGGTAATGACAATGGGACCTTACTACAAGAAAAATACCGAATCTTAGATTTATTAGATCTAGCAATATGATGATACTTCAATCCTAAATTTAACTTGAATGATGAAATAAATAACAAAAGATATAAGGTTTCAAAGAAATTTCTAGATCTAACACTAAACCTAAGATTAACAATGCAAATGATGAAATACTTGGAATGGACCAATCCCTCGAAAACTAATTTCTAGTTGACCCAGATGGATCTGCAATCTTATAGAAATAGTGCAATCTTCTAAGGTGTTAATATTTTCATATCATGAAAATTCATTCAAACAACCCTATTGCAATTGAAATGAATAAACCCTCACAATTGAACAAAGCACAATGAATATAAAGTCCAAGCTAACTTTGCAAAGCAACTAACAATTAGTTGGTTGCAAAAAGTATGGACCAAGGATTGCTGCAACACTTCAAATATAAAATCATAAACATCATTGAATCAAATCTAATTCAGAATGTCAACTTCCCTCAAAGAAATTCTAGAGATAGAATAACAAGAACCATGCAAGATAAGAAGAAACACAAGTATGGAAGAAAATCACAATGTCATTACTTGCATCAAATTATCCACTATAGCAACAATTCCACCTTTCGATTACAATATTTACTTGAGAACAACTACTTGCTAACTCCTGCTCTACTTAATTCACTTCTACACTAGCTATCTCTCTATTCATCTATGCCTATCTTAAACCTTTACAAAAGAGGAAAAATTCCATATTAATAGAAAATCCCAAAACATGTCGGCCTAGTGAGGGTTTTACAATAATATTTGGCCACAAAACAAGTCAACCAAGAGAAATTCAAAATGAGATAAAATATGCATTAAATGCATGAACTTCATCTAGGTCAGCCTGGGATCTCCAATGCAGCTCAGACCAATGCATGCCAAAATAATAGGGAAGCACAAATCTTGACATAGTCCATCATTAACTATCTTCCCCTTTGTCTTTATTTTGATCCAGCATTTCATGAACCTTCAAAAGCACCCTATCCAAGTTGGCCATAGGTGGTAAATGAAAAACCTTAAGTTGACTCTCAATTGATGTAATTTCTTCCCTTAATTATTTCACCAACTTATCCCACTCAACCTTATATGTTAGGTATTTATCAATAACAACAATGTAGGTGGCCGCATCATCTAACTAGTGTTTAGTAACATAATCATCACTGACTGGAGCATAAACATCATGCCACCACCTTCTCAACTGCTCCAAACTCAAATACTTAGGTGCAATCTTCCTTCTCCCTGTCATAATCTCTATGAAAGCAATGCAGCCATTATAAACACCAGTTACGGTATCATCAATTTTCCTCCTCTGCTTGTAAATATTCTTTAGAACCTTTTGCCTAATTCACAATGCCGCAAACCACTCCCAAGGTTTAGCAACTCTATAGGAAGGAAAAAATTTATCATTTACTAGCTTATCCTTGGTATACTCCATGATGGTTTTAGTTTTTTGTAGCAGGAGGTCTGTATCTTATTTGTTCTGAGCCGGTACCTCCTACAACCAATCGATTGACCTCATAGCATCTTTTCCAGATGATAGAATGTCTCTGATAGCATCATTTCCTTTAGTTCGCACCCCTTGCAGCCAATTTTCTATGGCAAGAGTGGAAGCCTTCATTCTTTCGATCTCAGTAATAGTTTCCTGGGGTAAGGGTTTTGTAGCATAGGATGAGGGGTTTATATATTGCAATGGTTTCATCAGATCCTCCAAGTATTTCTTGAGTTTTTCATTTTCTTTCTTTAGCTCCTACTTAGTTTGAATTTCTTTCCTTAATCTCCCTAGGATAATTGTACTAGAACCCTGATAATCTTCAATGTCCTACTCAACGAAGGTAGGCCCTAAATTGATAGCCTACACATTATAATATTTTGTAGTTACCTCATCCCTATTCTTGTCTAGAGCAGGAGTTGCAATATGGACCACTCTATTACTTGCGTCATTTCTTTCAATCTTTGAAATGACCCTGGCCTTCTTCTTACCTTTATCCTTTCCAATCTTGGCCAGCAACTCATCCCAGTTAGGTGGAGTATCCTCCATAACAACCTACTTTCTCTTAATTTCCTTGTCCAACCAACTTGGGACAGTGGACTCTAACTGCACTTCGCTTTGTTTCACTTCGTCTTGTTGACCCTTAGGTGCTTCTTTATCCAAACTTTGCTTCTGAGGAGTCTCATCTATCTTGGTCTCCTTTTCTTCAGCATGTTCCTCCTTTTGCTCAGGTGATGGAATATTTTTTGATACTTCCTCTCTTTGGGGAGATTTAACCTCTTCAGTTCCAATAGGTGACTCTACATATGCAACCAAGGGAGACTGCATCACCTTTTCAACTTCTTCTTCTACATTGTAAAGCTCATCCTCAAGAAATTCCTCTCCTTCAGTATCTGGATGATCTTTAATTTTCTCAGATTCACCTGGTTTTCCTTGAGCTTCATGGGAAGAAGGAACATCATCACGTTGCTCCTCATGAGAAGTAATTGGAGGAGGATTTTCTTTGGGCACACTATCCTTAGGGGAAGGAGTCCTAGACTTCCTTGTGTATACCTGTGTCTTTTCCGTTGAACTCTCTATGCATCTACCACAGGTGGACCCACTTCAACTCCATCCTTGGAACCTGCCTTTTGTGATAATCTCACAACTCTCCTTCTTTTAGGGACAAGAACAACAACCTCAGGACTTTGCTTTTCAATTTCTTCCCTACTGGACTTCCTACTCCTTGAAGTATGCCCCCTTTTCTTAGCAATGGTCTTTCTCTATTTTTTTGTTTCTTGGGCTTCCTCCACCTAAACACCCTTAATCTTGATTTTGGAAGGGGAATCCACCTTAACCTTACCTTTAGGATCTTGCTCAATTGACTCCTTAGAAGTGGAGTGAGGGTCCAAATCTCCCATCAGATCATAGGTGCACTGTACACCTTCATTTTCCAATTCCCACATTTTATGTTTTAGCCACATTCTGTTAAACATGGTGATCGAAAGCATTATCTATCCTTGCTCTATCTTTTCTTCTTCTAACCAATCGACATCACCAATTCGCCTATCCTTTACTGCCTCATAAGCATGACCTTGAATTAGGTCTTCATCATCTTCTAGTTGATTAGGAACTGCCTTCACATTATATAACCGGATTGGCTCAACTGGAAGGTGAGAAAACTTCTTCTTTCTTACCTCCTATTCATCACTACAGTTGGCCTAGTAGTATTCCAACTCAACTTTATGGCTATATTCCTTAATGGCCTTCTTTTGGGCTTCACCTGTTATGTCAAATATGGACCTCTTGGAATGCAAACATAAGCCAAGAGTACTCATTTCCTCTTCTGAAGCCTGGAGAGAAATAATGGAAGGGCATGCCTCTCCAGTGCCTATCCTCAAAGGGAAGTCTCCACCAAAACTAGTCTTATGTTTGTCTCTTTTAACAATGGCATTGAAATCACATATCTATTGAGTGACCTCCAAAAGTAGGATATAATTAGTGGGATAACTTGGAAGTTTGTATGTAGCCCTCTGATAGCCATCAACCCAGATGTATGAGAAGGTTGGGAATTGAATGAACCAAGCACCATATTTCTTGATGAGCTCCTTAGGTTGGTCTGAAATCCTCACATGCTCTGCTCCCTAAAGTAATCTGGTGATATGCATGGTGAATGCATCATTCACTCTTTTGTAGCTTGAGCTTCCTAATTGCAATTGAGGATATACCTCATAGATAACATCCTGCCCAAAAACACCCTTGGTACTCAATCCCTTGTATGGATGAAATCTTGCAAGAGCATAGACCAAGTATGAGGTCACTATGAAGGTCTTTGTTTGCAACACATTGGACAATTGCTCATGAATCACTCTACTTGTGACACCTGCCTAATGATAGTCAGTCTTTTCTTGTTCCATCCTCACAATAACATGGCACATCCAATTCTCAAACATACCAACATTCTTCAATCCAACCACCCTGCTAAGAAGAGTGATGGCATCATAATACTCCTTGAATTTTTCCCTAAATAACTACTTAGGAAGTTTGGAATAATGAGACTTGGGCTTGTCCAGCCAGGAATTGATGAGCTGTTGATATTTGACATTATGTTCTTCACAGTACTCCTTGGCTACTTCCATGTTGAATGCCACCACATGAGATCTATCTAGCATATCAAAAGTCTGAGCAATGGAGATAGGTTTCAAGTTTTCCACAATCCTCCCTTGAGGACCAATAATTCTTTGTGTATCATTGTCATAGTTCCTGGCACACTCAAGGACCAACTCATAACACTGCAATGTGGAAGGGAAACTAGCTACATGCGCCAATCCTGATTCTAACATTCTCTTAGCCACTAGAGGAAGATCTTGTGCTGCCATTCTACCTTTGAACTCCTCATAATCCCATAGTCCAACGTTCATGTATGTTACCTCTAACCAGATAGAAGTGATCTTACTCTCTAGGATTTTTCTCTTGATGTCTATCTTAATTCTTTCTTCTTTAGACACTGAAGATCCCTCCATGTCACTATTAGTCTTCCCAACTATTACCTTGCTAGATTCAACCTGCACTTGACAAAAACACCATAGTAAAGATCACACCAACAAAGGTTATTCAATCAAAATCATCATTAAACCTTATTAAACTTCATATAGAATGATCATGTTAAACTTCAGGTTTCAGAACCATCCACGAAATCCAAGCCAGGGAGGAATTTTGGAGAATTTTGGGCCAGATGGATTCCAACAGAATGAACAAGAAAACACCAATTGGTAATTCAATCCAATCATTATTAATCAACAAACAACATGTGAGATCTCAAAATAGCATAAATAAATCATAAAATGCACCATCACTCACTAACACATCATGCTATTTCATATTCCTTCATATTTCGTCAAATTCCAGGAAAATCCACCAGAGACGGATTTCCACGAAGGTAGAGACACTTTGCAAAATTCAGAAAAAATAGGGAATCAAGGATTTTAGGAAAACCCGACCCAGCAAAATTCCGTGGATAAGGTAAAAATCCGAGAGTATGCAAATTCCAGGAAAACAAAGGGGATCAGGAAAATCCAAACTTCGACACTAAATGGTGATTTTGCTCAGACCAATGGATAGATCACAAATTTCAAGAATCTAGGCCTAAGACAAGTTTGATATGGACCTTCCATAGGTTTTCTTAGAATTCCTTGCTAATTCGAAAGCATACTAAAGTTAAATGGTGATGCCCTAAATCAAACCCTACAAATCCGCCATTAACGCACATGCAAGCTCAATATTTGTTCATTTCAACTGCTAAGTCATTACTAGGGGAAATCACGACTCTCAAGCAAGACTCCTCATAATGCAAGGAAGCAAACAAGCTCAGAAATAACTTGGAAGACTATAAATCAAATCATGTTATGCAACCCTAGCCATGAAATGATCAAACATTCAAGAATTCAGACCCCAATAAACTCTATAAGATCAAAGTATTATCCATAGTCATCAATCAAAAGAAGGGTAATCAAATACATACCATTTGACATAGCATAAATCAAATGAGGAAAAAAATACCAATTTTATGGTGTCCAACAAAGAATAGCGGCAAAAATGCTAAGGAAATCACCACTTAAATCGAACAATTCATAAACTCAACGCTTAAAATAAAATTGAATACTTCCAAGAATGCACTTCCCAACTCAATCAATGACAAACAATAAAGCATAATGGCACAAGACTGATCAAAAATTGGTTTAAATGCATCACTTACGACAGTACGAGTGACATTAATGTCGCTGACAAGACATCTAGGAAAACCCGAGAACTCGATGACAAGACGAAATTCAGAAAAATATGGTCAACACGAAATTCTGCGAAGACTGAAAATCTCTAAACCAGAGTGCTTAGTCAGAGTTCGAGCAGGATCTGGGAAAATACAGCTGAGGTGGAAAGTACTGAACTTCAATGAAAACCCGAACCTAGCTCAAAACTAAAGATCTTCAATGTGCAACCTAGGGAAATCACTTAGGCCAACAAGATAAACATTTAAGCACATGCCAAGGCAAGATAAAATATCAAAATGAAAGGGCCAAGACACCAAAAACTAAAGTGAAAGAGGGTCCCTGCTTTCAGTGGGGCGTGTGTGTAAAAATTGCACATCACCAATCAATTTGCAAACTATTCACATATTAAGGACCATTTAACTAACTTGTAGTCATACGTTACTTCATATGTTGTAGGTTGTGTATGTGTGCCAATAAATCCTGATGATTGTGAGAACTTTAATCCTACAAGTGTACCCAATCTTTCTCAAGTAAAAGTCTTACCTTATTTTATAGTACTTTAAATGGTTAATTGAAGGCGCTTCTTTAGATTTGAGATAGTTGATCCCTAGATTAAAATATGGTATTAGATGGGTAGTATAATGAGAAAACTAAGGTCCATTGAACATAAATTATGAACATAATTTACTGGACTATGAATAGTGTTCTAATTATAATTATTTTCTCCTTTACCTACCTCTACATTAATGAAAAAGATAGCAGATATTGGAAGTTCATTACATGTCTCATGTATGTGTTAGTATTTTAATTTTGTTTAAGTTGTTCAAGAACTTGATTAGGTCAAGAATATGTTCTACAAGCTCTGTTCTCTTGACACTGCTCAACATTTTCCCTACACATTTTCTCTTCAATCTAGATGTTTCTTAACTCCTTCCCTTGTTAGCCCTTGGTTGTTCTCAAGTGTAATGCTTTTTCTATGCATCTTGCAATCTATATGCATGATCAGTCATCTCTTATGAAGCATGGATAACCTTTCATGGAAATGTTGTTGTAATTAGACAATTGCCATTGTGAGAATAATCATTTAATTTGTATGGAAGTAAGTCTTTTTCATATTATTTGACTTGGTATTGTAAACTTGTATTTGCAAGATTCTCTAGGGGGGGACAACAGAACTATGATGATAGGTAGAGTTGTACAACACCATAAATCATTTGGCATTATCAATATATTGCTTATAGAATACTCTCATGTGCAAGTCAAATTGAATGTGCAATAACAATTGGTCTCAAATTCAAATATGAATATAAGTACATTATACACAAGAAGATGGTATCTATTCTATGATTTAAAGAACCCCAAAATAAGAAAATTAATAGGTTCCATTTGTTTACTTTCTCTTAGACACTTGTTTAATCGACGAGACCATTAGAATGTCCTGTTGATAACCAGCAGTGTTCAAAACTCTTGAAGAGGTCAGATCCATGTGACATTGGATCTATCTTGTAGACGGAAGTCATCGACAAGACATGGACTATCAAAGTGAGTTTTCTATCCCGTGTCGATGATTGATCTCTCACCAATGGGTTGGATTTGGTGGTCATCACCAAGAGTCTCCACAATCGTACATTTCAATGAATATTTTTTTAAAAAATTGCATTTTTTCATCGCAATTTTGACAAAGGCCACTGATGAATCACCGAAAAGGTCCAACGAAGTTGTTATAGCTGCAACGAAGGCTTCGTTGTAACTCCTTTCTCATTTTGTCGAAATGGCGACAAACTTCTGATGTTTTTTCGATGCTTTAGAAGAGCCATTGCAATTGCATTTTGGTTGTAATTCGTTAATGGATAAATGAAGTTTTCATCTATATTCCAATGAACATCTGAGTCATTTTATGATGTTGATGACTAACAAATCTGCACCATTATTTTGACATTTAATTCGTTGTTAGAATTTTGACAAAAAAATAGCGACAATTTTTTTTCGTCAATTCATCGATTGTCTGACAAATTTTTGTCGAACGATTGACAAATGTTCATTGAAAAATGGATTCAAACTCAGTAGTGTTAGATGCATACAAATACATACACACTCACATATACAAATACATCAGAGACACATATATCGACACAAAACTTTGTCAAGATACTGTATGCACTTAGAACATTCAAAACAAGATTAGAACAAAATTTTATTAAAAAAGACTCATAGATACATCTAAATATTGAAATTTGCATGCATATATGCAAACATATCCATTACAGACACATCTATCTACATACATCTATATCAAAAAGTTTGCATGCAACATATGAAATCGACAAGAAGAAAATAACTATATTAATATTAAAAAAAAGTCACATATACATATGAATATTGAAGTTTGCATGCATATATGCATACAAATCCATTATAGACACATATATCTACACACATATGTATCAAAATGTTGTATGCACTCAGAAAATTGAATTACATGCATATATATTTATGTATATTCATACATAAATGTATACATGCATACAACCATGTCCACAAGTATATATAAGAACAACTATAAATACTGATACATCTATTAAATGGGACAACATAACTATATAACCAAACAAAATAAAATAAAATTAGGAACATACACTTAAAGTAGAACAAAACTATAAGCAACATAAATAATATGAAAGAAAACAAGTGTATCTTCTTTTGTTAAACATTATAAGTTATACTTCATTGTCTTAATATATAACTAGTTAAACGAATAACAAAGCAATATCAGTAGAAAGGAAAGGACTTCTGATGTGACAAGCACTACAAAGAAAGAAAATGAAACAAATTTCCAGTCAAGAAAAACTATAACAAATATCCAATGTCACAATTAGGCATGGTTTTTTTGGCATTCAAGGAAGTACGAAAACTATCTCTGGAGACTCTTGCACGATAGGGGAAATAGAAAAAAAACTGACAACTTGCACTTAGCTTCAAAGTTAATTCTTGCAACTTTGGCTATTGTTGTTTTAAGTCTTGTTTCTAAATTATAGGTCTGAGTTTTAATAAGAACAATGAAAAAAATGAGGTGTAGGTGACACCATTGATAATGGAATCAACAGTCATTGTAGTAGAAGACTCATATTGCAACATGTAAAGCTCTTTTGCTGACATGTATAATAAGCTTGTTGTAGCCTCAAAAAAAGTAGTAGCCCAAATATTGCCTGCGTGGTCTTCCATCTTTAGCTGCAATAAATATCAAAAGTTACAATCAACTATTGTTGTCATACATTTAGGGAAGAACCATGTATTTTTCTTAGACTCTTCACACTTTTCATTGCATTGTCTACCATTGGCCTGCAATAGACATGCAGTGTAAAAAAATGCATCAAATTTAATATATTTTAATGTTTCCTTGACAATAGCTTGCAAAGTTTCTAGCAAGCCAAGGTAGTAATCCAAGATATATGCAATAGTGACTCTCCCATTTCCCAAAGAAACCTTTCGAGGCACTCTCCAGGAGGGCTTAATGGTAGGTGGATCAATATGCCCTCATTGGATCAATAGTTGTGCTTCTGGTATGTTAGGATTTATATATATAAGAGTCGATGTGGTTGTGTTCACAACTGGTCCATTGAAATACCCAACACACACATTTTTAACAACAAGGATAAGAGCCGAACCAGGGGTGTACAACCTTTCTAGCTTGTCACCCTTTGCTTCCCAATTTGAGCCCCGCAAACTAAGATCAATTGAAAATGATGACAAATCATTAAGTTTAACAATCCTTCGAATTGTTTGGGACTGATCCATTCTTTGTATAGTCAATACCATTCCTACATGCACCACAGTCCCAATAATATCAATCAAACTATTATCGCTACAATTTGCAATTTCATTTATTGGGATGAATTTAAGGACTTTCTTTGGCACAAACACCTCATTGTCATGACATTTCAACATTGAGTTTTGATCCAAAATGATTTCCATTTGGCTATTTAACTTATTAAATTTCCTATCTCCTTGTCTCATCGAGCCCTTTGACACATAGTAAGTATGGCCCCCCTCAACCCTATTATAATGCAATTCTGCTATGTCATTAAAGCAAGTGATTCATATTTGTGTTCCCTCATAGTCAATAATGTCAAAGTTGAATACTTGGCCCTTGCACGCCTATTTTTTGTAATGGTGCATATCCCTTTTTGTTGTTACCCAACCTTTTATTGTCCATGTGGTTTGGTAAACATTCAGCCCTTTAATGGGGCTGATATTTGTAGGAGCATCATGTTGTCTTGGGGATGTATTAATCCCAAATGTTGAGGCTCGTTTGGATGGGAAGGGTGACTTGTATCCAACTATTTTTTCTTGATCTCTAAACAAATATCTAGGTTTTCCAATTAGCTAGAAATTTAACATTTTGACATCTAAGGACAATATGACAATCGCCCTAGAACTAAATGAACATCAAATACTTTAAAAGGTGGTCCCCACAAACAAGAAAGCATAAAAATACAAGTAGTATAGAACAATATCTAACCTTGATTCCCACAATTTTCTACAAAGATAGTTTGTCAAGCACAAGATGGAACCTATTTTTAATGCCCCTGTAAACAAAAGGTCATTGTATTTTGCAGGAAAAGTTCCTATTTTCATGTGGGTTCCATTAGAAAGGACAACATTGTATCAGTCAATTGTGCTTTGATCACCTCCTATATTTTGAAAAGACATTAGCTGGAGAACTGTAGATGGGACATCTCCAACATCAATAGATCATATCACATGTGCTTTCAAGGCTGGATTTACATTTGTATCCTACAAGGTAGTTAAACTCAATGAAGTGGCAACAATGAGATATTCATGGCTGTGACTCAAGTCTAGAAGCAAACAACAATATTGAAACATTTAAAAACTATAACATTTTTCCGTCTAACACATAGGTCACTCCCAAAAGGCCATAAAATCAAAAGGATTTAAGGAAATGACAAAGAGTTTGAATATAAATTAGTTTGAACATATATCATAACAACCATTAATTCAAATGAAGCATATGTACAATTCACTTGGTGCACTTGGAAAAGTGTCAATTTAATTGTTAATAGTAAAAAAAAACAAGAAATGGACTTACATGACTACAACTTGAGGATTGTTTGCAAGCCTGAGTAGAGCCAGAGGCCACCAACATTGTTGGGGCTTCTCTTTTAAAAGCCAAGAGCTGCAACGTTGGTGGCTGACTAGAAGGTCTATGACTTGAAAACAAAACATGAGCTCTCAATTTTTTTGCACATGAATTAAGAATATGATAGCAAAGGACTAATAAAAATAAAGGGTTCAATGATTCATATAATACTTAATATACAATTTGTTATTCCAATATTTTTGTTTCATTTTTTAATCTCTCAATTTTTCCCTAGAGACATCAACAATACGAGGGAAAATAAATAATTAGGAAAAAGGCTTCAATGTTCTATATAACAGTTAATATAAAGTATATAATTCAAATAATTCCTTGCCAAGGTTCAAACAAATAACAACTATTTTCACAAAATAATAAACATTGGGAAGAGTACATATGTACATTGTTTACATCTACTTTGACATATAAACATAACTACACACAAGAAAATTTAATATTGTTTCATATATGGCTTATGTTTTGTGCTAATGGTTGCAACCTAATAAAATAGTTTGTGTTGTTTTCCATAACGCAATGTTAATTATTGTTCTCTATCTTTGGCTATATTGTTTCATTTTCAATGCATAATAAAATAGTAAATGTTATAGAGTTTATGTTGTTATCCAAAAGGAATTCTTGACTGTCATTGCCACTGATTTTATTTCCCCTATGTACAAAAATCTACATATGTGATATTAGATTCCAAAAACATTATTATAGAGAACTGAAAATACATCTTATGATTCCAAGTATGTCCCAACAAAATAAAGATATGGATCACTATGTATCAATGTTCTTTGCATCCACTATGAAATACATACATTCCTGCACATAGGGGAAACACATTTTCCATCAATGCGATCAAATGTCTGCACAATTTTTGAAAATGCATTGTTGGATGTCGTTATGTTCCTTTAGCAACTATAACAAGTACAAGCAAGGAGATAAAGCTTCTATGAAGGTGCAAGTTCGATCATGTGTTGTCAAGTTGTTGAGGTAGAATTTTTTTTTGTTTTGTTTTCCTGCATAGGGTGATAGTTGGAAAATAAATACAAAAGTGTTGGTTCTAATAATTTATTGAGCATTTTTTGCATATGCTGAAGAAAGAAAGGAGCAAAGAGAAAGCAAGCGGGAAGAGGTACACTTGAACCAAGAAAGAAGAGGTGGAATTTGAAAAAACCTTTATATTTCTAGTTGTTCTTATATATACTTGTGAACATGGTTGTATGCATGTATACATCTACATATACATATGTACAAAAAAATATATGCATGCAATTCAATGTTCTCAATGCATACAACATCTTCATACAATTGTGTGTAGACAAATGTCTCTATAATACATTTGTATGTGTGTAGACAAACACTAAAGTATGTGTTTCTTTTGTTTCCTTTCATTGTTCTTTTCCTATCTACAGATATGTATGTGTGCAAAATAAGATGTAGACACCATTCATATAAAATCATCACCCTATTTATTGCTTTGCTAGGATAGTGGTTATTTGTTTTGTCCTCATGGTGAATTTTTGCAATAATAGGCTTCACATTAAGCATAATAAGAAACATTGCTTGCCACGTCCAACGTGTTGAAAAGCTCTTTGAATTTAGGAAAATAGCATAAACTATTTTATAACTTTAGCTCTCGCTATATTGTTTCATATTTGATTTGTAATCCCATAGTAAATGTTATAGAATTTATGATCTTGTTTGTTGGTTATTTTTTAGAACCAAACTTAATCTCATTCCTAACCTATGAGCTTGCCACGACCCAATTATTAGCTAGGGTCAGGATTGGCCAACACTTAAGTAGAGTAGTTACTACTCTAGTACTTCTCTTCGGGCTTTGTGAAACCTAGGGAGGGTAATCCCTTATATACTCATAATATTCCATGCTTAGTTAAAATTATTTCCTCACATAGATGTACAATTTCATGAAAATCACCTCACCAAAAGCTTGGAAAACCTTAGAAAGAAGTGTTATTTATTTTCAAGAAGTACTCCTTCATACTTAGAGTCAGGACATTGTAATTTAAAGTATTTCAAATCATTCTTCATCTTGAATCCTAGGCCCAATTCAATACTGACTCAACTGACCATAAGATAAACTAACCAGATAGTCATTGCTTCATCTAAAGTAGAAAAAGAATTATAACTAGTAATACAATCCCAGTTGAAATTTAGAAATTAGTGGACCATTAGAGTGTTACTTTGTAACATCTAACTCACTTTATTTTTAGAATACCACTTCCTTACTAAATGCTGTATTCTTTTCTCACAAACCAATGAGCTTATTTCAACATTTAATCAATTCATTGAATTGAAGCACAAAACAAATTCATACATTCTGTGCAAATGAAAAAAGAAAAATGAAGCTATCAATAACAATCTTCATTCATAACTTGGGAGAAAACACAGAGGAGAGTAAAATTCTCAACACTAAAATTCTTCTTCATTTTTTATATTTCATTGTAAAACATATTCTAGGTTTATACATAGTATAACTTTCATCTTAGACTTTCTTCTAATATATCTTACTAGAGTATCTATTTACATTCTATTCTACTATGATAGCTTAGTATCTACTGTGACCTTAATCTAGACTCAATATTCTAAACTCCCCCTCTATTTTTAGCCATGAAATCCCCTTTATATAAATAGGGGAGCAACAAGCACCCAACTGAATTGCAATTTCAATTTCATTTTGAGTACATTTCCAAACCTAATTCCAACTAACTCCTCAAAGGACTCCCCAAGTGGTTTCATACATAATCATTTTAGAACAGGGGAGGAAAAAAACTTGTGTATAATGTTAGCTGTCACTGTCAAAACATTCGTTGTTGGGAACAAAAAGGATTTGGTTCATACCATCTAGAAAACCTCCACATTAGCATACAAAAGAAAAAGACAAACCATGGACACATGAAAAAAAATACTTATTATGCAACGAACATGGTTTCATCAAAAAAAAAAGAGGAGGTGACCCTTATTCAGAGTCATTAGCATCCAAGAATGCCCAACCACTTCTAGTTCTTATTACAATTGGAGGTATTACCATTACGTCGTCATTAGAGCTATCATATGGCACCTGGGAACAAACATATTGGCCATAGTCTGAGTTTGTCTCAGCTTCAACATTTGAAGGAGTATCAAAAAGCACAATAAGAGAGCTTTGCTTTCCCTGGCTGGTCCAATAACATTTCTTCTTCTTTCTAGCCTTCTTCATTGGCAATGCCAGTTTCTTGCCTTTGAGTTCAGCCACTTCTCCTAGAAGGGTCCTATTTCTTAATCGATAAGTACTCTACACAATTTTCTTCCTTTTATGGCCTCTAGCCCTCCTTTTTCCCTTTGCAATATGAGGGGAAACCATGGTTTCTTGTTTAGTTACCTCCTCATGAAATTTTGACATACTTAAGTGATTAGACCTCCTAACAGGTGTAGCTACCTCACCAGTTTTTCCCATCTTGTCAGAGCTAACAAAATGATAATTAAAAGGTCTTTTGGTTCAACACCCACAAGAAAAACACCCCAATCCTAGTGATAATGACCAATTCAAGCAATAAAATTCCTAAGTAGACTAGAGAATTCAATTTCATACCAACCCAACTAGGACGAAAAAATTCTACCACTAACCCTTCACACTTAGTCTAAATAACACTGCAGACTAAAAATATAACGAGAATAATCATCGATCATTCTGCATTAAATAGATATTTTGAGCATGCAGAATTAATGATGCAGAACTCCTTACATGAGCAAACTAGTAGCCTATTAGTTTGGCTTTGAATTTGGACCATTCATTTGAGAGCAATTAGAATTTCATCTAAGGTGGCTATGAAATTTGTTGTTTTGACTATTATCAACTTGCTTCTTGAAAACAGTGACACTACCTCAAATATTGACACGTTATTCCTTAATCCTAATTCAATCATTTATGTCCTGAAAATTTGGCATGTATTTCCAACCTAATCCTTGTTCTTCATTAATATCAATCAAGTACATAATACCAGTTTAGAGAGAAACTTTCCTTGGAAACCTCCTCACTTCATCCCTGAACCTTTCCTAATCTTGAGGTGCTCATTAGCTATGAAATTACTTATGTGATGGTTTTCTATTCATCGGATCATCCTTCTTTAAAGTTTTATCAATGGTTGTACAATTCTTTCACTGATCCCCCTCTTGCTTTGCATGAGATCTGTCAGGATGGTTCCATATTACTCCTTTGACTAATGGTTATCACCTACCGTTGATCTATTTTATCATCACTCAGCTCTATCAATGATGAAAACATATCTCTATGATGGCCTTTAACCCTTGATTTAATGGCTTGAATCTCGGTCATGTTTGTCCCTTCATTATGCTTTTTCCAATTGAAACTTCTTCCCTAGGATCCCATCAACAATGACAGATACTCTGAAAACACCAGATCTTGGACATGTGCACCTGCATAGAACAAATGGCACCAAAGATATCATCCATAAGGCTATATCAAAATTAGAAAAATAAAAACCCTTTTAGAAGGCACCGATTGCTTATAGCTAATTTAGAACTTAAGTTCTGAGATAAATATGTGATGAGTGATAAGGCCTCTGTTCATCACTGATTCTCCTCATATATTGTGCAAGAAATCAATGATGAATGGTTTACATTATTTATAGGGTTGATCACACATTGATAATGTGAGAACTACCTTTTACAACATATTCGTGATCATACAATGCGACATCATATCACTCATTGCTATTAGAAATTTTCTTTTTAAATGGCCATCCGTGATGGGTGATATGAACATAAGGCTAAGAAAATCACTCATTACTAGTACAAAGTTGAAGGATCGGATACCATTGGCAATGAGCGATATCAAATGGAGGTACCACTCATCACTCATCTCTATTACACAATGTAAACCCATGAACAAATTAGTGATGAGTGACATAGTTACAAGGGACATCAAAACTTAAGTAAAAATTTTATGCACATGCTCATAAGTTGGTCTAAAAGAGGGGACTTCTCTAGGTCGACACGAGAATAGTAGGATCTCAACTTTGGAAATATGTGGAACAATAGACATAATGATGAAAAGATAATTCCTCTTCCCTTATGTGATTGACAACAGACACTATACAACCAACAACAAAATAGAACACCAAGCAACCAAAAATAAACAAAACCCTAAACCTCATATAAGAACCCTACAATCAGATGTAACAAATATTTTTAGGTTAGAATTCTTAGGGTTTTAACATGATTATGCTAAAATTTACAAAAAAATTCAAAATTCCATCAGTGGCTCTTTTTGGGGACATTTGTTCCTTAGTGAACAAAGCAAGAATTCAGATCTTCTGGGAGAAGCAGACTAAGTGCCTACTCCATTGGGCAACAGAGTCAAAAATTCATCTTCCCCCAACTACTTTGGTTTGACAAGTCAAACTATACTTGATGGCCCAAGGCCACCAAAAATGTAGGCTTGCTCTTACCTCTGTCATAAACAAAGTTCTCATCACACCTCACTGAATCCAATCTAAAAACATTACTTGAATATGCCTGATTCAATATGATGGTATTTCTCAACAACCCATTATATACAACATTATTAAAAAATTCATAAATACCAAGCATTTGAAAATCAGGTATACCCTTAAAATACTAATTATCGCGTGGCAATAACTTATAATATTTATCATTTAAATTGTTGTCAAGCTGAAAAGAAAATTCTTCAATGTTTTGCATGTTACCACATTGTAAGAAAACTTCATCCAGCTAAAAAAAATGGCACTCACATTCTTCCACATCGCTGGTACTATTGAACTCAATCTGATTATTAGTTTGCATGTCAAAGGTGAAACAATAATGAGAACTAATCAAAAGATTTTGTTCAACATGCAAACTACCTCCGAGTGTATGTAAAGAGATACACTCATACCTTGGCACACACTATAATTATGCCTCAACATGTTGGTGTAGAGAATAATCAAGAATCTCTAACCTATCCTTATTCTTTCTCACTTTGATATCCTTTGGACACAACATGTCAACATCTTGAACATTCATAACTTGTTCAAAAGTAAGCAATTCTGGTTCAAGAAAATAACCTATTTTTTCTTTGAAATCAGCATCCATATCCACATGAAAAGACTCATAACTAGGCTCATCTAAATCAGGAAATAGATACTTATCCAAATCTGCATTGGGATTTTCATATTTTGGCTTATCAGATACGCAATCTTCATGGTTATTTGCTATTCTTAAATCATCAAAATAAGTTTATGAACTTACATCAGCATGCATACTTTCATGCTCATCATACAATGCATCATTAAAATCAAATGGTTGTTTTTCAAAACCCACATTATCACCATGATGACCAACTGGTTCATAACTGGATGGAAGGAGACTTCCACTAGAACTGTATGCATCGCCAAGTTGTAAGTCAGGGTGTACCATGATATCACCATCATCAAGATCTGAAAACTCAATGGAGTGGGTGTCACAACAACAATCCTAATCCCTTTTCACTTCAATATTGGGCTAGGTGTCATCATTGAGTTGCTCATCCTCTTGAGGATGGACAAAAACATTTTCACTATCATGATCATCAATGGAAAACATTGTATCATTTATAACTTCTTCCTTATTAAGTATCCACTTGTTCGTATCTAAAATTAAAGACATTTGATCATTTATATCCATACAACTATTGGTTTCATCAACATGTTTATCCATAATTGAAGACAACAGACTTTGCACATATTCATTCCTCATTTTTTTCCTTATTATCCAAACATGTGTAAGCCATCTGCATACTCAATAGTTTGAAATCCTTCAATAATGCACTAGATCCCTCCTCAAAAGCTTCAAAATGCATATGAATGCAATCTAGTAGAAAAGGGTTTGAAACTTTCATGGATTAGTGCAAGAGCAATAGAAAATTTGTGACTGAAAGCAACACTTGACTCTTCATCTTATTTCTTGAGTTGTTTTAACTTTATGACAAGATCAGAAGGTTCTTTTGCAAATTCTTCTCTATAAGCATCCACTAGTTTATCCCAACAGGAAAAGGACTTCTCAAGAAAACTTAAGTACCAATCCCTAGCTTTAGCTTCAAGAGATCTAACAAAAAATCTCATCCACATATCCTGATCTCCAAATGAATGTTTCACCATGAAATTATAGAAAATTTGGACATGTGCATCTCCTTCACACACATTGCATCCATTAAACCTAGGCATCTACTTGTAGACTCGAAATGACATAATTTTAACCTTGTAATCAATCCATGACAAGTCTAATTGATCATATAATGAGTCAAATGAATTGACAAAAGGTGCATAAATTTGGCTAACAAATCTAGTATGATTATCTCTTAACTGGACTTGTATAGCCATCAGATGCCTTTTGTTCAACTCTTTAACTCTCCTTTTGAACACAACTTTCCATTCCAAACTTATCCTAGGCTTATTCACACTTGGGTTCCTATACTTTGGGGTTTCAACTGTTTGAGGATTATCAAACTTTTGAAGCTTCCTGACTATATGCATCTAAGTTTCTGATGACATAGTTATTTCTCTTTGATACTCCATGGATGTATACAAATCTAGTTTTAACTAATGGTGCACAATCACAACTATGAAAATATGAAGGATCACTAAGATAGTTTCTAATATGATGGTAACTTGGGATTTTAACATGTGATAATGCAAATGGATAGTAATTCTTAAGATATAAAAAGCATTCTAACCATCCATATTATCTAGTTTGTGAATTCTTAGAAAAACACTTTGAATGGAACTATAATAGCATTCAATATGAAAGGTTCAACAAAAGAAAGTAGGCAGAGAACCATGTGCCTTCACACCTCTAGTTGCTGCAACTTTGAATAGAGAAATTTCAGGTTACAAAATAAAACAATAGCTCTTCATGTGCACAAATTATAGAGCAGAGTCACCACCTCTTTAGCAAGAGGAAAAAATTTGAAGCAAGGATATATTTCTCTGAGTTCTTCCAGTAGAGTCACTTCATAATATTTTGAATTTGGGGCTGCTATGAATCAATATGTAGATCTGGAACTTCTTCAAATTTTGAACCAATCATTTATTCTTTTCGACTCTTTCCAAATGGACTTGAAAAAATTTGCACTAGAGATTCACAAAGTTCTCCCTATCAGGGTTGCCATTTCTATTGGTGACTCAAATGGGAAAATAGAAATCGACAATTTTCAATCCTGGTTACAAACTATTTTGAAACTTCAATGACTCTTAAGGCTAGATGATCTTCTATCATATATTTTCAAAGTTCTCCCCAATAGAGTCGCCATTTCTATTGGTTATTTTTTTAGAACCAAAATTAATCTTAGTCCTAACCTATGAGCTTGCCATGACCTAAATATAAGCTAGGGTGAGGATTGGCCAACACTTAAGTAGAGTATTTACTACTCTACTTATTCTCTTCAGGCTCTGTGAAACCCAGGGAGGGTAATCTCTTATATACTCATAATATTTCACTCTTAGTTAAGAGTATTTCCTCACACAAATGCATAATTTCATGAAAATCACCTCGCCAAAAGCTTGAAAAACCTTAGATAGAAGTGTTATTTATTTTGAAGAAGTGCTCCTTCATACTTAGAGTTGGGACATTGTAATTTAAACTATGTTGAATCATTCTTCATCTTAAATCCTAGGCCCAATTCAATACTGACTAAATTGACCATAAGATAAATTAACCAGATAGTCGTTGCTTCATCTAAGGCAAAAAAAGAATTATAACTGGTAATGAACCAGTAATACAATCTTAATTGAAATTCAGAAATTAGTGGACCATTAGAGTGTTACTTTGTAACATCTAACTCGCTGTATCTTCAAAATACCATTTCCTTACTAAATCATGTATTCTCTTCTCAAAAACTAATGAGCTTATTTCAACATTTAATCAATTCATTAAATTGAAGTGCAAAAAAAAAATTCATACATTCTGTGCAAATGAAAAAAGACAAATGAAGCTATCATTAACAATATTCATTCATAACTTGGGAGAAAACATAAAGGAGAGTAAAATTCTGAAAACTAAAATTCTTCTTCATTTTTGATATTTCATTGTAAAACATATTCAATATTTATATGTAGTACAAATTTCATCTTAGACTTGTTTCTGATATATCTTACTAGAGTATCTATTTACATTCTATTATGTTACTAGAGCTTAGTATCTACTGTGACCTTAATCTAGACTCAAAATTTTGAACTCTCCCTCTTTTTAGCCATGAAAAACTATTTATATAAATAGCAGAGCAACAAGCACCTGATTGAATTACAATTTCAATTTCATTTTGAGTTCATTTCAAAACCTAATTCCAACTAACTCCTTGAAGGAATCCCCAAGCAATTTCATATGTAATCATTTCAGAACAGGGGAGGCAAAAAAAATGTGTATAACTAGTGTTAGTTGTCACTATCACAGTATTCATTGTTGGGAACAAAAAGCATTCAGCTCGTATCATTTGAAAAAGCTCCACATCAGCACGGGAAAGAAAAAGACAAACCATGGACACATGAAAAAAAATACCTCCTATGCAACGACCATGGTGTCATCGAAAACCAAAATAGGAGGTCTAAGCACCGTTCAAATTTTCACAAAGCTTAAACTCCACAACATGGATTAGTTCATGCAAACTCACTAAATACGCCTATGAAATAATGCATAATATTTCACAAACAAGATGAAAAAATAGACTAATTGAAAGTATCAAAGAAGAAAAAATGCATACCTATTCCATAGTGGATTGGTGTCACTTTGTGGTGAAAAGTGACCCTTCCCAACCCTTGATAAGCCAATGATGAAGATGTAATGGAAAAAGTTATCTCTCAATGTGAAGAGAGTAACTTTGCATAAGATTGTAGATGCTAAGATGAAGAATAAGCCTTCCATTTATAGAATATTTTGATGAGAGAAGAATCCCAATGGATGAATGTGGGACAAAGATTTAGCCAATGAGATGGAGCCACTTGTCACCTTGTGAATGGTTGAGGGATGTGAAAGTTTTGGTCAATGTGCCAAAGAGGGGAGATTCAAATTTAAATTTGAGAGTTAAATGCTAAGTGGGGGACATGTAAGAGAGAAGTTATTGCCATGTTGGAAGGGACAAGTCAACTTGCTTTCAAATTCAAACTTGGAGAATATTCCCAAAAGATGCTTTGTTGATGGAAAATGAGGAATTTATAAATGAATTAAAATTCTTTATTGGTGCAAGTGGGAAAAACTAGAGGATGTGATGGGTGGTTAGATTAGATTAATTTAGATTAGCTTAACTTAGATGATGTTAGATGCTTTTGACCCATTTGACTTAAATTCTTTGATTTATTTAAATCAAAAGGGATAGAAGGTGATTTCAAACTTAATTAAATAAAGGTTCGATTTATTTAATCAAGGAGGGTGATGTTAGCATCAAGTTGATTTATTTAATTTAAATTGATGACTTTAGGAGATTGACCAAATAAACTTGATTTATTTGATAAATGGATGAATATGACCTAATCAAATGCATTATGCCAATTTTATATGTCTACATTTTTCCCCTCTTTGAAGCAGTGTACTTGTTGCATTGGTTCAAAGAATAAACTTGCTGCGAACAAAATTCAAAAAATTTCTAATTTTTTTGGATGCCTCAATGAAAAGAAGTACATTAGTACATTTCCCCCTTGAGAGATCGAGCGAAAATATTCGATTTGAGGGTCGATCTCACGATAAAGAGGTTCATAATGGATGGTTATGATGGTGATGCAAATGAGACGATTTTAAGATGCTTAGAATAAATAATCTATATTATCCTAAACAACTTAAATGATGATATGATGTGAGATGGATGAGATGGATGATGTGACATTCTATGATTATGAAAATGTATGATTTTATGAGATTCTTAGACTAAAAAATCTATATTATGATGATGAACATGTATCCATGTGAGATGATATGCAAAATTTTGATGGTTTGTGGATGCAGGGTGGATGCACTGGTGATGATGATTAACTAATCATGACGTGCTTTTAGTGCAGAAAAGAAGAAAAAAGAAATGAGATGATGACAAGAGGATCCAACAAGCCCACTTTATGAGAGATGATGATGAAAAATTGATGATGTTTCGCTTATCAAGGATTGGGATTTTAAAAGGGCTACTTAACTTATGTTTGATAAAACACATAGAGACGATGCATCAAGGTATAAAGAACCAGGATGGCATTGTACCTAGTGTGATGGACTTTGACTCGAAAAAAAGATAGGAGTATTTTTTTCACACTTGACATATAGAAACCTTGCTAGGACGTACCTAACAAAGCAAGTATTCACCAAGTTATATTACAATAATTTCCAACAAACACAATAGACAAAAGGATAGTGATCATTGCCCCATTCCTATCTCCCTAAATCCTTCGTTCGGATATCATTGAGAGGTCCTTGGAATGAGTGCAATAAGATAAATGGAAAGAAAACATCAAGTATGAAAACAAGCCAATGTTTTTCATACCTTGAGCTGAAGGGATGTGTTTTGATAGGATTAGAATCCAAGTGATATCCAAAATGATGCCCATTGTCTGAACAATATATCCTAGGACATGCATTGTATAGGATGATGATGGTTTGATAAGTTGTTTGATAGGATTTTGATATAAAGTTGATTGACATGTTTGAAAGTGATCAAGAGTTTGATTTTGCGTTTAATGGTTTGTTGCTTTGATTTTGATTTTGCACTTGGAGTTTTCTTTTGTTGATTGATGTGATTGTTTCTGTTTGTTTTGCCAAGGGATGAAGGTGATGACCAGTTTATTATGGATGATTTATTATTTCAAGTGAAAGCGAGATGAGATGGATGGATTTTTTTTCAAATATTTGGATGTTTTTGACATTTTTGAAATGTTTTGAGCCTATTTTTGGTATTTTCAAGATGTTTTACAAATGTTTTGATTTTTGATTTTTTTGAATGTTTTGGGGTTTGATGAGATTTAATGAATGTTTTTGGATTTTGTGTTTTTTGAATGTTTTTGGATTTTGATGTGATTTTGGATGTTTATGTATTTTTTTTGTCTTGGGGGCTGATCAAATATTAGCCTTTATGACGCTTAAGCTCAAAGATCTACATAGTTCAAATCTAATGTTTTTTGATATTTTTCTAACTTTTTGAGTGTTTTTGGATTTTTTGATATGTTTTGGATGTTTTTGGATTTTTAATTTTTGTTTTTGGATTTTCGCATGATTTTGACTAATTAGATATGGATGTGTGTGATGATATCGCTCGCTCGGATTTTTTGAAAATGAAGCTAGGTTTGATTTATCGTGATTGATGGATTGATGATGATAACATTGTTGAGGATGCACAACAATGCAAGGATTTGATTGATGATGATGATGATAACATTGTTGAGGATGCACAACAATGCAAGGATAGTGTTAAGAAACACAATGATCAGGAAGGATATCCCAAGATTGTGGATTGATTGGATTCGATTGATTAGGATTGTTGAAGCTTGGTTTGGAACAAAAGATGTTTGGATGATTTGATGTGACATTTGAAGTGCAACTTAGATGCAACTAATAGTGATTACTTGGATTGATGTTTGATGAAAGATGAAGATTGATAAGGAACATCTTCTTGTCAAAATATGCCATGGAGCTAGTGATTTGGATTTTGATCACAAATGCTTTGACCAATTTGATTTCATCGTTTGCCAATGTTTAGATCACCACATAAGTTGGAGGATATAGATCAAGATTTATTCTCGAAGCAAGATGTAAATATCTCCCCCAGTGTCTAGTAATGTATGGAATGTTATGGATAGATGCCTGGATAGGTGTATGGATGGATGGATATGGTAAGCACGCAAAGGATGCCAAGGATTATCTTGTGATAAGATAAGGTGTTCAGATAAAGAATGCTCATTGGATAATGCTTCATGGCTCAGATAACATTGGATAGGATGAAAACAACCCATGTCAAGATGTTTGTCATAAGCAAGTGTAAAGTGTTCCCCAAAATTTCATCAAGATCAAAATAACTTGGATGATGGATGCAGATAGATGAAAATGGATTGCATAAATGGTTCATGGATGAATGGATTTATTATGGATGAGATGGATGAAATGTTGGATTTATTATGGATGGGATAAGATGCTTCCTCCTAAATTGGTGTACGTAGATGCTGGATTCTACACATGACACTTGTTTGCTAGGTTTTCATCATGGTCTTTCCCAAAGTTCCACCGTAGTGGTTTTCACTAGAGGACAATTTTTTTCTTTACTGTTTTCAATCCTTTTTCTATTTTTTTTTGGATTTTTATATTTTTTTGATTTTTGTATTTTTTTTGAAAGATTTTAAGCTCATGCTGAATCACAAGGTGTTGTTGATGTAGATGCTTCTATCATGATGTGCAATTGATAGCCCGCTTGAAGAAGTTTCTTTGCTAAGATACATGCACTTAAATGCAACTTTTGGGATTCTTGATCTGCTTTATTGATACCAGGGTTAATTTATCTCTGTGCGCACATCGCAATAGAGTGCCTTCAGAATCCTTATGATGAAGGGTTGTTGCCAATACATGGTCAATTTGAGAATTGGATATCATGCGTGGAGGCATGGATGGAGTGTGTTTAGGGATAAGAGATGGATTGGTTGACAGTTTGGAACCTTTGACTCTCCAAACTTGGGAAGATGAGCAATGATGGGTGGATACGGAAGTGTGCATGGAATTAGGACCAACTACTTGATACACTTTGTACGCTTGAAAAAGCATGCCTTGATTTGTGGAAATATTTGATGGATAGTTTTTCCTTTTTTATTTTCCCCATAGTTTCTTTGACTGATGGAGTTTGATAAGGATCATATTTCTTTGTATTCTTTGGTATCCAATTGTATTTGATTTGTCCTTTATGCCTCTCAGCTTCTTTTTCTTTGATAATGTTCTTCGTACTTTGATTCAAATATTTCTTTTGAAGTTGGTCCCAACTCATGGATGGGGTGATGAGTCGAAGAAGATTCATGACATGGCTGGTTGTAGTATTGGCATTGGTTTCACCATAAGAACTCTTTGTGCTCCCTATGTTGACATTTACACTAGATAAAGTCACCCCTAGTATAGTGGTAGTAGCACTTTCATTCCTTGATTATGCTTGTTTTGAGATGTCTTGTTTACTAAACATGCTCTGACAAATGACCACTATAGATGATGTTATTTCGATTGGATGCTCTGCTAACTCTTATATATCATGTTCTGTCTAACCTATTTCCTTGAGTGGATAATGTTGGGTATCCTCATACATGATGTCCTCAATCCAAATTTGGGATATGTCTGATCTTGATGTTGACAACTCAATAACTTTCTCTTTTTGTGTAATAATGTTAGGAGTAAAAGAATCACATTTTCAATGAAGATCATCTATGTGTCCATCCATAGAAAACATCTCATGGGTAGATGGAAGAGTATGTGCATCTTTCTTAGATAGGAGAGTGTCCATTAGATCATTGTAGTATCTTGGAGATACAAATTCTTGATCTTGAATGATTTTAGAGTTTCTTTTGACATGCTTTGGATCAAGTTCTGACATGGGTTAGTTTCAAAGGATGAATTTATTACAAAGGGTTCTTGGATATCTTCATTAGGAATGAAAAGTGGTTCATTATCCTCTTGATCTTTCAGTGGGCTTGGATCAAGTGTCGAGTTGAGGATTCCTTTAGTATCTGTAATCATGAGGCCAAAGTGGGTCAACATGTCTTGGAAAGGACCATTGCTAGACCTTGGTGAAATATTTTGATCATGCTTTGGAATAAATTCTTGAGATATGTCCTCTAACTCATAAGGAAATGTAGAGACATTTTCAATATGATAATTGGTCGATGGATCATAGATTATGTCCATGGGATCAAATACTTCTAACACTCTTTGAAATAGATCACTAGAAAGTGGCTCTTGATGTATGGTGAGTTGATCATTAGATGGGGTGGAAACATCTTCAAGGTGCTCATTGATGGAGAGATCTTGATCATTGTTTTCAACAATTGTGGTGGAGGTATTTTCAATGTCTTCAACCATAGGGTCAAATGATGTTGAAATTTCTTGAATTGGATCATTGTTGGGTATTGTTGGTGGATTTTGATCATGATTTAAAAGTGGCTCTTGATGTATGTTAATTTGATCATTGGATGAGGTGAAAACATCTTCAAGGTGTTCATTGATGGATAGATCTTGATCATTGTCCCCAATAGTGATTATCTTTTGATCAATAAGGTCTTAGATGATATTTTGAGTCAAATACAACTTGATGTTGTGTGTCCATTTTTTTTGTGGAAATCACAATGGTGCTCCTTGTTATACCCTAGTAGTTTAACTAGGGGTTACTGATAGTTCCAATAGACAAAGAGCTTGATGAGATTTTCTTGTACCAATTGTTGCAGGACTGATTCGATTGGTCTCCCAAGTGGTGTGCTTTTTTGTTTGTTACTTTGTAAGATTTGTACTTGACCTTGTGGTGATTGATTTTGGAGATGTGGTGATTGATCTTTGAAATGTGGCAATTTATCTTCGAGATGGGGTAATTGGGTTTGTTGTTGATGTTGATCTTGATATCGAACCTCTTGACATTGGAGATTTTGTTCTTGATGTGGTTGTGGACACAACTCAATGCTTTGATGACATGGATTAACCAATGTAAGAGTACATTGATTTTTGACTAAGAATGTCTCTTGTTACAAGGCTTCGGTTAGTTTTCCAAGTGAAGCAATTTGGTCCATCAAAATTTGGTCTTGATTTTTATCTTGGAACTATTGATATAGTTGGTTTGACTTTTGTTCAAGCAAATTTGGAATGTATGCTAGTGGTGTTTGTATGGGATCATGGACAAATTGATTTTGGACAATGTTCTGATTTGGGATGACGTTTATATTTGGCATGATAGGTTGAAGTTGAACATTGTTGGTGTTGGGGATCATATTGCCTTGATTTAGGTAACTTTGATTTTGCATGGTGTTACCTTGACTTGGATCAATACATGGAGTCATTAACATTTTGTTTGGAATTTGAACAACATTCGTATTATTTGCAAACATATCCATCCCAAAGTTTACCAAATTTGGATTCAAAATGTTCATGTTTGGTAAAGTTGTGCTTGGTATACTCACATTTGGCATGTATGAATATTGTGGGATAATGTTATTTTGTTGAAGGCTCATGCATTGAGTATTTGGTTGATAGATTTGTAAGTTTGGACTTGGATTTAAATCTACCATCGAGAAAGGTGTTCCAAACTTTTTACTAGGAATTCTCACATTTGTTGTACCATTGAGTTTTGTAGGAGATAATGATCTCATGTATGGATTGTATAAATGTGAGTTTTGAAAATCAATTGGCATTGTGAGGCTTTGATAATTTTTTTGGTTTAGACTACTTATGATGTATGGATCAAGTTTATATTCTATGTTATTCTTGTGCTTTTACCTTGTTGAAAAAGTGACCTCTAAGGTGTTTAGGACCAATGATGAGATGAAGGATAAAAGGGGTGAATTATATGGGTGTTGATTTTGTCTTAGGAATCTTTGGATCAATTCTAGACTTTAGGATTCAATTTTGATTAGTTTTGATTTGGATAGTAAACTTGTTGAACCTAAGATGTTGGATATGATATTAGGATAAACTTGTTCAAAGACATGATAATTTAACTAAGTGTGTGTGGAAGGATTCATCCAAACAAACCTAACTAAAAAAATTATTTTGATTTGGTTTAAGGATGTGCCCAAGTCTAAATAATGATGTTTCCAAAGCTCTAAAGTTGTTTATTAGATAGAGATGATAAATTTTTGGAATGGATGAAGTGTTTGATTTGGTCCTAAATGAACCTAAGAAGGACTTGTTTACTATACCAAGGTATTGAAGAACATGCTTTTCTCTAAGAGTAGTTCAAACCAAAGACCAATTTTTGTTCGAAAGATGAAAAAAAGATAAATAAGCACATGTGTGGGGTTCAATTTGAGTTAATCTTGATTAATGACTTGATTTTACCACAAACACGCTTTTTGCTTAGTTTTCAAACTAAATGTCTATGTCTCAATTCCTTTTCATTCCACAAGGTGGATATGTGGGATCATCATAGAAAAAATAGTCCCTTAAGTGGCAAAAAAAGTCAGAAAAATTAGAGTTAGGAAACTTGGCGTAAAAATTTGAATAAGTTATCTATATTATTTCAAAAATATGTAAGAATAGAATTTGTAGTAAAATTGAATGTAGTTTCTAAACTACTAGGTTTATTTAAAAAGAAAAAAAATCTATTTGGTGAAAATTTGAAATTTCAATGCAGTAGTACTTAAATTTAGGGAAAAAATAAGTAGGTGTCTATATGACCACCTAACCACAATAAAATGATAATATTTTTTTATAATATTTTGGAGATAAGTAGAGGGTCATGTCTAGATCTGATACATATTTTTTGTAATTTTTCCAAGTAAATAATTAATTATGATTTTTTTTATTAAATTTTTATAAAATATAAAGAAATGGACCACCTTAACTTGGTCAAAAATTCATAAAATTCAATTTTTATTTTTTTAATCCTATAGTATCTTGAAGCCTAGAATGTGATGCATGTTTCGGATTCAAAATTTCATACGTTGAAAGTTATAGATGTTTTCAATCAACCTATCAATCACGGACTTTTAGTAAGTAATTCAAATAGAAAATGAATAATAATTATTTATTAAATTCAAAGTAAAACATAATTTATATTGGTGGAAAGGTGAGAATCTCCTTTAAAAACCCTTTTCATTTCAGTAATTTTTGGTAAAAAGTCATGATCACATACCCTACAAATACCCATCATATTGCCACTTTTGGCCCATCATGATCCTACACATACCTAGGTCCATTATGTGAAAATCAAGGTTTCAAGAGGATAGTTTCCTATTGTTGACTTTGGAATGAACAAATCAAGATATAGGTCCTAGTGTTTAGAAGCCTTCTAGGGATAAGAACCCCTAGGGACAAGTAGTAACACATGGAATTTTCAAAGGTATTTGTTCCTCCCAAAGGGTTTGAAATTCCGATGATTCGTTGAATGTCGGTTTCAATGTTTTGGATACAAGCACTGTGTTTTCAAACTGACTCACAAGCAATATAACATCCTAGCTCAATTGGTACATTTTCTTGGTGGGCTTGCCTCATGCCCTTCGTAGTAGAAGAGATGATTTTACATGCAACCAAGGAAAAAATATAAAGGTATGTTAAGAATGAAGTCTTAACCTCTATACTTTAACCAAGATTAGACATGGCAAGTAACTTCTTGGAATCTAAGTTCCAATGCACCACTTTGATAAACTCGTTGGATGGACTAGTTGGTTACTACAAACAAGGGTTTTAGTTAAGACTTTCTATTTGTGGAGATTGACCCATATGGTGAGAGTCCCTTTATAGATCCATCTCGTCAGAACCAATTGCGTGATACTAGAATTTACTCCAATACCCACATTTATATCCTAGTTGGAAATACTCTTGGCTTCAAAGTGTTACTAGTTGAGTCGTTCCCTTGGGTGAGTACTTTTTCCCCAAGGCAGGCCCTCTAAGATAGAAAAAATTGAGTAAACATATTCATAGTTCGATCAACCTTCATTTAGAAACAAAGGGAGAACACATGCAATAGGTTTACTCACACTCGCAAAGTGTTTTGTTCAATTTTAATTTCAAAATGAAGTGTGGAGGTGATTACTTTATCTCAACCTATGATCACAAAAAAGGCCTTTTGATTCTCAAGATCGTTGTAAAGCGTGAGAGAAGCACATACGTCCTTTTCAATAATGTTAGTTTAAGTAAGCAATCATGAAAACAAAGTTGCACATGTTCATTTTAACCTTTCAAAAGAAATTGTGAGTTCTTTTCAAAGCACCAAAGGACAAGTGAGAGTTGTTTCAATTGTTAACTCCAAATGAAATCTAGTCAATTTGTCTAAAGTTCATTTTAACCCTTTTCGCAATGAAAATTGAAAGCCTAGGTAAATGTTCATTTTAAAGCCCAAAAACAAGTGAGTAAGCCTAAAATAGAAAATTAAGGCATGCAATGGAATCTCCAAGCATTAAAAAATGCTTTTTAGTTTTAAATCTGATGCTCAATTTATCTCCAAGTTCCTTTGAAGATCTCTTGCAAGCTTGAAATGCTCCTCACTTTTCCTTTGTTTCCCTTCGTTTTCCTTTTTCTTTTCTTTGTTTTCCTTGTTTTCCTTTCGCTTTCCTTCCTACCTACAAGATAAAAATGACAAATCATGTGATGATCAAGTTTGTTTAATTAAATTTGTTGTAAGCATTAACTTCTAATGATAAAGAAATTTCAAATGATTTTGAATGTAAGTGAAGCATCAATAAGTGGATCTGCAATTATTAATTCTGACTTTGCAATTAAAAATGCAAGTATGAGCATGGCCTTTCAACAAGATCTATGATCCTCCAATTAGCATGCATTCAATGAACCCATTAAATCAGTTTTGTTCCAAGTACAATTTCAACAATGAAAAAAGACTCTATGAACCACAAATAAATATTTTATAGTATGCATTCATTTGTGACAATCATAGCTGGTATCTGCACAAAGCTTAAACTCCATAGCATGGATTAGTTTATGCAAACTCACTAAATGCTTCCATGAAATAATGCATCATGCCTTCATAAACAAGATAACAACACAAACTAATTGAGAGTATAAAAGAAAGATACATATCTATCCCATAGTGGATTGGTGCTACTTTGATGTGAAAAGCAGCCCTTTCCCAACACTTGCCAAGCTTGATGTTGCAAATGATGATGGGAAAAATTAGCTCTCTATGTGAAGAGAGTAACTTTGCATGAGGATTGTGGTTGATTTGATGAAGAATAAGCCTTCCATTTATAGAATATTTTGATGAGAGAAGAAGCCAAATGGATGAATGTGGGACAAAGATTTAGCTAATGAGATGGAGCTACTTGTCACCTTGTGAATGGTTGAGGGATGTGCAAGTTTTGGTCAATGTGCCAAAGATGAGGGGATTCAAATTTAAATTTGAGATTTAAATGCTAAGTGGGGGACATGTAAGAGAAAAGTTATTGCCATGTTGGAAGGGACAAGTCAACTTGCTTTCAAATTCAAACTTGGAGAATATTCCCAAAAGATGCTTTGTTGAGGGAAAATGAGGAATGTATAAATGAATTAAAATGCTTTATTGGTGCAAGTGGGAAAAGTTAGAGGATGCAATGGGTGATTAGATTAGATTAATTAGGATTAGCTTAACTTAGATGATGTTAGATGCTTTTGACCCATTTGAATTAAATACTTTTATTTATTTAAATCAAAAGGGATAGAAGGTGATTTCAGATTTAATTAAATAAAGGTTTGATTTATTTAATCAAGGAGGGTGATGTTAGGATCAAGTTGATTTATTTAATTTAAATTGATGACTTTAGGAGATTGACGAAATAAACTTGATTTATTTGATGAATGGATGAATATGACCTAATCAAATGCATTATTCCAATTTTGCATGTCTACAGGAGGTGACCTTTATTCAGACTCATCAACATCCGAGAATTCCCAACCATTTCTAGTACTTGTTGCAATTGGAGGTATTACCAGTACATCATCATCAAAGCTATCATATGGCACTAGGGAACAAACATACTGGCCATAGTCTAAGTCTGTCGCAGCTTCAACATTTGAAGGAGTATCAGAAATCACAATAAGAGAGCTCTGCTTTCCCTGGCTTGTCTGATAACTTTTCTTCTTCTTTCTGGCCTTCTTCACTGGAAATGCCAGTTCCTTTCCTTTCAGTTCACCTACTTCTCCTAGAAGGGTCCTATTTCTCAAGTGATAAGTACTTTGCAAAATTGTCTTCTTTTTATGGACTCTATCCCTCCTTTTTCCCTTTGCAATCTTAGGGGAAACCATGGTTTCCTGTTCGGTTACCTCCTCATGACATTTTCACATACTTAACCAACTAGACCTCCTAACAAGCAGAGCTTCCTCACTAGTTTTTCCCATCTTTTCAGAGCTAACAAAATGATAATTAAAAGGTCGTTTGGTTCAACACCCACAAGAAAAACACCCCAATCCTAGTGATAATGACCAATTCAAGCAATAAAAGTCCTAAGTAGACTAGAGAACTCAATTTCATACCAACCCAACTAGGATGAGAATATTCTACCATAAATTGACCAACAATCCTTCCCACTTAGCCTAACACACACTATAGACTAAAAAGATAATGAGAATAATCATCGAACATTTTGCATTAAATAGAGATTTTGAGCATGCAAAATTAATGATGTAGAACTCCTTGCACAAGCAAACTAGTAGCCTATTAGTTTGGCTTTGAATTTGGACCATTCATCTTAGAGCAATTAAATTTTTTTATCTATGGCGGCAATGAGCATCATTTTTTGACTATTATCAACTTGCTTCTTGAAAATAGCGATCCTACCTCAAATATTGACACGTTATTCCTTAACCCTGATTTAATCATACATGTCCTAAAAATTTGGCATGTATCGCCAACCTAATCCATGCTCTTCATTAATATTGGAAAAGTACATAAGACCATTTTTGAGAGAAACTTTCCTTGCACTTCTTGCTTCATCGCTGATCCTTTCCTAATCCTGAGGTGCTCATTAAGGATGAAGCTACTTATGTGATGGTTTTATATTTTTCAAATCATCCTGCTTTAAAGTTTTATCGATGGTCGTCCAGTTCTTTCATTGATCCCCCTCTTGCTTTGTGCAAGATCCCTTAGGATGCTGCCACATTGCTCCTTTCACTAATGGTTATCACCTATTGTTGATCTATTTTATCATCACTCGTCTCTATCAATGATGAAAACATCTTTGTGATTTCCTTTAACCCTTGATTTAATTGCCTAAATCTTGGTCATGCCTATCCCTTCATTGTGCTTTCGCCAATTGAAATTTCTTCCCAAGGATCCCATCAACAATGAGAGATACTATGTAAACACCAAATCTTGGACACATGCACCTGCATAGAAAAAATGGTGCCAAAGATATTGCCCATAAGACCATATCAGAATTAGTGAAAGAATTTTTTTTTTAGAAGTAACTGATTGCTTATTGCTAATTTAGAACTTAAGTTCTAAGATAAATCTGCGATGAGTGATAAGGCCTCTATTCATCGCTGATTCTCCTCATATATTGTGCAAGAAATCAATGATGAATGGTTTACATTATTTATAGGGTTCATCACACATCGCTAATGTGAACTAAATTTTATAACATATCCACAATCATATGGTGCGACATCATATTGGTCATCGATATTACAAATTTTCTTTTTAAATGGCCATCTGTGATGGGTGATATGAACATAAGGCTAAGAACATCACTCATTGCTATTACAAAGTTGAAGGATCGAATACCATTTGTGATGAGCGATATCAAAGGGAGGTACTGCTCATCACTCATCTCTATTACACAGTGTAAACCTATGAAAAAATCAACAGTTAGTGACATAGTTACAAGGGACATTGGGACTTAAGTGAAAGTTTTATGCACGTGCTCATAAGTTGGTCTAAAAGAGGGGACTTCTCTAGGTCAACACGAGAATAGTAGTCTCTCAACTTTGGAAATATGCAGAATAATAGATGTAATGATCAAAACATGATTCCCCTTCCCTTATGTGACTGACAACAAACACTATACAACCAACGGAAAAATAGAATGCCGAGCAACCAAAAATAAACAAAACCCTAAACTACATATAAGAACCCTACAATCAGATGTAACAAATAGTTTTAGGTTAGAATTCTTATGGTTTTAACATGACTATGCTAAAATTTACGAAATTTTGAATGTGCCATCATTGTCCATAAGGCATTGTTGATTGTTGGTCTATAGATCTGGCTATATTGTTTCCTTTCCAATAAGATGCTATTGAAAAATAGAATTTACTAGGTTGGTGTTGAAACTAATATTGTTTTATTTAAGTCATGAGTGTGTATGATTGTATATGCATTTTATACATGTATCTTTGAGGTTATGCGTATAACTTATGAATATTTGAGCTATTTATCTTCCCTTCACCTTTTTTTTTTCTTTCCATCCATTTAAGAGCAACCTATGCGCTATAGAGAAATGCTTCCAGTTTTTAGATGTGTCAACATTGCCATGTTCTTTCTTCTTATATATCTAGTAAAAATGTAATTTTGTTTGCTGCTTGCTAGAGCACCTTTTCAAAAATCAAATAGTATAGCCTATTCAACAACATCTTATAAAAAATGAAACAACACACCCTAACCTAGAGGACAACAATCACCAATGTCTTATGGAATCAATGTTGTTTGCATCTACTATCACATACATACATATCTGTGCATAGGGGTTAAACATTTTCCATCACTCTGATTGATAGTGCCATTACCTAGACTATTGTACTGGTTTTGGAAAATAGGAAGAGGTGCATTTGAAGTGAGCGAGTAGAGGTGCATATTGGGAAAGCCATTTCTAGAGTATTTTGAAAACAATTCATGTTATTTTCTAGAGGCCTTTGTTCATTGTTTTTCTCTAGTTGATGGTATATTGTTTCATTTGTGCTCTTTGTGCAGCTACGATGGTTGGAAGGAAACATTATTTGTTTTTACATTGGATCAACATGCTACTATGAATTCTTGTATTTTGTGGGATTTTCCATCTGGGTCATTGTTGAAAGCAACTTAGTTTTGAAAGCAGTTGATGTTATTTTCCATAGGTCATTGTTCATTGTAGTTCTCTAGCTTAGGGTATATTGTTCCATTTATCAACTCAGTGTAGCCGCGATGGTTGGAAGGAAATATTGTTTGTTTTTTGCATTGAATTATTACTATGAATTGTTGTGTTTTGTGGGTTTTCTCATCTGGGCAACTATTGAAATCAATATAGTTTGGAAAATAGTTTATATTATTTTCCATAGGCCATTATTGATTCTTGTTCTCTAGCTTAGGGTATCTTGTATCATGTATGGTTTGCATGTAGCTGCAGTGGATGGAAGGAAATATTATTTGTTTTTGTGTTGCATTGTTACTGTGAACTATTGTGTTTTTTGTGGGTTTTTTCATCTGGGTCATTTATGGTTCACATTTTGTGGAATTTTTTTTGAATGGGTTTGTCACTATCATATTTTTATTGTTGTATGGTTTCCATGTAGTGGCAATGGCTATAACATGTGCCATTAAAATCCTACAAAAATATAGTGAATTTTTGTGCAATTTTCAACAAGGCATTGTTGGGTCTAATTTTGTGGCCTTACCTTCTATCAGAGGTGTGAGTGAGGAGGGAAAGATTCTATGAACATATAAGTGCAATTATCAATTTTTTAATTTCTGTGAAGATGGTTGGAGCCTATTTTGTGTTTTTTGCATCGTGCAATCATTGCAAAAGCAATGATTTTGTTTTGCAAATATCTACACACATCTTGTTTTACAAGAACATATGTAGGAATTGCATGCCCTCACTACATTTGTAGGAATCTATTGGGTAAATATATATAGACACAAAAATTATATATGGGAATGTAATGATATATAATTTATGTCAATTTCCATAGGGAATTGTTGGTTTGCGTGTGGTGTGAATGGTTACAAGGGAAACACTGATGAACAATGCCATGTGCAAATTTGGATGTATGTCATATTAGTTGCAAACAACATTGATACATAGTGAAACACTATTGGAATAATAAACCATATTTTGAGTGTTATATCAAACATTGATGCCACCATCTCTGTAGAACTTCTTTCTTGAATAACTTCTAAGAGCTTTTCAACACATTGTACATAGAAAAATGTTTCTTTTTATGCTTACTATAAAATCAAGTATATATGAATGTTTTCTACATCTAATTTTACATACATACATATGTGCACACAAGAAAAGTAAAATGGAACACTACATCAGATGGAAAAACCTACAGAGCAAAAAAATCCACAATAACAAAACCATGCAAAACTAGTGGTGGGTTGTTTTTTTCTTTTTAAATAAAAAGAATTTGGCATGCCAATAGAGAAGGCTAGTGAAATGGCATCAAGATTAATTGTTGTATGGTTTCCATGTAGTGGCAATGATTGTAAGTAACACCTGCCTTTAAAACCCTTGGAAAACATAGCGAATGCCTGCGCAATTTTTGATAGGGATTTGTTGGGTGTCATTGTTTGGGTTTACCTTGTTGTTCAAGATAGCTATGAGTGAGGAGGGAAAGCTTCTCTAAAGGTGTAAGTGCAATCATCAACTGTGGAATTTTTGTGAAGGTGGTTGGAGGTTATTTTGTGCTTTTTGCATGGGGTGATGGTTGCAAAGCAGTACAAATGTGTCGGTTCTGATAATTCTTTTCCCATTTTTTGTAGGTGGTGGAGAAAGAAGTGAGCGAAGAGAAAGCAAGAAAAAATAGGTACCTTTGGAGCAAGCAGGAAGAGGTGCATATTGAAAAAATTGTTACTTGAGTCTTTCAAAAATATTTTATGTTATTTTCCAAAGGGAATTGTTGATTCTTGTTATGTAGCTTAGTCTATATTGTTTTATTTATGGTTTTCATCTAGTCACAATGGGTGGAAGGAAATATGTTTGTTTTTGTTTTGGTTTGTTACTATGAATTTGTGTGTTTTTTGTGGGATTTTCTATGTTTTTCTCAGGTATCTTTGGTAGAGTACAATCAACAATTCATACATATGTGTGTTTGACTTGATATATATATATATTGGTGCAAATTTTGTTTTGCAGCTGCATATATATGTATTGCATGCATTAAATACACCTTTTTAGTTATTATTTCTTTCAGCCTCAAAAAAGGAGTTGTTAGAATGATAGACTATATAGTAAGTGTAATAAGGAAGATTGATTTCACCATTGATGAGAGTGGTGAACAATGTATGTTCTTGCTCAAGGGTTTGGTTAGAGCCCATCAAGCTCAATAACCTACGATGATAGGGTTGAGAGTAGGCTTCATTTTGTTGTATTTGATTTTATATTTCCTATCTGTAGGTATGTGTGTTTCTGACATTAGATGTAGACAACATTATTTTGTTTGAAGACCACCTATGGATATATCTGTATAACAACGACTTCTATGTAGGTGGTTAAAGGTTTTTTTTTTTCATGGGGGAATGGTTGCAAAGCAAAAGAAAAGTGTCGCCAATGACGATTTTTTTCCAAATTTTTACAAGAAAGCTAGCGGGAAGAGGTGTATTTGAAGCAAGTAGGAAGAGTGTATATTGTCTACATCTAATGCAATGTACATACATGTCTACATGTAATTTTTTACTATGTATATTTCCAAACAAAAAATTCCTAGATATGCATCTAATGCATGATGTTGGATTGTATTTTTATTTATCTATGTGAAATTAGATGTCTAGACAACATTTATATGCACATCAGCCTCTATATTAAGTGTAATAAAAAGCATCGATATCATGATTGATCATAGTGGTGGGCAATGTATTTTTAGTCTGCCACTGTAATCAATAGCAAGACCAATGTTTCATCTTACACTTAATATACAGACTGCCATTCTAACAAATCCTTATTAAGGCCTAGACAAATAAGAACCATTGTTAAACACAAACAAAAATAGCTAAGAATGCCTTATCAAGAAGAACATGAACTGATTTATTACTTTGCAACCATTGCCACCACACAGAAACCATAAATCAAATAATTTATTCAAAGCCAGAGAAGAACAAACAACAATACCCTATGAAAAATAGCATAAACTATTTTATTACTTCAACAAGTATTAAATGCAAGGTCTAGGAAAGTAGAATACAACATATCAACCAATAAGAGAAATATGTATGCACATTTGAGTAATTCTATTTTACAATAATTGAATTCTAAACATATTATTATAAGTAAACCTACCAATATGATCTTCATTGAACCTTAAGGTCTTTATTTTGAAATTCCTTGACTAAATCTTTGACTCTCAACACCTTGTTATGCTAATTAAGGATCATATGAACCATGAATGGAATTCATTTCAATAAGAATTATATATTAAACAAAACATTATTTAGAAAGGAAAACAAAAAAATTATATGGTTATGTTGCAACCATAACCACAAAATAGAAGTCACAAATGATTAAATGAAAACTATTATACAACCATCGCTAGCACACACAAACCATACAACAATTAATCTTGGTGCCATCCAAAATTCAAGAGAGAAAACATCCACACTACATTTTCCCTCAATTGATTGGTTGAGAAGGCTATGAATTCAAACCTTTTGTTGGCTATAATAGTGCATTGCTTCAGACTAGGCAATATATTATAGGAAACAAAATGTTTGAATTCATAGCCTTCTCACTGAGTTAATTAAGGGAAAATTTAGTTTTGATGTTTTCTCTCTTCACAAATTTGAAGGGTCCGACTAGCTGCGTAGTGAGGGAAAAATATGGCATACACATCTATTTAGATATAGCAGTATGTATATAAATAGATATATACATGTGTACATATAGATATATATATATTTGGTTATATGTATGTGTTCTTGATTGACCCTTAAGGTGTTTAGTATAAGATTCGATCGCTAAATCTTTGACTCTCAACACATTGTTATGCTAATTAAGTACCCTATCAACCATGAATGGAACTCATTTTAATAAGAATTATATATTAAACAAAATATTATTTAGAAAGGGAAACAAAACATTCATATTTATTATTTTAAGAAGATAGTTATTTATTTGGAAAAAAAATTGTTATTTGTTTCATTCTCAAAAATCAATTCTTACAACAATAGGTTTTATATTAAACATAATAAGAAACACTGGTTGCCACATACAATGTGCTCAAAACCTTTTTGAAGCTATTCAAGGGTGAATTCAAATACTTTTCCCAAGATTGCTCAATAAAAAATGAAACAATATAGCTAAATCTAGACAAGAACACTTGAAAATGCCTTATGGAAAACAACATAAGCTATTAACTATTTGGCTACGTTGCAACCATGACCACTAAATGGAAGCCACAAATGAATAAAAAATAGGTGATATTACAACCATTGCTAGTACATGGAAAGCATACAACAATTAATGTTGGTGCAAACCAACATTTACTTTTTGTGGCCTTCTCTACCCACGTGACGGGAAATCCACTACCCTATTCCCAATGCATGCTAACTGCCTCTGTTGCCTTTTCCACCTCCATTAGAAGGCTTTAAAAATGGGAAGATTGATGAATAATTGGGAGGATGAAAAAAATTCCAACCAGATCTAAAAAAAACATCCACCACCCTTTTCATGACCGGTGGAAAGCTCAAAAATTGGGAAGGATAACGGGAATTCTGACCAAAGTACACACAAATAGCATATTGGCTAACAATCTTGGGAACAAAAATCAACATAAACTTCATAACATTGACTGTTTCATTGTGTTGTAACCACAATGACAAAATAGAAACCATAAATCAAACGATGTTGGTTTCAAATTTAAAAAGCCATGCAAAATATAGTCTTTTCTCAACACCACCTTATAACAACTTGAAAAAAATAGCCTTTTCAACAACACCCCATTGAAAATGAAACAATGTAGGTTAATGTAGACAACAACAATCAACAATTCCCTATCGAAAATCAACATAAACTATATAACATTAACTATATTA
>VDFB02000002.1:54078347-54107597 GCA_007258455.2 Sequoia sempervirens | reverse complement strand
CTCCCACTCTCTCCCTCCCTCCCTGCCACTCTCTCCCACTCTCTTCATCCCTCCCTCCTTCTCTCTCCCACCCTCTCCCACTCGCTCACACCCTCTCCCACCCTCTCCCACTCTCACACCCTCTCTCACACCCTCTCACCCACTCTCCCACACTCTCTCCCACTCTCTTCCTCCATCCTATTGGAACTGTAAAGATCTGATGATTTTGTACATATCTTTCATCCCCTTGAGTCTCCATTTGAGTCCTACCTTAGGCATGTTTTCCTCATTTTATGATATTTTTATCCATATTTTGGTCGTGTGACCCCATAGAATCCATCGAGTCATGCATTTTTCATGCTATGGTACATATCGGCATAGGTCTATCCAAGTCTCTTGGACCCATGTCGCATGTGTGTTAACATATGTTTGCAGCAGGTGATTGGCAAGACTTGTTCATTGTTACAGCGATCGACATTCACCTATAGGTTTCTATTGGCATGACTTTCACGTGGTTTCGGCAACCGAGGAGGAACCTATCGGTAGGAGTTTGGTCATCGGGATAGTGTCTCATCGATTTTGAATTGTCTCCCTGACTAATGCATGTGGAGCTTCATTGGCGAGAGTTTGGCGATATCATAATGTGATCTCAGCAAGGTTGTTATGTCTTGTTGACATGGGGTTTTCATCAGCATGTTCTCGAGGAGAGTCTTACCAAACAACACATGGATGGTTTCTTCGGCCAAACATATTGCTTCTGGTGTGAGGTCATAGCGAATATACATTGTCACACCGACCGGTGGCGGGAGGATGCATATCGGTAAGATTTGAGGCTTTCAAAGTAATGTCTCGGCGAGTGACCTTTGGTCTCGCCGATAACACAATGAGGACTTTGTCAGGATGAAAATTGGATTGTCTTAGCGACACACAAGATGGATAAAGTCTTTCGGTAAAACAAAGTGCACTCTGTATGAGGTCTCCCCGATGTCGATATGTTATGGTGACCCACATAAGATAAAAGAATACAACGGCGAAAGAACCAATTTGTCACAATGACTCATGATGAATGAAGATTTTCGGTAAAGCAAAGTCTAATCTATGAGATGTCTCTCTGATATCTCAAGGTTATAGCGAAATAGATGAAGCAAGGAAGCACGTTTTGGTAAGAAAATTTCTTATGTCTCGGTGACTGGGAGATGGCGTTCGGGGTGACTCTCGGTATAATGAAGCATTATCTACATAATGTTTTCCCAACTCCATGAGGTCACAGTGAAACACATTGGGACAGGAGGATTTTCTTTATTTTCGACATAACAAACAGAATGCTACAACGACATGCAAGAGGCAAAAGGACGTATATCGATGAAACATAACGAGATCAAAACTAGGAAATAACGTGCTCGCGTTATAATAGAAGTGTGTTATATTTTGCTTTGGGAATCCCCAAGCCTTAGCATTGGTAGTTTCCTTGGAATACCAACCTAGAGGCTTGGAGGGCATTCCCAATGACCAGAGACGTGTTTTTGTAAATTCTACAATTTTTTCACATAATCAGGTTCGTGCTCACCATTAGGATTGCATCTGGTTCAATATCGACAAAGAAAACACATGGTTAATGTTAGGTTCTCTCTTAGCTATCCAACGATGTAATTTTTTTCACTTTTTAACAATGTTAAGCCTTTCATCCATAATTTCTTTTGTTTGTATGTCTCTTTTTTGCCAAAAAGCTGTTTGGTTTTTTTCGTTATAAATTAACCATTCATCAAAATTTCAAATAAATTACATTTTTAGAAACTAGACTCTATTCTACATTTTTAAAAAAAAAAAAAAATCAATTACCTTCAAAAAATTTTAGGGGGAGCACGGCCAAAATTCTGCTTTTCAGGAAGTGCCCACTTAGAAAATTAGTAAAAAATCAAATATTCATTAAAAAATTATCAGAAAAATTGTGCATCAACTAGATACTGTTAGCTAACTTTTGACCATTGTGATTTTAAAAATACTACAAAAAAGTTCACCATGCTCAAGTCGTACAAAAGTTGCTATGTTATGTTTTTTGACAAAAATAGCACCAATTTGTGTACGTCCCTCTTTTGAACCCCTTAATCTCAACCATTTTCAAAATAAATTAGTAGTTTAGAAAGTAGACTCAGAGCACTTTGATCCTTGTTTTTGTTCCATCTCAAAATTTTGAGTGTAACTATCCTCAATTTCATGTCCAAAGTCAGTATTTCCTTATTTCAGAAAAAAAAAAGTGGCCACTTAAGCCCCCTTTTTGGGAACCATCTTGGTGCAATTACCCATAGGCTTTCAATTTTCATTGCGAAAAGGGTTAAAATGAACTTTAGACAAATTGACTAGATTTCATTTGGAGTTAACAATTGAAACAACTCTCACTTGTCCTTTGTGCTTTAAAAAGAACTCACAATTTCTTTTGAAAGGTTAAAATGAACATGTGCAACTTTGTTTTCATGATTGCTTACTTAAACTAACATTATTGAAAAGGACGTATGTGCTTCTCTCACGCTTTACAACGATCTTGAGAATCAAAAGGCCTTTTTTGTGATCATAGGTTGAGATAAAGTAATCACCTCCACACTTCATTTTGAAATTAAAATTGAACAAAACACTTTGCGAGTGTGAGTAAACCTATTGCATGTGTTCTCCCTTTGTTTCTAAATGAAGGTTGATCGAACTATGAATATGTTTACTCAATTTTTTCTATCTTAGAGGGCCTGCCTTGGGGAAAAAGTACTCACCCAAGGGAACGACTCAACTAGTAACACTTTGAAGCCAAGAGTATTTCCAACTAGGATATAAATGTGGGTATTGGAGTAAATTCTAGTATCACGCAATTGGTTCTGACGAGATGGATCTATAAAGGGACTCTCACCATATGGGTCAATCTCCACAAATAGAAAGTCTTAACTAAAACCCTTGTTTGTAGTAACCAACTAGTCCATCCAACGAGTTTATCAAAGTGGTGCATTGGAACTTAGATTCCAAGAAGTTACTTGCCATGTCTAATCTTGGTTAAAGTATAGAGGTTAAGACTTCATTCTTAACATACCTTTATATTTTTTCCTTGGTTGCATGTAAAATCATCTCTTCTACTACGAAGGACATGAGGCAAGCCCACCAAGAAAATGGTACCAATTGAGCTAGGATGTTATATTGCTTGTGAGTCAGTTTGAAAACACAGTGCTTGTATCCAAAACATTGAAACCGACATTCAACGAATCATCAAAATTTCAAACCCTTTGGGAGGAACAAATACCTTTAAAAATTCCATGTGTTACTTGTTGTCCCTAGGGGTTCTTATCCCTAGAATCCTTCTAAACACTAGGACCTATATCTCGATTTGTTCATTCCAAAGTCAACATGTAAAGGAAACTATCCTCTTGAAACATTGATTTTCACATAATGGACAGGTCTTGTGGAATGAAAAGGAATTGAGACATAGACATTTAGTTTGAAAACTAAGCAAAAAGCGTGTTTGTGGTAAAATCAAGTCATTAATCAAGATTAACTCAAATTGAACCCCACACATGTGCTTATTTATCTTTTTTTCATCTTTCGAACAAAAATTGGTCTTTGGTTTGAACTACTCTTAGAGAAAAGCATGTTCTTCAATACCTTGGTATAGTAAACAAGTCCTTCTTAGGTTCATTTAGGACCAAATCAAACACTTCATCCATTCCAAAAATTTATCATCTCTATCTAATAAACAACTTTAGAGCTTTGGAAACATCATTATTTAGACTTGGGCACATCCTTAAACCAAATCAAAATCATTTTTTTAGTTAGGTTTGTTTGGATGAATCCTTCCACACACACTTAGTTAAATTATCATGTCTTTGAACAAGTTTATCCTAATATCATATCCAACATCTTAGGTTCAACAAGTTTACTATCCAAATCAAAACTAATCAAAATTGAATCCTAAAGTCTAGAATTGATCCAAAGATTCCTAAGACAAAATCAACACCCATATAATTCACCCCTTTTATCCTTCATCTCATCATTGGTCCTAAACACCTTAGAGGTCACTTTTTCAACAAGGTAAAAGCACAAGAATAACATAGAATATAAACTTGATCCATACATCATAAGTAGTCTAAACCAAAAAAATTATCAAAGCCTCACAATGCCAATTGATTTTCAAAACTCACATTTATACAATCCATACATGAGATCATTATCTCCTACAAAACTCAATGGTACAACAAATGTGAGAATTCCTAGTAAAAAGTTTGGAACACCTTTCTCGATGGTAGATTTAAATCCAAGTCCAAACTTACAAATCTATCAACCAAATACTCAATGCATGAGCCTTCAACAAAATAACATTATCCCACAATATTCATACATGCCAAATGTGAGTATACCAAGCACAACTTTACCAAACATGAACATTTTGAATCCAAATTTGGTAAACTTTGGGATGGATATGTTTGCAAATAATACGAATGTTGTTCAAATTCCAAACAAAATGTTAATGACTCCATGTATTGATCCAAGTCAAGGTAACACCATGCAAAATCAAAGTTACCTAAATCAAGGCAATATGATCCCCAACACCAACAATGTTCAACTTCAACCTATCATGCCAAATATAAACGTCATCCCAAATCAGAACATTGTCCAAAATCAATTTGTCCATGATCCCATACAAACACCACTAGCATACATTCCAAATTTGCTTGAACAAAAGTCAAACCAACTATATCAATAGTTCCAAGATAAAAATCAAGACCAAATTTTGATGGACCAAATTGCTTCACTTGGAAAACTAACCGAAGCCTTGTAACAAGAGACATTCTTAGTCAAAAATCAATGTACTCTTACATTGGTTAATCCATGTCATCAAAGCATTGAGTTGTGTCCACAACCACATCAAGAACAAAATCTCCAATGTCAAGAGGTTCGATATCAAGATCAACATCAACAACAAACCCAATTACCCCATCTCGAAGATAAATTGCCACATTTCAAAGATCAATCACCACATCTCCAAAATCAATCACCACAAGGTCAAGTACAAATCTTACAAAGTAACAAACAAAAAAACACACCACTTGGGAGACCAATCGAATCAGTCCTGCAACAATTGGTACAAGAAAATCTCATCAAGCTCTTTGTCTATTGGAACTATCAGTAACCCCTAGTTAAACTACTAGGGTATAACAAGGAGCACCATTGTGATTTCCACAAAAAAAATGGACACACAACATCAAGTTGTATTTGACTCAAAATATCATCTAAGACCTTATTGATCAAAAGATAATCACTATTGGGGACAATGATCAAGATCTATCCATCAATGAACACCTTGAAGATGTTTTCACCTCATCCAATGATCAAATTAACATACATCAAGAGCCACTTTTAAATCATGATCAAAATCCACCAACAATACCCAACAATGATCCAATTCAAGAAATTTCAACATCATTTGACCCTATGGTTGAAGACATTGAAAATACCTCCACCACAATTGTTGAAAACAATGATCAAGATCTCTCCATCAATGAGCACCTTGAAGATGTTTCCACCCCATCTAATGATCAACTCACCATACATCAAGAGCCACTTTCTAGTGATCTATTTCAAAGAGTGTTAGAAGTATTTGATCCCATGGACATAATCTATGATCCATCGACCAATTATCATATTGAAAATGTCTCTACATTTCCTTATGAGTTAGAGGACATATCTCAAGAATTTATTCCAAAGCATGATCAAAATATTTCACCAAGGTCTAGCAATGGTCCTTTCCAAGACATGTTGACCCACTTTGGCCTCATGATTACAGATACTAAAGGAATCCTCAACTCGACACTTGATCCAAGCCCACTGAAAGATCAAGAGGATAATGAACCACTTTTCATTCCTAATGAAGATATCCAAGAACCCTTTGTAAGAAATTCATCCTTTGAAACTAACCCATGTCGGAACTTGATCCAAAGCATGTCAAAAGAAACTCTAAAATCATTCAAGATCAAGAATTTGTATCTCCAAGATACTACAATGATCTAATGGACACTCTCCTATCTAAGAAAGATGCACATACTCTTCCATCTACCCATGAGATGTTTTCTATGGATGGAAACATAGATGATCTTCATTGAAAATGTGATTCTTTTACTCCTAACATTATTACACAAAAAGAGAAAGTTATTGAGTTGTCAACATCAAGATCAGACATATCCCAAATTTGGATTGAGGACATCATGTATGAGGATACCCAACATTATCCACTCAAGGAAATAGGTCAGACAGAACATGATATATAAGAGTTAGCAGAGCATCCAATCGAAATAACATCATCTATAGTGGTCATTTGTCAGAGCATGTTTAGTAAACAAGACATCTCAAAACAAGCATAATCAAGGAATGAAAGTGCTACTACCACTATACTAGGGGTGACTTTATCTAGTGTAAATGTCAACATAGGGAGCACAAAGAGTTCTTATGGTGAAACCAATGCCAATACTACAACCAGCCATGTCATGAATCTTCTTCGACTCATCACCCCATCCATGAGTTGGGACCAACTTCAAAAGAAATATTTGAATCAAAGTACGAAGAACATTATCAAAGAAAAAGAAGCTGAGAGGCATAAAGGACAAATCAAATACAATTGGATACCAAAGAATACAAAGAAATATGATCCTTATCAAACTCCATCAGTCAAAGAAACTATGGGGCAAAATAAAAAAGGAAAAACTATCCATCAAATATTTCCACAAAATCAAAAGCATGCTTTTCAACCAAAGTACAAAGTGTATCAATTAGTTGGTCCTAATTCGACGCACACTTCCATATCCACCCATCATTGCTCATCTTCCCAAGTTTGGAGAGTCAAAGGTTCCAAACTATCAACCAATCCATCTCTTATCCCTAAACACACTCCATCCATGCCTCCGCATGTGATATCCAATTCTCAAATTGACCATGTATTGGAAACAACCCTTCATCATAATGATTCTAAGGGAACTCTATCGCGATGTGTGCACAGAGATAGAGTTAACCCTGGTATCAATAAAGCAGATCAAGAATCCCAAAAGTTGCATTTAAGTGCATGTATCTTAGCAAAGAAACTTCTTCAAGCGGGCTATCAATTGCACATCATGATAGAAGCATCTACATCAACAACACCTTGTGATTCAGCATGAGCTTAAAATCTTTCAAAAAAAATACAAAAATCAAAAAAATATAAAAATCCAAAAAAAAATAGAAAAAGGATTGAAAACAGTAAAGAAAAAAATTGTCCTCTAGTGAAAACCACTACGGTGGAACTTTGGGAAAGACCATGATGAAAACCTAGCAAACAAGTGTCATGTGTAGAATCCAGCATCTACGTACACCAATTCAGGAGGAAGCATCTTATCCCATCCATAATAAATCCAACATTTCATCCATCTCATCCATAATAAATCCATTCATCCATGAACCATTTATGCAATCCATTTTCATCTATCTGCATCCATCATCCAAGTTATTTTGATCTTGATGAAATTTTGGGGAACACTTTACACTTGCTTATGACAAACATCTTGACATGGGTTGTTTTCATCCTATCCAATGTTATCTGAGCCATGAAGCATTATCCAATGAGCATTCTTTATCTGAACACCTTATCTTATCACAAGATAATCCTTGGCATCCTTTGTGTGCTTACCATATCCATCCATCCATACACCTATCCAGGCATCTATCCATAACATTCCATACATTGCTAGACACTAGGGGCAGATATTTACATCTTGCTTCGAGAATAAATCTTGATCTATATCCTCCAACTTATGTGGTGATCTAAACATTGGCAAATGTGAAATCAAATTGGTCAAAGCATTTGTGATCCAAAATCCAAATCACTAGCCCATGGAATATTTTGATAAGAAGATGTTCCTTATCAGTCTTCATCTTTCATCAAACATCAATCCAAGTAATCACTATCAGTTGCATCTAAGTTTCACTTCAAACGTCACATCAAATCATCCAAACATCTTTTGTTCCAAACCCAGCTTCAACAATTCTGATCAATCGAATCCAATCAATCCATAATCTTGGGATACCCTTCCTGATCATTGTGTTGCTTAACACTATCCTTACATTGTTGTGCATGCTCAACCATGTTATCATCATCAATCCTAATAAATCAAATCCTTGCATTGTTGTGCATCCTCAACAATGTTATCATCATCAATCCATCAATCTAATAAATCAACCCTAGCTTGGTTTTCAACAAAATCCCAAACAGAGCACTGATATCATCACACACATCCATATCTAATTCGTCAAAATCATGCAAAAATTGAAAAACAACAAAAAATTGAAAAATCAAAAAACATCCAAAACATATCAAAAAAATCCAAAAACACTCAAAAAGTTAGAAAAATATCAAAAACATTGGAATTCGAACTACGTCGTCTTTGAACTTAAACGTAGGCAAGGCTAATTTTTGATCAGCCCCCAAGACAAAAAAAATACATAAACATCCAAAATCACATCAAAATCCAAAAACATTCAAAAAACACAAAATCCAAAAACATTCATTAAATCTCATCAAACCCCAAAACATTCAAAAAAATCAAAAATCAAAACATTTGTAAAACATCTTGAAAATACCAAAAATAGGCTCAAAACATTTCAAAAATGTCAAAAACATCCAAATATTTGAAAAAAAATCCATCCATCTCATCTCGCTTTCACTTGAAATAATAAATCATCCATAATAAACTGGTCATCACCTTCATCCCTTGGCAAAACAAACAGAAACAATCACATCAATCAACAAAAGAAAACTCCAAGTGCAAAATCAAAATCAAAGCAACAAACCATTAAACGCAAAATCAAACTCTTGATCACTTTCAAACATGTCAATCAACTTTATATCAAAATCCTATCAAACAACTTATCAAACCATCATCATCCTATACAATGCATGTCCTAGGATATATTGTTCAGACAATGGGCATCATTTTGGATATCACTTGGATTCTAATCCTATCAAAACACATCCCTTTAGCTCAAGGTATGAAAAACATTGGCTTGTTTTCATACTTGATGTTTTCTTTCCATTTATCTTATTGCACTCATTCCAAGGACCTCTCAATGATATCCGAACGAAGGATTTAGGGAGATAGGAATGGGGCAATGATCACTATCCTTTTGTCTATTGTGTTTGTTGGAAATTATTGTAATATAACTTGGCGAATACTTGCTTTGTTAGGTATGTCCTAGCAAGGTTTCTATATGTCAAGTGTGAAAAAAATACTCCTATCTTTTTTTCGAGTCAAAGTCCATCACACTAGGTACAATGCCATCCTGGTTCTTTATACCTTGATGCATCGTCTCTATGTGTTTTATCAAACATAAGTTAAGTAGCCCTTTTAAAATCCCAATCCTTGATAAGCGAAACATCATCAATTTTTCATCATCATCTCTCATAAAGTGGGCTTGTTGGATCCTCTTGTCATCATCTCATTTCTTTTTTCTTCTTTTCTGCACTAAAAGCACGTCATGATTAGTTAATCATCATCACCAGTGCATCCACCCTGCATCCACAAACCATCAAAATTTTGCATATCATCTCACATGGATACATGTTCATCATCATAATATAGATTTTTTAGTCTAAGAATCTCATAAAATCATACATTTTCATAATCATAGAATGTCACATCATCCATCTCATCCATCTCACATCATATCATCATTTAAGTTGTTTAGGATAATATAGATTATTTATTCTAAGCATCTTAAAATCGTCTCATTTGCATCACCATCATAACCATCCATTATGAACCTCTTTATCGTGAGATCGACCCTCAAATCGAATATTTTCGCTCGATCTCTCAAGGGGGAAATGTACTAATGTACTTCTTTTCGTTGAGGCATCCAAAAAAATTAGAAATTTTTTGAATTTTGTTCGCAGCAAGTTTATTCTTTGAACCAATGCAACAAGTACACTGCTTCAAAGAGGGGAAAAATGTAGACATATAAAATTGGCATAATGCATTTGATTAGGTCATATTCATCCATTTATCAAATAAATCAAGTTTATTTGGTCAATCTCCTAAAGTCATCAATTTAAATTAAATAAATCAACTTGATGCTAACATCACCCTCCTTGATTAAATAAATCGAACCTTTATTTAATTAAGTTTGAAATCACCTTCTATCCCTTTTGATTTAAATAAATCAAAGAATTTAAGTCAAATGGGTCAAAAGCATCTAACATCATCTAAGTTAAGCTAATCTAAATTAATCTAATCTAACCACCCATCACATCCTCTAGTTTTTCCCACTTGCACCAATAAAGCATTTTAATTCATTTATAAATTCCTCATTTTCCATCAACAAAGCATCTTTTGGGAATATTCTCCAAGTTTGAATTTGAAAGCAAGTTGACTTGTCCCTTCCAACATGGCAATAACTTCTCTCTTACATGTCCCCCACTTAGCATTTAACTCTCAAATTTAAATTTGAATCTCCCCTCTTTGGCACATTGACCAAAACTTTCACATCCCTCAACCATTCACAAGGTGACAAGTGGCTCCATCTCATTGGCTAAATCTTTGTCCCACATTCATCCATTGGGATTCTTCTCTCATCAAAATATTCTATAAATGGAAGGCTTATTCTTCATCTTAGCATCTACAATCTTATGCAAAGTTACTCTCTTCACATTGAGAGATAACTTTTTCCATTACATCTTCATCATTGGCTTATCAAGGGTTGGGAAAGGGTCACTTTTCACAACAAAGTGACACCAATCCACTATGGAATAGGTATGCATTTTTGCTTCTTTGATACTTTCAATTAGTCTATTTTTTCATCTTGTTTGTGAAATATTATGCATTATTTCATAGGCGTATTTAGTGAGTTTGCATGAACTAATCCATGTTGTGGAGTTTAAGCTTTGTGAAAATTTGAAGGGTGCTTAGACCTCCTATTTTGGTTTTCGATGACACCATGGTCGTTGCATAGGAGGTATTTTTTTTCATGTGTCCATGGTTTGTCTTTTTCTTTCCCGTGCTGATGTGGAGCTTTTTCAAATGATACGAGCTGAATGCTTTTTGTTCCCAACAATGAATACTGTGATAGTGACAACTAACACTAGTTATACACATTTTTTTTGCCTCCCCTGTTCTGAAATGATTACATATGAAATTGCTTGGGGATTCCTTCAAGGAGTTAGTTGGAATTAGGTTTTGAAATGAACTCAAAATGAAATTGAAATTGTAATTCAATCAGGTGCTTGTTGCTCTGCTATTTATATAAATAGTTTTTCATGGCTAAAAAGAGGGAGAGTTCAAAATTTTGAGTCTAGATTAAGGTCACAGTAGATACTAAGCTCTAGTAACATAATAGAATGTAAATAGATACTCTAGTAAGATATATCAGAAACAAGTCTAAGATGAAATTTGTACTACATATAAATATTGAATATGTTTTACAATGAAATATCAAAAATGAAGAAGAATTTTAGTTTTCAGAATTTTACTCTCCTTTATGTTTTCTCCCAAGTTATGAATGAATATTGTTAATGATAGCTTCATTTGTCTTTTTTCATTTGCACAGAATGTATGAATTTTTTTTTTGCACTTCAATTTAATGAATTGATTAAATGTTGAAATAAGCTCATTAGTTTTTGAGAAGAGAATACATGATTTAGTAAGGAAATGGTATTTTGAAGATACAGCGAGTTAGATGTTACAAAGTAACACTCTAATGGTCCACTAATTTCTGAATTTCAATTAAGATTGTATTACTGGTTCATTACCAGTTATAATTCTTTTTTTGCCTTAGATGAAGCAACGACTATCTGGTTAATTTATCTTATGGTCAATTTAGTCAGTATTGAATTGGGCCTAGGATTTAAGATGAAGAATGATTCAACATAGTTTAAATTACAATGTCCCAACTCTAAGTATGAAGGAGCACTTCTTCAAAATAAATAACACTTCTATCTAAGGTTTTTCAAGCTTTTGGCGAGGTGATTTTCATGAAATTATGCATTTGTGTGAGGAAATACTCTTAACTAAGAGTGAAATATTATGAGTATATAAGAGATTACCCTCCCTGGGTTTCACAGAGCCTGAAGAGAATAAGTAGAGTAGTAAATACTCTACTTAAGTGTTGGCCAATCCTCACCCTAGCTTATATTTAGGTCATGGCAAGCTCATAGGTTAGGACTAAGATTAATTTTGGTTCTAAAAAAATAACCAATAGAAATGGCGACTCTATTGGGGAGAACTTTGAAAATATATGATAGAAGATCATCTAGCCTTAAGAGTCATTGAAGTTTCAAAATAGTTTGTAACCAGGATTGAAAATTGTCGATTTCTATTTTCCCATTTGAGTCACCAATAGAAATGGCAACCCTGATAGGGAGAACTTTGTGAATCTCTAGTGCAAATTTTTTCAAGTCCATTTGGAAAGAGTCGAAAAGAATAAATGATTGGTTCAAAATTTGAAGAAGTTCCAGATCTACATATTGATTCATAGCAGCCCCAAATTCAAAATATTATGAAGTGACTCTACTGGAAGAACTCAGAGAAATATATCCTTGCTTCAAAGTTTTTCCTCTTGCTAAAGAGGTGGTGACTCTGCTCTATAATTTGTGCACATGAAGAGCTATTGTTTTATTTTGTAACCTGAAAGTTCTCTATTCAAAGTTGCAGCAACTAGAGGTGTGAAGGCACATGGTTCTCTGCCTACTTTCTTTTGTTGAACCTTTCATATTGAATGCTATTATAGTTCCATTCAAAGTGTTTTTCTAAGAATTCACAAACTAGATAATATGGATGGTTAGAATGAATTGTTAGAATCCAAGATCACCTGCATGCAATAACCTGTCACATGCAAAAGACACGCAGAACCAAAGAAGATGTTCTGTAAACCTCAAAGTAAAAATGCATTATTGAGAATCCAATTTAAATTACAAGATATGATTTTCTTTATAAAATAAAAGATGCAAATCCTAATCTTATCTTGAGCAACAAGATATCTCAACAAGATAAGGATAAAACATATAACTTAGGAATTAAATATGCCTAAGTAAACTTATGCAAAGTGTAATTAAATATTAATTACACCAACACCCCCCCATAAGTGCAACTTAGGGAGAAGCAAAATGACAATGCAAATATGAGTCCCGGCAACAAGGCCTAATCAGGTACTCATGTACAAATGCAAGATGAGGTAGAGAAGGAAAACCCAGTGGGACAAAACCCCCCTACAATGAGATGAATGTTGCAAAGAAGCACTGGAAGAACACTGTGGAGTAACATGGGAACCTGAAACTGGCAAGCAAGGAAAGAGACTTCTATTTGCTACTGAAACCAGATAAGAGTCACTGATTGACTCAAGGAATCATGATAAAGCAATAGCAGACCCGATGCCACGAAACACTAGAAAACTCACAAACTGGAACAACCCTGGAATCTGTGAAGCAACAGTAGATGAGATGATGACAGAATTTGGAAGCCATGTATCTCGATGCCAATGTCAAACTGTGACTAAAACTCTTCCATGGGAAGGAGTAGCATGAAGACTCTAGAACATTAACCATAAAAACATGGCCCTCAAACTGAGATGGATCCAATGTGGATCATTAACCATAGGCTCTCAATCTAAAGTGTGAACTGGATGTGAATCAGATATGTCAAGCTATAGCAAAAAAATGTGGCCAAAAGAAACTAGGAGACCAAATAACCCATACGATTTTCCATCAAATCATAATGGATATGGAGATCAAAGTGAAAACTACACTCTAATCATATTTATTATGCAAGAAACCCCCCTGAATGGAACTTTATCATAGTTCATTTATTACAATAACCTGATGATTGTAAAAGGAGAGCATACAAACATGCATAAAAATAAAAATAAAATAGATCTCAGATCTGTGTATAGGACTTAATCAGCTTTCCAATGCCACAAGAATGACGAAAAATGGATCACCGAGTCAAAAGATATGCCCTCCGGAGTGAAAACAACAACATCTAAGTTCAAAGGCCTGAAAAATAAATCTGGAGCAAAATCTAGTTAAAAAACCTATGCCACTGGATCATCATCGGAATCAGCTTTCCAATGGTATCTCGTTTGCAAAAAACGGAGATCGTATGCAAAAAATACACCCAATTTCGTGAACACTGCTCCATAATGGGGAAAACACAGTGCTGGATTAAATTTGATGGTCATACGGCCGTCACAGAAAAATCTAGGCCTAAATTTGACAGCCAAATGGCCATCAGCAGATTTCTTCAATTGGGCTTATTTTAGAAAAAAAAAAAATTATATAAAAAAAAACAATAAAAAACATTACAAATTATATTTTTTTGTTAAAAAAAAATATATTAAAAAAACATTGAATTTTAAAAAAAAATCATAAAAAATTGTGACCATGGGAAGGTATGTAGGTACTGACCTACGCAGGTCTGCACAGGTCAGTACCTGCATAGTACCCTATGCAGGTACGTACCTTCCAAGTACTTTGTCATTTTAAATTTCTTTTTTTAAATAAGAAAAAAACTGCAATTTTTTTAAGTTTTTCTAAAACTTTTTGAATGATTTGTTTTTTAAATTTTGCACAAAAAAATCATTTGATTTTTTTTATTTTTTATTTTTCAAAAAATCACCTCGATTTGCGTGCAGACAACAAACAGGGTTGTACGAATAAATTTTTTGGCCTCACGAACAGCCGACACCGAATATAGGCGAGTTTACAATCAATCTTTAGGTTTTTGGCCGCTCTAGACATGATGGTGACCTCCATTTGTGCCCAAACTGCTCCAAAAATTTGGCTACCTTTTGAACTTGCAAAAAATCTTTGAACTTGAAACCCTCACAGATCTAGCAAACAATGACCAAAATCTACAAAATAAAAGTCAATCCTGACCTTTTTCAGTGCTCTGAATCCAATGGTGAAGCCCGATCTGATCCAAAACACCGCATAGATGAACTCAAGGAATGATATCCTCGAGGAATCTCGAACGAACCCTACAATAATTTTCTCAAAAATTTGAGAAGGGGTTGCAAATCAAGGCTCTGATACCATGTTAGAATCCAAGATCACCTGTATGCAATAACCTGTCACATGCAAAAGACATGCAGAACCAAAGAAGATGTTCTGTAAACCTCAAAGTAAAAATGCATTATTGAGAATCCAATAAATTACAAGATATGATTTGCTTTATAAAAGCAAAGATGCAAACCCTAATCTTATCTTGAGCAACAAGATAGCTCAACAAGATAAGGATAAAACCTATAACTTAGGAATTAAATATGCCTAAGTAAACTTATGCAAAGTGAAATTAAATATTAATTACACCAACATGAATTTTTATATCTTAAGAATTACTATCCATTTGCATTATCACATGTTAAAATCCCAAGTTACCATCATATTAGAAACTATCTTAGTGATCCTTCATATTTTCATAGTTGTGATTGTGCACCATTAGTTAAAACTAGATTTGTATACATCCATGGAGTATCAAAGAGAAATAACTATGTCATCAGAAACTTAGATGCATATAGTCAGGAAGCTTCAGAAGTTTGATAATCCTCAAACAGTTGAAACCCCAAAGTATAGGAACCCAAGTGTGAATAAGCCTAGGATAAGTTTGGAATGGAAAGTTGTGTTCAAAAGGAGAGTTAAAGAGTTGAACAAAAGGCATCTGATGGCTATACAAGTCCAGTTAAGAGATAATCATACTAGATTTGTTAGCCAAATTTATGCACCTTTTGTCAATTCATTTGACTCATTATATGATCAATTAGACTTGTCATGGATTGATTACAAGGTTAAAATTATGTCATTTCGAGTCTACAAGTAGATGCCTAGGTTTAATGGATGCAATGTGTGTGAAGGAGATGCACATGTCCAAATTTTCTATAATTTCATGGTGAAACATTCATTTGGAGATCAGGATATGTGGATGAGATTTTTTGTTAGATCTCTTGAAGCTAAAGCTAGGGATTGGTACTTAAGTTTTCTTGAGAAGTCCTTTTCCTGTTGGGATAAACTAGTGGATGCTTATAGAGAAGAATTTGCAAAAGAACCTTCTGATCTTGTCATAAAGTTAAAACAACTCAAGAAATAAGATGAAGAGTCAAGTGTTGCTTTCAGTCACAAATTTTCTATTGCTCTTGCACTAATCCATGAAAGTTTCAAACCCTTTTCTACTAGATTGCATTCATATGCATTTTGAAGCTTTTGAGGAGGGATCTAGTGCATTATTGAAGGATTTCAAACTATTGAGTATGCAGATGGCTTACACATGTTTGGATAATAAGGAAAAAAATGAGGAATGAATATGTGCAAAGTCTGTTGTCTTCAATTATGGATAAACATGTTGATGAAACCAATAGTTGTATGGATATAAATGATCAAATGTCTTTAATTTTAGATACGAACAAGTGGATACTTAATAAGGAAGAAGTTATAAATGATACAATGTTTTCCATTGATGATCATGATAGTGAAAATGTTTTTGTCCATCCTCAAGAGGATGAGCAACTCAATGATGACACCTAGCCCAATATTGAAGTGAAAAGGGATTAGGATTGTTGTTGTGACACCCACTCCATTGAGTTTTCAGATCTTGATGATGGTGATATCATGGTACACCCTGACTTACAACTTGGCGATGCATACAGTTCTAGTGGAAGTCTCCTTCCATCCAGTTATGAACCAGTTGGTCATCATGGTGATAATGTGGGTTTTGAAAAACAACCATTTGATTTTAATGATGCATTGTATGATGAGCATGAAAGTATGCATGCTGATGTAAGTTCATAAACTTATTTTGATGATTTAAGAATAGCAAATAACCATGAAGATTGCGTATCTGATAAGCCAAAATATGAAAATCCCAATGCAGATTTGGATAAGTATCTATTTCCTGATTTAGATGAGCCTAGTTATGAGTCTTTTCATGTGGATATGGATGCTGATTTCAAAGAAAAAATAGGTTATTTTCTTGAACCAGAATTGCTTACTTTTGAACAAGTTATGAATGTTCAAGATGTTGACATGTTGTGTCCAAAGGATATCAAAGTGAGAAAGAATAAGGATAGGTTAGAGATTCTTGATTATTCTCTACACCAACATGTTGAGGCATAATTATAGTGTGTGCCAAGGTATGAGTGTATCTCTTTACATACACTCGGAGGTAGTTTGCATGTTGAACAAAATCTTTTGATTAGTTCTCATTATTGTTTCACCTTTGACATGCAAACTAATAATCAGATTGAGTTCAATAGTACCAGCGATGTGGAAGAATGTGAGTGCCATTTTTTTTAGCTGGATGAAGTTTTCTTACAATGTGGTAACATGCAAAACATTGAAGAATTTTCTTTTCAGCTTGACAACAATTTAAATGATAAATATTATAAGTTATTGCCACGCGATAATTAGTATTTTAAGGGTATACCTGATTTTCAAATGCTTGGTATTTATGAATTTTTTAATAATGTTGTATATAATGGGTTGTTGAGAAATACCATCATATTGAATCAGGCATATTCAAGTAATGTTTTTAGATTGGATTCAGTGAGGTGTGATGAGAACTTTGTTTATGACAGAGGTAAGAGCAGGCCTACATTTTTGGTGGCCTTGGGCCATCAAGTATAGTTTGACTTGTCAAACCAAAGTAGTTGGGGGAAGATGAATTTTTGACTCTGTTGCCCAATGGAGTAGGCACTTAGTCTGCTTCTCCCAGAAGATCTGAATTCTTGCTTTGTTCACTAAGGAACAAATGTCCCCAAAAAGAGCCACTGATGGAATTTTGAATTTTTTTGTAAATTTTAGCATAATCATGTTAAAACCCTAAGAATTCTAACCTAAAAATATTTGTTACATCTGATTGTAGGGTTCTTATATGAGGTTTAGGGTTTTGTTTATTTTTGGTTGCTTGGTGTTCTATTTTGTTGTTGGTTGTATAGTGTCTGTTGTCAATCACATAAGGGAAGGGGAATTATCTTTTCATCATTATGTCTATTGTTCCACATATTTCCAAAGTTGAGATCCTACTATTCTCGTGTCGACCTAGAGAAGTCCCCTCTTTTAGACCAACTTATGAGCATGTGCATAAAACTTTTACTTAAGTTTTGATGTCCCTTGTAACTATGTCACTCATCACTAATTTGTTCATGGGTTTACATTGTGTAATAGAGATGAGTGATGAGTGGTACCTCCATTTGATATCGCTCATTGCCAATGGTATCCGATCCTTCAACTTTGTACTAGTAATGAGTGATTTTCTTAGCCTTATGTTCATATCACCCATCACGGATGGCCATTTAAAAAGAAAATTTCTAATAGCAATGAGTGATATGATGTCGCATTGTATGATCACGAATATGTTGTAAAAGGTAGTTCTCACATTATCAATGTGTGATCAACCCTATAAATAATGTAAACCATTCATCATTGATTTCTTGCACAATATATGAGGAGAATCAGTGATGAACAGAGGCCTTATCACTCATCACATATTTATCTCAGAACTTAAGTTCTAAATTAGCTATAAGCAATCGGTGCCTTCTAAAAGGGTTTTTATTTTTCTAATTTTGATATAGCCTTATGGATGATATCTTTGGTGCCATTTGTTCTATGCAGGTGCACATGTCCAAGATCTGGTGTTTTCAGAGTATCTGTCATTGTTGATGGGATCCTAGGGAAGAAGTTTCAATTGGAAAAAGCATAATGAAGGGACAAACATGACCGAGATTCAAGCCATTAAATCAAGGGTTAAAGGCCATCATAGAGATATGTTTTCATCATTGATAGAGCTGAGTGATGATAAAATAGATCAACGGTAGGTGATAACCATTAGTCAAAGGAGTAATATGGAACCATCCTGACAGATCTCATGCAAAGCAAGAGGGGGATCAGTGAAAGAATTGTACAACCATTGATAAAACTTTAAAGAAGGATGATCCGATGAATAGAAAACCATCACATAAGTAATTTCATAGCTAATGAGCACCTCAAGATTAGGAAAGGTTCAGGGATGAAGTGAGGAGGTTTCCAAGGAAAGTTTCTCTCTAAACTGGTATTATGTACTTGATTGATATTAATGAAGAACAAGGATTAGGTTGGAAATACATGCCAAATTTTCAGGACATAAATGATTGAATTAGGATTAAGGAATAACGTGTCAATATTTGAGGTAGTGTCACTGTTTTCAAGAAGCAAGTTGATAATAGTCAAAACAACAAATTTCATAGCCACCTTAGATGAAATTCTAATTGCTCTCAAATGAATGGTCCAAATTCAAAGCCAAACTAATAGGCTACTAGTTTGCTCATGTAAGGAGTTCTGCATCATTAATTCTGCATGCTCAAAATATCTATTTAATGCAGAATGATCGATGATTATTCTCGTTATATTTTTAGTCTGCAGTGTTATTTAGACTAAGTGTGAAGGGTTAGTGGTAGAATTTTTTCGTCCTAGTTGGGTTGGTATGAAATTGAATTCTCTAGTCTACTTAGGAATTTTATTGCTTGAATTGGTCATTATCACTAGGATTGGGGTGTTTTTCTTGTGGGTGTTGAACCAAAAGACCTTTTAATTATCATTTTGTTAGCTCTGACAAGATGGGAAAAACTGGTGAGGTAGCTACACCTTTTAGGAGGTCTAATCACTTAAGTATGTCAAAATTTCATGAGGAGGTAACTAAACAAGAAACCATGGTTTCCCCTCATATTGCAAAGGGAAAAAGGAGGGCTAGAGGCCATAAAAGGAAGAAAATTGTGTAGAGTACTTATCGATTAAGAAATAGGACCCTTCTAGGAGAAGTGGCTGAACTCAAAGGCAAGAAACTGGCATTGCCAATGAAGAAGGCTAGAAAGAAGAAGAAATGTTATTGGACCAGCCAGGGAAAGCAAAGCTCTCTTATTGTGCTTTTTGATACTCCTTCAAATGTTGAAGCTGAGACAAACTCAGACTATGGCCAATATGTTTGTTCCCAGGTGCCATATGATAGCTCTAATGACGACGTAATGGTAATACCTCCAATTGTAATAAGAACTAGAAGTGGTTGGGCATTCTTGGATGCTAATGACTCTGAATAAGGGTCACCTCCTCTTTTTTTTTTGATGAAACCATGTTCGTTGCATAATAAGTATTTTTTTTCATGTGTCCATGGTTTGTCTTTTTCTTTTGTATGCTAATGTGGAGGTTTTCTAGATGGTATGAACCAAATCCTTTTTGTTCCCAACAACGAATGTTTTGACAGTGACAGCTAACATTATACACAAGTTTTTTTCCTCCCCTGTTCTAAAATGATTATGTATGAAACCACTTGGGGAGTCCTTTGAGGAGTTAGTTGGAATTAGGTTTGGAAATGTACTCAAAATGAAATTGAAATTGCAATTCAGTTGGGTGCTTGTTGCTCCCCTATTTATATAAAGGGGATTTCATGGCTAAAAATAGAGGGGGAGTTTAGAATATTGAGTCTAGATTAAGGTCACAGTAGATACTAAGCTATCATAGTAGAATAGAATGTAAATAGATACTCTAGTAAGATATATTAGAAGAAAGTCTAAGATGAAAGTTATACTATGTATAAACCTAGAATATGTTTTACAATGAAATATAAAAAATGAAGAAGAATTTTAGTGTTGAGAATTTTACTCTCCTCTGTGTTTTCTCCCAAGTTATGAATGAAGATTGTTATTGATAGCTTCATTTTTCTTTTTTCATTTGCACAGAATGTATGAATTTGTTTTGTGCTTCAATTCAATGAATTGATTAAATGTTGAAATAAGCTCATTGGTTTGTGAGAAAAGAATACAGCATTTAGTAAGGAAGTGGTATTCTAAAAATAAAGTGAGTTAGATGTTACAAAGTAACACTCTAATGGTCCACTAATTTCTAAATTTCAACTGGGATTGTATTACTAGTTATAATTCTTTTTCTACTTTAGATGAAGCAATGACTATCTGGTTAGTTTATCTTATGGTCAGTTGAGTCAGTATTGAATTGGGCCTAGGATTCAAGATGAAGAATGATTTGAAATACTTTAAATTACAATGTCCTGACTCTAAGTATGAAGGAGTACTTCTTGAAAATAAATAACACTTCTTTCTAAGGTTTTCCAAGCTTTTGGTGAGGTGATTTTCATGAAATTGTACATCTATGTGAGGAAATAATTTTAACTAAGCATGGAATATTATGAGTATATAAGGGATTACCCTCCCTAGGTTTCACAAAGCCCGAAGAGAAGTACTAGAGTAGTAACTACTCTACTTAAGTGTTGGCCAATCCTGACCCTAGCTAATAATTGGGTCGTGGCAAGCTCATAGGTTAGGAATGAGATTAAGTTTGGTTCTAAAAAATAACCAACAAACAAGATCATAAATTCTATAACATTTACTATGGGATTACAAATCAAATATGAAACAATATAGCGAGAGCTAAAGTTATAAAATAGTTTATGCTATTTTCCTAAATTCAGAGAGCTTTTCAACACGTTGGACGTGGCAAGCAATGTTTCTTATTATGCTTAATGTGAAGCCTATTATTGCAAAAATTCACCATGAGGACAAAACAAATAACCACTATCCTAGCAAAGCAATAAATAGGGTGATGATTTTATATGAATGGTGTCTACATCTTATTTTGCACACATACATATCTGTAGATAGGAAAAGAACAATGAAAGGAAACAAAAGAAACACATACTTTAGTGTTTGTCTACACACATACAAATGTATTATAGAGACATTTGTCTACACACAATTGTATGAAGATGTTGTATGCATTGAGAACATTGAATTGCATGCATATATTTTTTTGTACATATGTATATGTAGATGTATACATGCATACAACCATGTTCACAAGTATATATAAGAACAACTAGAAATATAAAGGTTTTTTCAAATTCCACCTCTTCTTTCTTGGTTCAAGTGTACCTCTTCCCGCTTGCTTTCTCTTTGCTCCTTTCTTTCTTCAGCATATGCAAAAAATGCTCAATAAATTATTAGAACCAACACTTTTGTATTTATTTTCCAACTATCACCCTATGCAGGAAAACAAAACAAAAAAAAATTCTACCTCAACAACTTGACAACACATGATCGAACTTGCACCTTCATAGAAGCTTTATCTCCTTGCTTGTACTTGTTATAGTTGCTAAAGGAACATAACGACATCCAACAATGCATTTTCAAAAATTGTGCAGACATTTGATCGCATTGATGGAAAATGTGTTTCCCCTATGTGCAGGAATGTATGTATTTCATAGTGGATGCAAAGAACATTGATACATAGTGATCCATATCTTTATTTTGTTGGGACATACTTGGAATCATAAGATGTATTTTCAGTTCTCTATAATAATGTTTTTGGAATCTAATATCACATATGTAGATTTTTGTACATAGGGGAAATAAAATCAGTGGCAATGACAGTCAAGAATTCCTTTTGGATAACAACATAAACTCTATAACATTTACTATTTTATTATGCATTGAAAATGAAACAATATAGCCAAAGATAGAGAACAATAATTAACATTGCGTTATGGAAAACAACACAAACTATTTTATTAGGTTGCAACCATTAGCACAAAACATAAGCCATATATGAAACAATATTAAATTTTCTTGTGTGTAGTTATGTTTATATGTCAAAGTAGATGTAAACAATGTACATATGTACTCTTCCAAATGTTTATTATTTTGTGAAAATAGTTGTTATTTGTTTGAACCTTGGCAAGGAATTATTTGAATTATATACTTTATATTAACTGTTATATAGAACATTGAAGCCTTTTTCCTAATTATTTATTTTCCCTCGTATTGTTGATGTCTCTAGGGAAAAATTGAGAGATTAAAAAATGAAACAAAAATATTGGAATAACAAATTGTATATTAAGTATTATATGAATCATTGAACCCTTTATTTTTATTAGTCCTTTGCTATCATATTCTTAATTCATGTGCAAAAAAATTGAGAGCTCATGTTTTGCTTTCAAGTCATAGACCTTCTAGTCAGCCACCAACGTTGCAGCTCTTGGCTTTTAAAAGAGAAGCCCCAACAATGTTGGTGGCCTCTGGCTCTACTCAGGCTTGCAAACAATCCTCAAGTTGTAGTCATGTAAGTCCATTTCTTGTTTTTTTTTACTATTAACAATTAAATTGACACTTTTCCAAGTGCACCAAGTGAATTGTACATATGCTTCATTTGAATTAATGGTTGTTATGATATATGTTCAAACTAATTTATATTCAAACTCTTTGTCATTTCCTTAAATCCTTTTGATTTTATGGCCTTTTGGGAGTGACCTATGTGTTAGACGGAAAAATGTTATAGTTTTTAAATGTTTCAATATTGTTGTTTGCTTCTAGACTTGAGTCACAGCCATGAATATCTCATTGTTGCCACTTCATTGAGTTTAACTACCTTGTAGGATACAAATGTAAATCCAGCCTTGAAAGCACATGTGATATGATCTATTGATGTTGGAGATGTCCCATCTACAGTTCTCCAGCTAATGTCTTTTCAAAATATAGGAGGTGATCAAAGCACAATTGACTGATACAATGTTGTCCTTTCTAATGGAACCCACATGAAAATAGGAACTTTTCCTGCAAAATACAATGACCTTTTGTTTACAGGGGCATTAAAAATAGGTTCCATCTTGTGCTTGACAAACTATCTTTGTAGAAAATTGTGGGAATCAAGGTTAGATATTGTTCTATACTACTTGTATTTTTATGCTTTCTTGTTTGTGGGGACCACCTTTTAAAGTATTTGATGTTCATTTAGTTCTAGGGCGATTGTCATATTGTCCTTAGATGTCAAAATGTTAAATTTCTAGCTAATTGGAAAACCTAGATATTTGTTTAGAGATCAAGAAAAAATAGTTGGATACAAGTCACCCTTCCCATCCAAACGAGCCTCAACATTTGGGATTAATACATCCCCAAGACAACATGATGCTCCTACAAATATCAGCCCCATTAAAGGGCTGAATGTTTACCAAACCACATGGACAATAAAAGGTTGGGTAACAACAAAAAGGGATATGCACCATTACAAAAAATAGGCGTGCAAGGGCCAAGTATTCAACTTTGACATTATTGACTGTGAGGGAACACAAATATGAATCACTTGCTTTAATGACATAGCAGAATTGCATTATAATAGGGTTGAGGGGGGCCATACTTACTATGTGTCAAAGGGCTCGATGAGACAAGGAGATAGGAAATTTAATAAGTTAAATAGCCAAATGGAAATCATTTTGGATCAAAACTCAATGTTGAAATGTCATGACAATGAGGTGTTTGTGCCAAAGAAAGTCCTTAAATTCATCCCAATAAATGAAATTGCAAATTGTAGCGATAATAGTTTGATTGATATTATTGGGACTGTGGTGCATGTAGGAATGGTATTGACTATACAAAGAATGGATCAGTCCCAAACAATTCAAAGGATTGTTAAACTTAATGATTTGTCATCATTTTCAATTGATCTTAGTTTGCGGGGCTCAAATTGGGAAGCAAAGGGTGACAAGCTAGAAAGGTTGTACACCCCTGGTTCGGCTCTTATCCTTGTTGTTAAAAATGTGTGTGTTGGGTATTTCAATGGACCAGTTGTGAACACAACCACATCGACTCTTATATATATAAATCCTAACATACCAGAAGCACAACTATTGATCCAATGAGGGCATATTGATCCACCTACCATTAAGCCCTCCTGGAGAGTGCCTCGAAAGGTTTCTTTGGGAAATGGGAGAGTCACTATTGCATATATCTTGGATTACTACCTTGGCTTGCTAGAAACTTTGCAAGCTATTGTCAAGGAAACATTAAAATATATTAAATTTGATGCATTTTTTTACACTGCATGTCTATTGTAGGCCAATGGTAGACAATGCAATGAAAAGTGTGAAGAGTCTAAGAAAAATACATGGTTCTTCCCTAAATGTATGACAACAATAGTTGATTGTAACTTTTGATATTTATTGCAGCTAAAGATGGAAGACCACGCAGGCAATATTTGGGCTACTACTTTTTTTGAGGCTACAACAAGCTTATTATACATGTCAGCAAAAGAGCTTTACATGTTGCAATATGAGTCTTCTACTACAATGACTGTTGATTCCATTATCAATGGTGTCACCTACACCTCATTTTTTTCATTGTTCTTATTAAAACTCAGACCTATAATTTAGAAACAAGACTTAAAACAACAATAGCCAAAGTTGCAAGAATTAACTTTGAAGCTAAGTGCAAGTTGTCAGTTTTTTTTCTATTTCCCCTATCGTGCAAGAGTCTCCAGAGATAGTTTTCGTACTTCCTTGAATGCCAAAAAAACCATGCCTAATTGTGACATTGGATATTTGTTATAGTTTTTCTTGACTGGAAATTTGTTTCATTTTCTTTCTTTGTAGTGCTTGTCACATCAGAAGTCCTTTCCTTTCTACTGATATTGCTTTGTTATTCGTTTAACTAGTTATATATTAAGACAATGAAGTATAACTTATAATGTTTAACAAAAGAAGATACACTTGTTTTCTTTCATATTATTTATGTTGCTTATAGTTTTGTTCTACTTTAAGTGTATGTTCCTAATTTTATTTTATTTTGTTTGGTTATATAGTTATGTTGTCCCATTTAATAGATGTATCAGTATTTATAGTTGTTCTTATATATACTTGTGGACATGGTTGTATGCATGTATACATTTATGTATGAATATACATAAATATATATGCATGTAATTCAATTTTCTGAGTGCATACAACATTTTGATACATATGTGTGTAGATATATGTGTCTATAATGGATTTGTATGCATATATGCATGCAAACTTCAATATTCATATGTATATGTGACTTTTTTTTAATATTAATATAGTTATTTTCTTCTTGTCGATTTCATATGTTGCATGCAAACTTTTTGATATAGATGTATGTAGATAGATGTGTCTGTAATGGATATGTTTGCATATATGCATGCAAATTTCAATATTTAGATGTATCTATGAGTCTTTTTTAATAAAATTTTGTTCTAATCTTGTTTTGAATGTTCTAAGTGCATACAGTATCTTGACAAAGTTTTGTGTCGATATATGTGTCTCTGATGTATTTGTATATGTGAGTGTGTATGTATTTGTATGCATCTAACACTACTGAGTTTGAATCCATTTTTCAATGAACATTTGTCAATCGTTCGACAAAAATTTGTCAGACAATCGATGAATTGACGAAAAAAAATTGTCGCTATTTTTTTGTCAAAATTCTAACAACGAATTAAATGTCAAAATAATGGTGCAGATTTGTTAGTCATCAACATCATAAAATGACTCAGATGTTCATTGGAATATAGATGAAAACTTCATTTATCCATTAACGAATTACAACCAAAATGCAATTGCAATGGCTCTTCTAAAGCATCGAAAAAACATCAGAAGTTTGTCGCCATTTCGACAAAATGAGAAAGGAGTTACAACGAAGCCTTCGTTGCAGCTATAACAACTTCGTTGGACCTTTTCGGTGATTCATCAGTGGCCTTTGTCAAAATTGCGATGAAAAAATGCAATTTTTTAAAAAAATATTCATTGAAATGTACGATTGTGGAGACTCTTGGTGATGACCACCAAATCCAACCCATTGGTGAGAGATCAATCATCGACACGGGATAGAAAACTCACTTTGATAGTCCATGTCTTGTCGATGACTTCCGTCTACAAGATAGATCCAATGTCACATGGATCTGACCTCTTCAAGAGTTTTGAACACTGCTGGTTATCAACAGGACATTCTAATGGTCTCGTCGATTAAACAAGTGTCTAAGAGAAAGTAAACAAATGGAACCTATTAATTTTCTTATTTTGGGGTTCTTTAAATCATAGAATAGATACCATCTTCTTGTGTATAATGTACTTATATTCATATTTGAATTTGAGACCAATTGTTATTGCACATTCAATTTGACTTGCACATGAGAGTATTCTATAAGCAATATATTGATAATGCCAAATGATTTATGGTGTTGTACAACTCTACCTATCATCATAGTTCTGTTGTCCCCCCCTAGAGAATCTTGCAAATACAAGTTTACAATACCAAGTCAAATAATATGAAAAAGACTTACTTCCATACAAATTAAATGATTATTCTCACAATGGCAATTGTCTAATTACAACAACATTTCCATGAAAGGTTATCCATGCTTCATAAGAGATGACTGATCATGCATATAGATTGCAAGATGCATAGAAAAAGCATTACACTTGAGAACAACCAAGGGCTAACAAGGGAAGGAGTTAAGAAACATCTAGATTGAAGAGAAAATGTGTAGGGAAAATGTTGAGCAGTGTCAAGAGAACAGAGCTTGTAGAACATATTCTTGACCTAATCAAGTTCTTGAACAACTTAAACAAAATTAAAATACTAACACATACATGAGACATGTAATGAACTTCCAATATCTGCTATCTTTTTCATTAATGTAGAGGTAGGTAAAGGAGAAAATAATTATAATTAGAACACTATTCATAGTCCAGTAAATTATGTTCATAATTTATGTTCAATGGACCTTAGTTTTCTCATTATACTACCCATCTAATACCATATTTTAATCTAGGGATCAACTATCTCAAATCTAAAGAAGCGCCTTCAATTAACCATTTAAAGTACTATAAAATAAGGTAAGACTTTTACTTGAGAAAGATTGGGTACACTTGTAGGATTAAAGTTCTCACAATCATCAGGATTTATTGGCACACATACACAACCTACAACATATGAAGTAACGTATGACTACAAGTTAGTTAAATGGTCCTTAATATGTGAATAGTTTGCAAATTGATTGGTGATGTGCAATTTTTACACACACGCCCCACTGAAAGCAGGGACCCTCTTTCACTTTAGTTTTTGGTGTCTTGGCCCTTTCATTTTGATATTTTATCTTGCCTTGGCATGTGCTTAAATGTTTATCTTGTTGGCCTAAGTGATTTCCCTAGGTTGCACATTGAAGATCTTTAGTTTTGAGCTAGGTTCGGGTTTTCATTGAAGTTCAGTACTTTCCACCTCAGCTGTATTTTCCCAGATCCTGCTCGAACTCTGACTAAGCACTCTGGTTTAGAGATTTTCAGTCTTCGCAGAATTTCGTGTTGACCATATTTTTCTGAATTTCGTCTTGTCATCGAGTTCTCGGGTTTTCCTAGATGTCTTGTCAGCGACATTAATGTCACTCGTACTGTCGTAAGTGATGCATTTAAACCAATTTTTGATCAGTCTTGTGCCATTATGCTTTATTGTTTGTCATTGATTGAGTTGGGAAGTGCATTCTTGGAAGTATTCAATTTTATTTTAAGCGTTGAGTTTATGAATTGTTCGATTTAAGTGGTGATTTCCTTAGCATTTTTGCCGCTATTCTTTGTTGGACACCATAAAATTGGTATTTTTTTCCTCATTTGATTTATGCTATGTCAAATGGTATGTATTTGATTACCCTTCTTTTGATTGATGACTATGGATAATACTTTGATCTTATAGAGTTTATTGGGGTCTGAATTCTTGAATGTTTGATCATTTCATGGCTAGGGTTGCATAACATGATTTGATTTATAGTCTTCCAAGTTATTTCTGAGCTTGTTTGCTTCCTTGCATTATGAGGAGTCTTGCTTGAGAGTCGTGATTTCCCCTAGTAATGACTTAGCAGTTGAAATGAACAAATATTGAGCTTGCATGTGCGTTAATGGCGGATTTGTAGGGTTTGATTTAGGGCATCACCATTTAACTTTAGTATGCTTTCAAATTAGCAAGGAATTCTAAGAAAACCTATGGAAGGTCCATATCAAACTTGTCTTAGGCCTAGATTCTTGAAATTTGTGATCTATCCATTGGTCTGAGCAAAATCACCATTTAGTGTCGAAGTTTGGATTTTCCTGATCCCCTTTGTTTTCCTGGAATTTGCATACTCTCGGATTTTTACCTTATCCACGGAATTTTGCTGGGTTCGGGTTTTCCTAAAATCCTTGATTCCCTATTTTTTCTGAATTTTGCAAAGTGTCTCTACCTTCGTGGAAATCCGTCTCTGGTGGATTTTCCTGGAATTTGACGAAATATGAAGGAATATGAAATAGCATGATGTGTTAGTGAGTGATGGTGCATTTTATGATTTATTTATGCTATTTTGAGATCTCACATGTTGTTTGTTGATTAATAATGATTGGATTGAATTACCAATTGGTGTTTTCTTGTTCATTCTGTTGGAATCCATCT